>JBAMBO010001951.1:0-562500 GCA_037044535.1 Lordiphosa magnipectinata
TATGACCCAAGCTGGGCCCTGCGTGTGTTTTGGTGTGGGCGAGCCAGCTGGCTCCAGTCCTCAGGGTATGAGTCCACTAACCCTGCCCACCACACGTAACAATAAATATCTAACAGAACATATCCATGCGGCTGTTAGACATTACACAACACTAAATACTGCACAATTGGATCTAATAAATTTGAATTTGAATTCAAATAAAAATATCCTGACTGACTAAACAAACAAGAACTATTAAACGAACAAAAATGTACTTAGCTGACTAATACAATCAAAAACCACAAGCAACAAAAAAACTGGACAAGACATTAGTTAACGGACTCCAGATGGATTGAGCCTCCTTTTTGCGCATCCCTCCCATTCCTTGCAGCAGGACATATACATTTCTTCTTTTTGTGCTGCCCCAAACTATCCGCCGAGCAAGCCTTACTTTGCCATGATCAGTTCCACCTCTTCCCTCCCATACTGAAACCTTCTACCACATTTCTTTTCTTTCCATTCACTTAATAATTTATTAACACTTCTTCTTAACACTAAACATATTTTTTTCTCTTTCTCTTTATATTTTTTTTAAATTTCTGATTTTTTTTTTTTATTAAATTTTTAGTTTGCGGCGTTGTTGTTGCCAACCTGCAAGCTGGCAGTTGTTTTATAGGACAACTCAAAAAAAAATATATTTAAATGAATAAACAAAATTATAACCCCCTACCTAAAGAGCTCTTTAATGGGATTGCTTCCTTCCACCGAAGGACAAATTAAAGGGACACTATTTTTTTTTAAAAAATGCAGAAAATCAAAACCTACATGCAGGGAAACAACAAAATGCACAGAAATTTAAAAAAAAATGAATATAAATAATATAAAAATATAAATAATATAAAAAAATTTAAATAAATATGGACAACAAAATTAATAAGTAAATAAGTAAGTAAATAAATAAATAAAAAAAATACGATATAAAAAAAATTGTTTAAGATGAACTAACGTTGCCGCCTCCAGGTAGGCGTGTCGGCGTGCCTCCAGCGTCGAAGCACAAAAAAATATAAAAAATGAGCGCAAGCGTTGCAGGTTGTGGAGGAGTGCTTTGCCAGATGCAAAAAAAAATTGTTGCTTGCCAACGAGAACAAAATTTGTGTGGAAGCGTACTGGCAATCTCTCCAGAAATTCAAGTCTGGCTCCGAATTGAGGCAGGATATCTTTACCAAAAAAAAAAATGCGACCATGCCCACAAATATGGCCTGGTCTTAATTTCAGGAGCACTTTGGTGTAAGTTGGCTATTTCAAAATAAAAAAATTAAAAAAAAAACCTGGTCACCTCCTGTCCTCCTAACCTTTCAGGAACAGTCTCACCCGGGATATATGGCCAATCTTGCCTGCCAAAAAAAATCTCCTGAATCTCCTGCATAATTCGCTCCTCCTTCCTTCTTCTGGCACAATTTGACTTTTGATTTTCTTTTTATTATACTGGTGTACGGTAAACAAAATTAATTTAAAAGTTTTTGTAACTTCCGCACTGCGACTGCGCGCCGGCAACAACCAGATTGAACTACTTGCCCTAACCTTGGCCTAGTTCTTCCAAAGTCATGTTCCACATTTTAAACTGTTCCGGGTCAGTGGACTCTGGACAGTGAATAGTTTACCCTAACAGAGGAGTTTCCCCCATCCCTAGCACTCCTCGCTTTCCAACACATTTTGATATTTTGGTGTTATCGGTATATCGGTATCTCGATAAGCCGCTTGATCGCCCGGCCACAACAACACTTTGGCATCTGTAGCGTACACACGCTTTTAGATGGCAATGAAAAGTGAGCCGTATTAGAGAATTGAAGACAGATATACCGGAACAACTCAGGGCCCAGATGTTCGGTACCAGCGCCCTACGAGGGGACTACCCACAACCAACATGAACCTGGACTCTGCCTCCGACACCGAAACGTAAAGCCGACCTCGCGGATTCAGAGCAACAGTGACCAATTGGAACATTACAGGGACATTTTTCTTACTGCTTTTAAGATTCAACATGACAGAGTAAGTATGAGCATTAGGCATTACATTTTCCGATTTATATTTTTCAAATTTCTTGCAGTACCTCATCGTTGGCCTGTCACTCCCTGTTGAATAGGTTCTTCCAAGTATTAGGGCATCACTGCTTCAAATCCTTCGCATGAACAATCCCGGTCGTTTTCCCATTAAGATTTTCCAGCTCGTACATATTGTTACCGATTAGCCTCTTTATCCTACACTTCACAAATTTTCGGGCAAATTTTGCATTGAAGTTCTTGCCAAAATCACTCAAGACAAAGTTTCTTCGGTATACTTCTTGCCCCGGAGTGAATCTCACATCCCGAGATTTTCGATTAAAGTAGCGGGCACTCGTCTCGTGCGCATTGTGAAGGTTTAGTCTGATTTTTTGTCGAAGTAGGCTCATTCTGTCTTCTGGCGGTAGCAATCTTAGCTCATAATCTTCCAAGGCTTGAAGCTTCCTCGCTAATTGGTAGTCGGCGCCACTGGTATACATGTATTGTCCGAATAGCGCGAAATGAGGCGTAACTCTTGTTGCTTGGTGAACCGCGTTCCGAAGAGCACACTCGATTTCTGTCAAATACAGATCCCAATCTCTGTGATCCTCCTCCAGATACGCTCTGGTTGACTCTCTCTGCCGCGTTCGACTGAGGAGAGTATGCTGCAGTCTTGATGTGTCTTATGCTATACTTTTCTATCATTGCCATGAATCCCTTTCCCACGAACTGTTTGCCGTTGTCCGTCCGTTCGTGTGGAAAACCTCCAGCGTCAAAAATTTAACTACTGCAGCGGCAGTGGCGCATTGCCTTCAGAAAAACAAATTTCGAAAAGTGGTCGACAACAACAAAAATGTACGCATTTCCGGATTTGGATCTCGGATACTTGCCCAAAAAGTCAATATAAACTTTTTGGAAGGGCCGATAAGTGATCGTCTCCCCGGTCATACTGGGTTTTGGTCCACAGTTCGTCGACTTCGTTTCTTTGAAGACAGGACAATTTCTGACACAAACTCTGACTTGGCTAGCCATGCCAGGCCAGTGATACCATTGTCGTAGGTGTTGCAGTGTTTTAGCGATTCCTCCATGGGATCGAGTTGCAGGTGTATGAGCTTGCTGTATGAGAGTTGTAGAGAGAGACAAAGGGACACACAGCTTCCAACTGGTTTCTCCTAGTTCTGGACACGGGTCCTGAGTGTGTGAACGTTTAAAGACGTAGCCGTCCATTATCTTAAAATCGGGCAACTTCTCCTTGTTTGCCTGGACTTCTGATCTCAGATTTGTGTATTCCTCAGACTCAAACTCTGTAGTCTGGAACCCAATCAATTGATCCACTTCGATCTCTTCGACCATCTGGGATAGAGTATCGGCCACTACATTGTCTGATCCTTTGCGATGCTCGATATCAAAATTAAATGCTTGCAACTTTAATGACCACCTAGCCAGTCTGCCATCCAGATCTCGCAAAGACATTAGCCATTTCAGGCTGCAATGGTCGGTGATAATCGTGAACGGCATCATCTCCACATACGGACGAAATCTTTTGACCGCTGATACTGCTGCCAAACACTCTTTTTCAGTGACGCTGTTGTTTTTCTGACACTTATTTAATTTCTGCGAGAAAAACGCTATTGGTCGCTCACTTTCGTCTTTCTCCAACTGAAACAGGACAACTCCTATTCCCGTGTCCGAAGCATCGCACTAAATGAATAATCGCCTTGTGAAGTCTGGATGCCTAAGGACTGGTGCTTTGGTCAACGCATCCTTCAGATTTTCAACAGCTTTTCGTGCTTCCCCGGTCAAACAAAACTTGCACCGCAATCTCAGCAAAGTTCTTAATAAACCGCCGGTACCAACCAGCCGTACCGAGGAAACTTCTTACTTTGCGAGGACTTTTCGGCAGGGATATGTTCCGGATTGCTTGCACCTTGTTGGGATCAGATCTCATTGCGCCTCCACCTGTGATATAACCTAGGTATTTCAACTCCTTGAAAGCAAAATGCGACTTCTTGAGGCCAATAGTCAGACCTGCTTTCCTAAGGCATTCTGCCACTTGCTACAGTACTTCTATATGGGAGTCAAAGTCCGGAGATACCACAAGGAGGTCATCTAAGTATAAATGCACCTGTTCCCTTAGTTTTTGTGGCACCACCTTGTCCATTAGCCAACAAAGTCGTTGCCCAGAATTGCAAAGGCCAAATGGCATGACCACAAACTGATATAGGGGCGCCCAGGAACAGTAAATGCCGTGATCTTCCGACTTTCCTCCTCCAGCTCGACCTGCCAAAATGCATATTTTAAATCTACACTACTCATGTACTCATTCTGCTCAGGATCCCATCTATATTCTGCAGCGGATAGGCGTCCTTTACTGTGACTTTATTAATCTTGCGAGCGTCAAGACAGAGTCGGTTTTTTGCCTGGCTTCATCACAATGGCTTCATCTATTAGTTGTATGCTGTGTTTCATTAAATGAGTACGTCCCAGCCCTTCTTCTTCAAAAGTCAGAAACGTATTTGTCACTGCCTGTAGTCTGATCTTCTGTTCTTCTGTGATCACGTGCGGCTCCGGTTTCGATGTTTGGGTGAAGTTCTCTTCTTGAGTCAGCTCTGAGATGGGTTCGCAAAAAAGTTCGGGAGCCAGCGAGAAGGATTGCCAGAAGTCTATTCCCAGATAAACCTCCTGCTGGAGTGAAGGGCATAGATAGAAGCAAATTTCTGCTATATGTTCCTTGTAGTTTACCTCAACTATGGCCTTCCCAATTATCTTTTGACCACCTCCACTGGCTACTTCGACATTTGAGTAGAACGGCTTCCATGCCAGCCCAAGTTTGTCCACCAACTCACGACATCCTGACCCAAGAACGCTTATCGATGCTCCGGAGTCCAATAGCCCACGCAGTTTATGACCATTTATTGAAAAGAAAGCATATGGCCTGCGATCCATGGCCTGCCTGGATTGCTGTTACTGTTCTTTGTACTGCTTGTCTTTCCATTTTACGTCGCTTGAAACGTTCTCTAGCTTTCTTCACCCGATTTGTTATCAGCGTCATCTCGCCCAACCTATTGGTGCCAAAGATTTTATTTTTCGCAGTCCTGTATCGAATTTATCGCTCTTCAATTGAGATATTTGGATTAAGTCCTTTCTCTTCCTCCGTGTGTGCCTGCAGGGCGTGTTCTTCACTTATATCCTGCCCGTTTGTAACTCTCAGCGTACTGGAGTCCATCAATTTTGGCGAGGTTGATATTTTTTCTGCTGTGGCCCCGGGTCCTTGCTGGAACGTGACTCTCCCGGTCTCGCCTCGCTCCTGGATCCGTTTCCCGCACTGCACCGTGGACATTTTGGTGTCACCACATTCGGACGACCACATTTATAACAAAATATGGTACGCTGAGGTGACACGCAGTCCATATATACATGCCCTTCTTTCTGGCAGTTCCAGCAAACTAGTATACTTCTTGCTGTCGCACCAGAGACTGCCTCCACTTGGGCTTCCATATACATGGGTGGTTCTTTGGCTTTGTTTTTCCAGTCTGCCAGCTCAGCCTCGCGTAATTCCTCCACTCTGTTTGGTCTAGCCTATTGTCGAGCTCGATGAGTCACGTGATGAGTGTAGTTTCTGCCCCTTTCCATTGCAAATGCCCGCTCGGCCTCTCTACATTCATCTCGTAGGTGTTCCAAAGTGTATACTCTTATAGGATAGATCCATTGTCGCATAGGCTCACTTAGGTTCCTTTTGACGGTCTTTATAATCCAGTGGTTTTCGACACTCATACCAACTGACGCTATCAACCGTCGCATTGCCGTGAAGAAATCATCTAGTGATTCTCCAGGCTGCTGCGTCCTCTCAGCGATATCCTGAATTCTGCCGTAATCGCTTCGAGTGTCGCTGTAGCGTTGTTCCAAAGCCCATTTCAGTTCCTCCCAATCGCTTATAGGCTTGGTGCGTATCATAAGCCAATACCATTCAGATGCTCCATCAGTCAGTGAACGGTGAAAATCTCTAAGCAGATCACTCCAGTGCAGATTATAATGTTTCTGTAAATGCTCCACCCGAAAGATGAAGCCTTCCGCACTCATTCCTCCGGTATGTCCTGAGAATTGGAAGCCCCATTTTTCCAACGGCACAAATTGTTGTCCCTGCGAAGGCTTTGTCCATTCGCTGGTGCTGTGCCTCTCGGGAATTGCTGCCGCATTCCATCTCTCTGTCCAGAATAGTCCCTGCTCTGACTCCAGCTATTTGGCTGATGAGTGCTCTGGGTAGCCATCGGATTTTGACTCTGACTTCGAGTGGATACATTTGGCAATCTGTCGTAAGAGGGGATCCTGGTTTGTGCTATAGGATTACTTTGGCTCCTATTCTGGAACTCGTTATGGCTGGTGGTTACATTCCCTGTAGCTGCTGAGTGAACCATCTTAGCTGATGTTTCTGAGGATGTCGACCCACTATCCTTAAGATCCAACTTCTTCATAAGGTCCGCAAATCCTTTTGCCATACACTGGTCGATTCTATTGTCGACCAGCTGCTGCATGTCGACCTTCAACTGTTCCTGTGAAGCCTGGATCATATTGAACATTTCTCTCTTGTTGGCTGATCGGAACGCTTCAGCATTTTCTTGGCTGTACTGCTCCTGTATAGGGTCAAGGATTATATTGGAGTATGTGCCATACGGAGTGGATGCGTCGTCAAGGTTCAGCTGCCTGCTAACAGCTCCCCTACGTATTGCGCTGATCCTACCTTTTTCGCCACCTATTGCTCCCTCTATTTCCCCCCCTGTCGCATCAACCCCATGCATGTTATATGGCTTTGAAAGTGCCATTCTTTATATAAAAGAATTATGAGTTTTTTTTTTTTTTTTGTTTTTTTTTGAATAATTTCTTCCCTTTAATGAACAATAATTTCTATTATCTTGACGGAAACCAATCAGTAATAAATTTTTATAAGTTTACAGGAGAAAAGGAGCTTCCCCTCTCATGGCTTATTTTGCTCGTCGTGTATCAGACGTTCGTTTGCTTTCTGCGCTTTAAACAACCATTTGTCTTGTGCTGGTTTTTTTGTTAACAAATATAAGTAACAGATAAGTTCATACATATATCGACATTGTTGACTGTTCAGGTCATCTTGAATGTAGATGACCGACAGTCAAGAAGTCAACACACGTAACAAGATACTAATTACCTCCCTTTCCTCAGGTTCCTGCTCCATTTCGCTCGGATGCTTCAGCCACTCGCATTTCCGCTAGTGCTATCCACCGTCACTTGCATCATTTCGCTACGAAACCCCGAACTATGGAGTTTCGGTCGATCAACGCTCACTCAGCAGGATCCAGAAAACAAGGAATTAGTAATATACGATTTACTCACTAACCTAAGTCCTATTTTATATTCGCTTTTCCTAATCCTATCAGTCCTTTATTATCACAAGCTGCAATTACCCTTTTAAGCACTAATAACCTTATTTAGATTCTAACTATTTCTGCTCGATCGTTAACCATCTCCTGTCCGATCGCCGGGAGATAGCAGTCGCTAAACGCCTTTACCATTTGGTTGGCCGTTGACGCCGTATCAAAACCCTCCCTGATCCTATCTAAACCTAATCTATATCACAGAATCCCATCACAGTTGGTTTAAGCATCTTTTAAGATCTGATCGCTTATCACATTTGTTATTTAAACTGTGCAATGTCGTCAGAACCCTATGATGCCAATACCAAGTCCAATATGGTCTGTGACTATCTTTCCTTCTTCATTTTCTATGCTTTAGGAATCCCCTGATCTGACCACTACCTCTCGAGCGGCAGATTTCAGCCCAGCGGAATTCAAAAAGATAGAAAATCCTATTAACCACCTTTATGGAGGTTTTAGTGCTGCCACTTATATTTTTTAAAATTTGGGCGCCATTATTGTTATGACCCAAGCTGGGCCCTGCGTGTGTTTTGGTGTGGGCGAGCCAGCTAGCTCCAGTTTTCAGGGTATGAGTCCACTTACCCTGCCCACCACACGTAACAATAAATATCTAACAGAACATATCCATGCGGCTGTTAGACATTACACAACACTAAATACTGCACACTTGGATCTAATAAATTTGAATTTGAATTCAAATAAAAATATCCTGACTGACTAAACAAACAAGAACTATTAAACGAACAAAAATGTACTTAGCTGACTAATACAATCAAAAAATATAAGCAACAAAAAAACTGGACAAGACATTAGTTAACGGACTCCAGATGGATTGAGCCTCCTTTTTGCGCATCCCTCCCATTCCTTGCAGCAGGACATATACATTTCTTTTTTTTGTGCTGCCCCAAACTATCCGCCGAGCAAGCCTTACTTTGCCATGATCAGTTCCACCTCTTTCCTCCCATACTGAAACCTTCTACCACATTTCTTTTCTTTCCATTCACTTAATAATTTATTAACACTTCTTAACACTAAACACATTTTTTTCTCTTTCTCTTTATATTTTTTTTTTTCTATTAAATTTTTAGTTTGCGGCGTTGTTTTTGCCAACCTGCAAGCTGGCAGTTGTTTTATGTCCAATAGGACAACTCAAAAAAAAAATATATTTAAATGAATAAACAAAATTAAAACCCCGTACCTAAAGAGCTCTTTAATGGGAGGGCTTCCTTCCACCGAAGGACAAATTAAAGGGACACTATTTTAAAAAAAAAAATGCAGAAAATCAAAACCTACATGCAGGGAAACAACAAAATGCACAGAAATATAAAAAAAATGAATATAAATAATATAAAAATATAAATAATATAAAAAAATTTAAATAAATATGGACAACAAAATTAATAAGTAAATATGTAAGTAAATAAATAAATAAAAAAAATACGATATAAAAAAAATTGTTTAAGATGAACTAACGTTGCCGCCTCCAGGTAGGCGTGTCGGCGTGCCTCCCGCGTCGAAGCACAAAAAAATATAAAAAATGAGCGCAAGCGTTGCAGGTTGTGGAGGAGTGCTTTGCCAGATGCAAAAAAAAATTGTTGCTTGCCAACGAGAACAAAATTTGTGTGGAAGCGTACTGGCAATCTCTCCAGAAATTCAAGTCTGGCTCCGAATTGAGGCAGGATATCTTTACCAAAAAAAAAAATGCGACCAAGCCCACAAATATGGCCTGGTCTTAATTTCAGGAGCATTAATAGCATCATAGCATGGCTATTTCAAAATAAAAAAAAAAACCTGGTCACCTCCTGTCCTCCTAACCTTTCAGGAACAGACTCACCCGGGATATATGGCCAATCTTGCCTGCCAAAAAAAATCTCCTGAATCTCCTGGATAATTCGCTCCTCCTTCCTTCCTCTGGCACAATTTGACTTTTAATTTTCTTTTTATTATACTGGTGTACGGTAAAAAAAATTAATTTAAAAGTTTTTGTAACTTCCGCACTGCGACTGCGCGCCGGCAACAACCAGATTGAACTACTTGCCCTAACCTTGACCTAGTTCTTCCAAAGTCATGTTCCACATTTTAAACTGTTCCGGGTCAGTGGACTCTGGACAGTGAATAGTTTACCCTAACAGAGGAGTTTCCCCCATCCCTAGCACTCCTCGCTTTCCAACACATTTTCCCTATATTGATATTTTGGTGTTATCGGTATCTCGATAAGCCGCTTGATCGCCCGGACACAACAGAATGCAAAACATTAGAAAACGTTGAATGAACTTTACAGAAACCAGCAACAGTTCAAATCTATTGTATTTATTTTATAGTCTAAGAAAAGAAAAGTAATATAAGAAAACATGTTTCAAAACTTTTAAGAACTGGCAAGGGTATAAAAACTTCGGCACGGACGAAGTTTGCTTAGCCTTCTCGTTTTTGAATGTTGTTGATATTGTATTGTGGATCGGGCTCAGTGCTCATGAACTCGTTCAATGCTCACTTTTGTGCGCAATGTGAGCAATGTGATCTCTGTGACGACAACAAGAAGCGTTCACATTAAAAGTACTCTTTTAGCTTGTCGCATCGCAGTCCCAATGCTGTGACATGCAATTTCTGTGCCGCCAATGTGAACACTTTTGACTTCTGAGTACTTTGGGCACAGAGGGTCACTGACGACATTGGCACAGTGTGACGCTATGTAAACCTAGCATTAATCTTTTTTTGACCTTCAGTTACATTTACCTACTCAATGCAAAGGCATATCCGATTATATAAAGTATATGAATACATTTATCTATGATCCATAAATAATTGATTGCTTTTGGGAAAATAATCAAAAAAGTCAATCATAAGGCTATGCCACAAACGACCTGTCCCAGCCCCTTATTTTAAAATTCTAAAATATATACATAAAATATAGTTTTAGTGCTTGCTCAAATTTAAAGGGTATGCAAACTTTTTCGTTTGGCGTTGGGAAACATTTTTAGCTTTGCCTGTGCGAGCAGCGCGAGGCGTGACCGTTTTTTTTTGGGTTTTTGTACTTAAAATTGTAACAAATATAGCCTATCAGAATGTTAGGGGTCTGTTATCCAAACTTTCTACCTTGTTCTTGAATAGTGCTTCATTTGAGTTTGATATTTTTGACCTCTCAGAGACATGATCGACCTACTCGAATAGGTGGTGGTGTACTGATCGCAGTCAAGACTAGCCTCTGTTCGGAATTAATTCCACTAAATCTGCCTGATGGTGTGGAATTTATAGCCATAAGGATTTCTTTTCTTTCTTTTTCGTTATATATTACTTACTCCTATATCCCTCCTTCTTCCGATATTCAAGTTTATATGAACCATATAACTTGCATGAAACATGTTTACGCCCAATTACGAGACATTGACTCAATGGTTGTTGTAGGTGATTTCAACTTACCAAACATCGCCTGGTCATATCTTCATGGGTCAACCTATCTTGTGCCATCAACACAGCATGACTTTTTAGATCATCTGTTTGATATGTCCTTGTCTCAGATTAATTCAATTCCAAACGATCTTAATAAATTGCTGGATCTAGTCTTTGTCGCTGACAGTACTAATGCTGTAGTCTCTAGGTCCGTCCCTATATCACTGCCCGAAGATATTTACCATCCTACGCTTGAAATCTCTCTTTCAGTTTCTGAAACTACTTCATCAACCTATAAAATTTTTATTAAACCTCGCCTTTTTTTCGTAAAGGAAACTTTACATTATTAAATCAACTTATTTGTGCAGCAGACTGGTCTCCTTTATTCAATGCGGTTGATTTAGACTTTGCTTTTGCCTTTTTCTACGAATCCATTAATTCTCTATTAGATATCTGTGTTCCTAAGAGCGTAGCTTCTCCCGCGTCACTTAATCCTCCTTGGTACTGCCCTAGACTTCCTAATTTGAAAAATTTTAAGTCTAGATGCTTCAAAACGTATAAACGATCTGGTTTGACTGTTGATTTCTCTAAATAATCAATAGCAAAATCCAACTTTACACTTTTTAACTCTGAGAGCTATAAGAATTATCTTGCCCGGTGCAAAATTCAATTTGCAGAGGACCCTAAACCATTCTATAGCTTTGTGAACTCTAAGCGTAGATCTTCATCACTACCGTATTCTTTTTTTCTGGGTGACCAAAAGGCTGGCAATGATTCCGCTGCCGTCGACCTATTCGCAGAATTTTTTCAATCAACTTATTCCTCTATCCACTTTACTAACACTTCTTATCCTTATACCAATTCTTCTTCTAACTCGATTTATGTTCCCTCAATTAGTGAAAGCTCCCTACTTTCGCATTTGAAATCTCTAAAATCCTCATACTCCCCTGGCCCTGACAACATTCCTAGTTGTGTTCTCAAAGAGTGCTGTAGTTCCTTATGTAAACCTTTGCTTACGATTTTCAATCTATCACTCGGTTCTTCAGTCTTTCCAACTCTTTGGAAAGAGTCCTATATTATTCCTCTTCATAAAAAAGCAGGAAAATCTGATATTTCCAATTACAGAGGCATAGCTTAGCTCTCCGCTATTCCTAAATTATTTGAAGGGATTATAACCTCCACCTTGCCGCATTATTGCAAATCGATTTTATCACCTTTCCAGCATGGGTTTATTAAGCGTCGGTCAACTATGACCAATTTGCTTGAATTTACACACTTAAATTTTTACACCGACTTTAGTAAGGCTTTTGACTGCTCGTACGCAACGCTTGGCACAGCACACTCGTTCATCACTTCCAAAACCATTTTTTTTTACTGCAAAAGCTGCCATTGTTGCTTTTCAATTGCAAAACAAAGTCACTTTTATTCATTTTGATTGCTGCGAAAAGGTAAACAAACAGACCAGATCAGCTGTTGTGGATGCGGAAGTGGACGCTGAACGCAGTAGAAACACCTTTGGGGGTTTATCGAAAAAACGTGTAGTCGATGACAGAACGCGCGTATGTGGAAATCGGCTATAATAACGTCTTTGACTACAATTGGCTGTGAATAAGGGCATAGCTGGCCGGACGGGCAAATAAAATTCCCCCACCGTGTCGGAGTCGTTATTAGCTTATTTTGTAATTTTATTAGATTTTCTTTGATAGGCTTTCTTTGTTAGCTCATAAAAATTTTTGTAACGCATGTGAATTTTTGTTGACAGCCTTTTTTGTCAACTCTAAATAAATAAATAAAAAAAATAAAAATAAATAACTGCTGTGAACGATCGTCAAATGGCCAAGAGTTGTTGGTTGTATTTATAGACAAACGGCATACTCCTTTATATAAATAACAAGGAATTTTTTTCTTTACAAAGGAAATCCATTATCTGCTCAAGAACTCGCGATATTTCCTCAGACAAAAAAGTTTTATGGGCCGTAAATGGGCCAAACTCATACATTCTTAAAATTTGTCAAAAACACTTTCTAACTACATTTATATGGGTTACCAATAAACTAGACCCAAAAACTTTGGTCACTTCTGAAGATATTGCCTGCAAATAGGAAAAATTTCCAATAGTGCAGTCGATGTTTTGTTTGCTTTTATCAAAATATTAGTAATGTCTATCTGACACTTAGCGATATTGGTGTCCAATATTGCGAAAGAAGAGTTGAGCTGAAGATACCTTGTTATAAATATTAAAAAAAAATAGAGAATCCCAATATTTTGATATTGTACAGGACTCCATTAGTGCAGTTGGAGTAAACTACTAGTTCTGCCCCAGTACATACCTTAGTAATAAATATAAGAAAATCATTGAATTAGGTACATCCCAAAAAAATTGGTATAGTTTAGAAACACCAAGTCCTTAAGCTGCCTTTACACTTGTCATATATCTCTAAAAAGACGGTTGTCAAACTTCTCCAAAGAGAATCTCTTATCAAATAGAACCTGTTCTGTTTCATCAAAGAAGGCTACATTTTCTAAATATTTAGAGATATTTGATTTGCTATTACATTCTCGTCAGATAGTCTCTTTAGAGATATATGACAACTGTATAGGCAGCTTTCGAAAATATTTCAGATTTTATATACTCATGATCTGCGTATAAATTTGAAATTTGCAATTAATTTGTACTTTTCATTAACTTATCAATAATATCACAATGAACTGCAGAAAGAAGAGACTTCTAATTCCAATTGGACTCAAGGGACCACAAGCATAGATTATACAATGAATTTACTTATATGCTTGCGGATAGCGAACAGCCTCCCCATGGAGGTTAGCTGCGAATAAGGGGGCATACCCCGCAAATAAGCAGTCCCGGACAGCCAGCGGGTGACACGCCGCAGTGCACCGACGAGGCGCTTGTGTTGCCGCCTGGTAGAAATTGCTTCACACACCCAACTCCTACGCACTACCTACCCTCATCCCATCCCCCACATCTCACCCCGGGCCGGACTAAGGCGTCACTCAGACCGTGCCGAGAGTCAGCCTGGCTGGAGGCCCGGGTAACAAATAGTCCAGTCTCGAACGGTGGGCTCATTCAAGTGGCGACCGCCTGTTCCAAGTCGAACTTCAGTAAGCGCCAAGAAACGGCCCTTCAAAACATGAGAGAACAGAAAAATAATAAAAGTACAGCAGGATATCCCTGCAACCGCTGTCGCAAGACAGTTTGAGGAGAGGCAGATGGACAGGGATGAAATAAATTTTAAACAATTTTTTTCGTGGTGAAAATCGCACTTAAAATCTAACTTTTTTTTTAAAAGTGACGAATTCAATGCAAAGTTGTCGATAAAACCCTCTATAACTTCGAAGTCAAGCGCCAGATTAAGAAGTGGTGTATGAGTGAATTATAGGGCATTCATTACCTTCCAAGAAAACATTACCTTTTTATAATGAATAAACCGATACCGAAGATATACACATTTTTTAAAGGTACTTTTCTTCGCAATCAAAAAACTAGCTTTTCCGCGATTTCTCGAAAACGGCTGTGGAATGGAAAATACAGCTAAGCGTATGCAATTTGCAAATAATATGATGCAATTGTGTTCTATGTGTTATATATAGACATCGGATTTTGCATATTTTGAACCGCATCTCCGATTTGAGTTCTGATTGCACACATCTTATTATAACCTTGCAAAGGGTATTATAATTTTGCCCAGAAGTTTGCAACGCATAGAAATGTTCATTTCCGACCCCATAAACTATATATATTCTTGATCAGGGCGACGAGCTGAGTCGATTCAGCTTTGTCCATCCGTCTGTCTATCTGTCAGTCTGTTTGTCCGTCTGTCTGTCTGTCAGTCTGTCTGTTTCAACGCAAACTAATCTAGCAGTTTTAAAGCTATCGAGCTGAAATTTTGCACAGAGTCTTCTTTTTAATGCACGCTGCTAATATGGTGAAACCGAACGGATCGGATGACTATATATTATAGCTGTCATAGGAACTATTGTTACAAAAATGGGTCTTTGTGAGGAAAACTTTTGCGTGTTCAAGGGTCATTTACAAGAATATTTGCAAATCGCGGGGACACCAATAGGGTAGAGGTGGCACACGTAGATTTTTGCTGGACGTGTGCTAATAATAATTTACCTTCAACTATGCCTTGCTGGTCTTGTCAGTCGGAGCTCATTAGGATCCAACTAGGACCCTCGCTACTATGGGATGTGTACGGTCTACGATAGTCGAATGTCAGAATAGCCGTGGTTAATACCCACGGGAGGAAGGGTAGGGTGGGTATGAGCACGGTTAATACCCGCGTCAAAAAAAGGTAGAAAAAGGAGTGGGGAGGGACACTCGGTTAATATCCGAACGTCGGACGGAGGGATCTCCAGAAGAATTAGGCTTAGATCTCTCGGAGGTAGCTTTCCTGGGGTCTACGAAACGCACGCGGTCGGTACCACGAGTTCGTAGCGATGCCCAGAATTCCTAGGGGTGAAGAGAAAATTTACGGGGAGTAGGGTCGGGGTCGACGAGGCGCACTTGGTCGGTGCCACGAGTTCGTAGCGGAACCCAGAATTCCTAGGAGAGAATGTATACGGGAGAAAGGGGTCTCGGGTGGTTATTGGCTACACTGGGTGAGTAAAGGAGAAAAAAAATAAAAATAGAAAAAAAGTGTGGTTAGTACCCACATTAGGTAAGTATAGGAGAGAAAAATAGGAACAGAAAGTGTGGTTAATTCCCACACTAGGTAAGTAAAGGAGAGAAAAAATAGGAAAAGATAGTGTGGTTAATACCCACACTAGGTAAGTAAGCAGGTAGGTAGGAACGTGGTTAGTACCCACGTAAGGGTTAACAGGAAGGTAAAGACGGGCAGGGGCGTGGTTAATACCCACGTAAGGGTTAAAAAAAGTAAATAAAGATGGGTAGCGACGTGGTTAATACCCAGGTAAGGGGTAAAAAAAAGGAAATAAAGATGGGTTGGGAGGTGGTTAATAGCCACGTAAGGGTTAATAGGAAGGTGGTGGACAGAAAAGGGCGTGGTTAATACCCACACGGGATAAGAGAGAAGGCGGGTAGGAACGTGGTTAATGCCCACGTGAGGGTTAATAGGGGAGCGAGGAAGTTAGGCGCGTGGTTAATACCCACGTGAGACC
The DNA here is from genome assembly GCA_037044535.1 of Lordiphosa magnipectinata. Classification (NCBI taxonomy): domain Eukaryota; kingdom Metazoa; phylum Arthropoda; class Insecta; order Diptera; family Drosophilidae; genus Lordiphosa; species Lordiphosa magnipectinata. Next base: position 15,953 of record JBAMBO010001951.1, read on the forward strand.
GATAGGAGAGGAAAATACGGAAGCGGAGCTGGGTTTAAGGTGCCTAAAATATTAAGACCGAGCGTACCTACGACAAGTTATACTACGTATTGTCGCTTACCGAAGGCGTCCAAGGGGCTCTGGTTTAATCTCTCACGAATCACTTGTACTTGCACTATCTGTTTATTGTCACTCTCGCGTTACTGATCGCTTCTGAGGTTTCGGACTATTCAATGAGAGTGTGTTACATACTCGAAGTCGGTCAGCCAGAGCGAGTGCCGTTGACAGTTACGGCGCCGTAGTGGGGGGGGGGGGGTTAGAGACCATCGCGCCTGTCGCGTCGATCTGCCCGTGTGTGTGTGTCTTCGTCGGCTACTACGCAGCAGTTTAGCGATGCGGCCTTTCTTTTACCGCTACTCTCCCTCTCTTTGTCTCTCTGATCTCGGACGAGGACTGCGCCTCACCGCTGCTATGTGGCTGACGTTATCGCTTTACCGTTCTTAGTTTCTGTACTTTTGGTTACGCCCGCTAAAACTTGGGCGCGTGCCTGCCTACACTGGTGGGCAAGAAAAGTCGTCATACCCTAACGGTCACAGTCGTCGGCCGTCCATTACTAACAAGTAAGAGCGCTATAGTCGAGTTTCCCGACTACAAAATACCCTGTTCAATTGAGACACACATGCAAACACACTCACATTTACAAACGCTAATAACTTTTGTGTTTTTGCTCGTATCTTATTTTCCTTTGGAGAGTAGTTAGATATAAGGCCTAGGATAGTATATATTAAGCCACCAGGTTCTAACTTTAAAATTGTGGCTGTGACAGTTTTTTGCGGTTTAAGGGGGGAGGGGGGGGAATTTTCCAAATCTGAAACAAACTTGAACTGGGTACGGTATACACCTATGTGCATGCCAAAATTTGTGTCTCTATCTCTTATGGTCTCTGAGATCGACGCGTTCATACAGACAGACAGACAGGCGGACAGACGGACATGGCTATATCGACTCGGCTATTGATGCTGATCAAGAATATATATACTTTATAGGGTCGGAGAAGCTTCCTTCTGGCTGTTACATACATTTGCACAACTTCATGATCCCCTTTTCCCATTTTTAATGGGAACAGGGTATAAAAAGGGTATATCTATCATGTTAGCCAAGGGTGATTCTATTCTGTGTTTATCTGTTAAGCTCGATTGTGACACTACGTGACAGTTTTCAAAAAGATTCGCAAAATTTGGTCGAAATCAGTTGTTTATCTGTCGCAAAATAGGTTTTAGTTTTTGATGCAAATTTTTGATTTTTATGTAAGAGTTCTTAAACTCTGACATTTCAAAGACAGCATTTGCAAGGGTATAAAAACTTCGGCACAGACGAAGTTAGCTGGACCTTCTCGTTTTTATTGATCAATGATCTAAGTCCGCTGAAAACAATTTTGCAATTTAAATTGCATATTTGCATCTAAAAATATGCAAAATATGCAAGAACATAAAAAACATAAGAATTTCGCAAATGTTAAAATTTCTTTAAACCGATTGACCGACACCTCCTATTTAGTCGTCTTTAATTGCCAACTATTAAATCTTTATTATAATCTGAACTCATAAAATTTTTGTATATATCCGGATTTTTGGACCGCTTGATCTTGACCAGTCAATTTACCCGTCTACATTATAATCTAACTCATGCAAAAGATTTGTAAATTTCGCAAGTTTTTGGACCGTTGGATCTAACCATTTACGCGTATACAATTGCTATCTATCAAATCTTAATGGTTCCCAAAACTCATAATATTTTGCACTTTTCGGGAAAAATCGAAGCTTAAATAATAATTTTGTAAATTCCGCGATGATTTTGACAGTGTGGTCTACACTTCCCATCTAGTATTGCCGACTATTAAGTCTTCATAATAATCTTTCCTTCTTCTTTTTTATTGGTCCGATGTTGCACACACACAACCTCCATCAGCTTGACGGTCTCGGCCTCTGCCATGAATGCCCTCCACTCGCTTCTGCATTGTGCGAGCTGGCACCAGTTGTTCACACTAAGGTTGGAAATGTCTTTCCGCACCTGATGATCCCATCTTAGTGGTGGGCGACCCTTCCTGCCTTGTCCTCCAAAGTCAGCCGCCTTCGCTATGTACGATTTTTTTTTACTGGAGCTTTTTTTCCCTCGAACACGCCAATCGCCTCCTCATCCGCTGCTGTCATTGTCCATGCTTCTTCGCCGTATTGCAGGACTGGGATGATGAACAACTTGTATAGCGATATTTTTGTTCTTCGAGAAAAGGCTCTGCTCTTGAACTCTTTACTAAGCATGAGTAGCATCGATTTCCAAGAGTAATTCTTCTTCGGATCTCCAGGCTGATGTTGTTGTCGCCGGTAATCATCGTCCCGAGGTAGACAAAATCCTCTACAACCTCAAAGTTGTACTCCCCCACAGTAACAAATTGTCCAAGACGCGTAGACTTCTTTTCCGTGGATATTAGGTACTTCGTCTTATCCTCGGTTACTGCTAAGCCCATCAGTTTAGACTGCTTCTCAATCTCTGAAAACGCCCTGCTTACCGCCCGTTCGTTTTTGCCGATAATGTCAATATCATCGGCGTATGCGAGTAGCATTAGATCTTTATAAAGAAATGAGACCGATCTGTTGGCATTTGGGCACTGGCGCAGTATATACTCCATCAGTAGATTAAAGAAGTCACACGATAGGGTAGCACCCTGACTAAAACCTCTCTTAGTATCAAATGGTTCGGAGAGGTTCCTTCCTATTTTGACGGAGCTTTGTTGCTTCTCAACGTCATCATGCAAAGTCGAACGTACTTTGCTGGTATACCAAAGGTAGACAGAGCGTGAAAGAACCTTGACCTTATCGGTGTGTCAATGGCTGAATTATAATCAACAAAAAGATGGTAGGATTTGATATTTCGCTCATGGGTCTTCTCCAAGGTTTGTCGTAATGTGAATATCTGGTCTGTGGTGGATTTAGCAGGTCTAAAGCCACACTGATAAGGTACAATCAGTGTGCTAATAAGCATCTTTAGACGTTCACAAATAATATATATAACATACATAATAATCATATAAAAAATTGGAAATTTCGCGATTCTTTTAACCGTTCGATCTACAGCTCCTATTTACCAGTCTACATTTCCATCCATAAAATCTTCATAATAATATTAGGTCATATGATAAAATTTCAAATTTTGACCTGTTTAAGCTACGCCTCTTATTTACCAACTCCTGCGCTTTCGTAAATACTCAAATGAAAATTTGACAAACTTCGCGGATTTTGGTCTAATAGCCGATTTTCACATACGCGCGTTCTGTCATCGATTGCACGATTTTTCGATAAATCCCAAGAGGTGTTTCTACTGCGTTCAGCATCCACATCCGCATCCACAACAGCTGATCTGCTCTGTTTGTTTACCTTTTTCCATCAATCAAAATGAATTTAAGTGACATTGTTTTGCTAAATGCAATTGAAAAGCAACAATTGCAGATAATGCAGTTGAATAAAAATGTTTTGCAAGTAATGAACGAGTGTGCTGTGACTAGCGTTGCGTACGAGGAGTCTCACCCACGTAGCATTTGGGCGTTTGTAAGTCACAAGCCATTTAACTAGTATTCCAGTTCTAAATCATTTATTTATTTCCTAGAGTCGATATGGTTCCTTTTGGGAGACCGACGTGCCTAAAAATACAGACGCATTTTTCAAGGAATGTTTTCGTGTGGAGAGGCAAACATTTCAGGTTTTAGTCCGACTTCTGCCTGGGCTGGCAAAGCAAGACACTCCTTTTCGGCTTGCAATCCCACTGGACAAGCGAATCGCAGTTGCTCTTTACACGCTTGGTTCATCAGCGGAATAACGAACGATTGGGAGACTATTCGGTATATCCAAATCAATGGTTTGCAAAATACTGATCGAGTTCTGCAACGAGGTGATATCTCAAATGGCTACCGAGTATCTGCCACCGAACTTCTTGACCGATGAAAATGTGAAAGAGTGCGTCAAAGGTTTTGAAAAGCCCGGATTCCCTCAGTGTTTTGGAGCAATGGGTAAACTGATGTTATTATATCCAATAAATATACATATTTTAACCTTAGTAAATTCGTTTCAGATGGATGTCACATTGAAGTACGGCCAAATGCAAAAGATGCAGTGGACTATCACAACTACAAAGGGTGGTACTCAACGGTGCTGTTTGCACTGGTCGACTACCGGTAAGATATCGTTTATGTGTGTGTCTTTCAAAAAACTCAAAATAATAATTGCCTTTGCAGTTATAGAATTTTATACATAAACGTCGGGTGTCCTGGACGTTGCCGTGACTCTCAGATATACTCTGAGAGCCAGCTCAAGGATGTGTGGGAAGGGACATCTCTGTTCAAGGAAAATGCCATAACTATATGTGGCACTGAGATTCCAGTTGTGGCCTTGGAGATTCTGCCTTTAGATTCTCCAGCACTGTAATGAAGCCGTATCCGTTTTCAGTGGACCAACCAGCAGAACAACGTGTTTTAATTACCATTTGTCAAAGTCAAGGCGCGTTGTAGAGAACGCATTTGGCCACTTAAAAGCGCGTTTTCGGCGTATTTGTAAAGGTCTCGACAACCACATTTCCAAAACTACAAATATAATTATATGCTGTTGTATCCTTCATAATTTTTTTAACGAGTTTAACAGTGTCATGAACGAGAAATGGGAGTCGGATGCTGGTGAAGAAAAACAGCAGCCAGAAAATATTGTGTGGCTTGGCAACAACAACGCAGAAGCTGAAGCTATTCGACGCCCCCTTGGCACATATTTCGCAATGAGATAGATATAATAATAAATATTGTACATACATTTTTAATATTTATATTCACTATTTTATTTCAATATTAAATTTCATTTTTCACAGATAGTTGCTTAATAATTATTGGAACACATTCATTTACATATTGGATCACACATAAGTCTTTTTGTTACTTAACTACTATTTACTTGCTTATTTGATTTTAATTTATTTCATTATTGGCTTCTGTTTTTAAAGATGTCCAACAGCTCCGTATGGAACGACTTCATTTCGTCGTTGGCCGCCTTAATGTCTTCGGCCACCGAAGTCATTATTTTCAGCATCTTCTCCTCAATTTCGAGAATCCGCTCCAGTTTGTCCGAGTGCTTCCTTTTGGACTGTGACGTCGACGGCTCGTCAGATTCATCCTGGTCCATCGAGGTGCCAGCAGAAGTTAAATCTGAAATATATATATAAATGAATGGACAAAGTTGTACTACCGGTTTTTAGGTATCTTACCAAAACTTTCGACCATCACGCTCTTGATGTTGACAGCCTTCGAGGTAGCCAAAATTGATTGCACTTTTAAGAAATGCTCCCAAGTTGAGGGTGTTCCGCCAGATGGCCCCATTTTGGCTTGCTCCTTTCTACAGCGGAAATGTATGACATTATCACATTGACACATTGGTTTATATTTATTTGTATAAGTACCTGTATTTTTTGGTCAGGTTTTCCAACTTGTTTTTCACCTTAGCCGCAGTCGGTCCGTACATGGCCAATTCTTCTGCCATATCCCTATATATGTGCGTGTTTTTCCTTGCACCTCGAAGTCCGTTAATGTTCTCCTCCCATAAATCGAGAAGGAAGAAGGTCGCCGCTGGGGTTCAATCCATTTTTTTTAATCCTGTAGAAAGGGAAAACCTTTATATAAATAAATAAACAAAATAAAAACATCTTACCTTCCATTTCCATTTACCGCCAATTGTTGAGCCAGCTGATTTTGTTATCAAAAGTCTTATCGATATCGATACCTATCGATATTCATCGAAAAAACGAGTTGGCAGAACCAGCGTTCAAAGTGGATGCAACTTTTTTGCCGCCCCCCTCACCACCCCCCCTTTGGCCGAAAACTGACTTTTTTTTATATGGAGTTCAACGCGCGTTTGCCGATAAGTGGATGCGAACGCGGACGCAGCTGTAGTAGAAACGCCCTATAAGCCTCTTATATACGCGTCTTCAATTGCCATCTATGCAATCTTCACCGTTATATTAGGTCCATTGAAAAATTTGCACAATTCTCGATTTTCTTGACCATTTGATCTACTCCTCCTATTGACCCGCCGGTTTACCCTTCTTTATGATAATCTAAACTCAAATGAAAATTTTTGAAATTTCGAGATACTTTTGACAATTTGTTCCACATCTGTTTTATTTACCCGTGTACTCTAGCAGTCTATAAAATCGTTATAAAAATCTGAAATGAATGAACAATTTAGAAAGGGCATTTCCGGATTTGTAGGGGAACCGGCCCCAGTGATATTAATTTTTTAAGTATGCAGTTTTAAAGTACATCAACCGAAAGTAATTTAGCGATTTTTTTTTTATTTCTAGTGCAAGCCCTGAATTTTTAACAGCGGTTTTTATCATTTCAATCAAAAGCCTTTTTCGGGCCACCTATCCATTACAGAATTCCATTCATTTATATTCATTTTTCAACAGCATGTTCAATTGTCGTTCCTAGATACAATTTCTGTAATTTTTTCAGAATTTTAAATTATTTAAAAATTTTAAATAATTAAAAAAATAATTTATGTATTTATTTTAATTAAAAATTATTGAGCTAAATGGCAAAAACATTAGTTTAGCTCATTTATTAATACGTCAGTCAGTAAAACATCGGAAGTGCTCGAACTGTAATTTTTATATTTTTCGCTGTTGTAGGCCTCCAAAGATCTTAAAAGATGTCCCGTATGGAAATCGTATTTTTAAATCCTTGGGAAAGAAACTGGAGGTCGGCGATTCTACAAATAAACTAACAGCTATACCATTTGCACCACGTCAGGATGCGTTTTGCAAAAATCCTATTTTTATACCAAACGGAAATCGTGGCTGTTTGGAGCACATTATCAGGAAACGTTTGTTTGCAGATGAGTTGGCCCGCCTCAGAGTGCAATCTTTATCGAGTGACATTGCGGTCGAAGACTTGTGTCATCTTTTAAATGATATGTCCATTTAAAACGAAAAGGTGACTTTTCATAAAATTGGAGAGTGTGGTCTGACGGAAAAGCAGATTGGAGAATTTACTGGATTGAATTTGGAAAATATTCTAGAGCTGCAAGATATGTTGAAGTCCCTTGACACATTTTCAACGCATAATCCAGTCCAAGCGATTGTTACATTCCTATTTACGATCCGTACAGGAAATTCTAACAAAGTACTTGCACCCATACTTGGCCTAGACAGAGAGCAGAAAATATTAGAATTAGTCGAATCTGTAATTAAGTCGTTTGAAAAGTATGTTCTTCCTAAATATTTTGGGTTTAATGCAATTACTAGGGAAGAATTGATTGAGCATCATTCTGGATTAATGGTCAGCTATATGGTATCGCAATGGGCCTATCTTGGCCTAAGTGTAGGGACAGTTTTACTGTCAACAAGTACCAGCGAAGGTCATATTCGGGTCAATAAAAAAACCACTATGTAAGCCATTTACAATTGTAACTACAAATGGATATATACTTAACACATTGGGACCATTTTCGGCGAACCTAAATGATGCTAGCATACTAAAAAAATCCAGTTATAAATGAAGACAGCGACGATGATTGAGTGAAAGAATAATATACATTTAAATAGTAATAATAATTTTTAATTACAATAAATACATAAATTATTGATTTAATTAATAGTAACCACCTTCCACAACTTTTAAAATTCTGAAAAAATTACAGAAACTGCATCTAGGAATGACAATTGAACATGTAAAAAACGAAAGTGGAACCTCAACTAGAAGTCTTAAATAAATGGTGTTCAAAATTTCGCGGAATTTTGAAGGTAACGGCTTGCATTTTAAAAATCTAAAAAATTATGCTAGGGGAGTGCATACAAGCCAGCTTTGACCAAAAAAAAATTGGAATTCTTTAATGGATAGATGGCCCGAAAAAGGCTTTTGATTGAAATGATAAAAACCGCTGTTAAAAATTCAGGGTTGGTACTAGAAGTATAAAAAAATCGCTAAATTAATTTCGGTTAATGTACTTTAAAGCTGCATACTTAACGAGAAAGGAAAGCTAACTTCGTCTGTGCCGAAGTTTCAATACACTTGAAAAGCTCGCTCCAAAGGTTAGCGATTTCGACCAAACTTCGCAGATCAGTTTGAAGACATTTAATTTTAATAATGACCGAGTTTAAAAACGCTAACATTGAAAACAAAATATAAAAAAAGTCTTTTCTTCCCAGTCACCTTCACCAGCTACTGGCGCCAGCTGTGAAGTAACTAGCCATGAAAAAGCCAAAATTCTCTAACTATTGCCGTTCGGATTCAGCGTTAAACTGTAGGTCCCTTTCTCTTGTGCGAAAAACACTGCACATATGCCAAGGGATTGAGAGAAGCTTGGCCTTCGCCCCTCTATGGGTTTGCTGTTTGAGCCAATTTTACATTTACCTAAAAAATTAATACCGTGGGGGCCGGTTCCCCCCACAAATTCGGCTATGCCCTTTCCCAATATTTTATAACTTTCAAGGTCTACAACTTCCATTTAACCGTCTATATCTATTAACCATCTATCTATTCTTTATAATAATCTAAGCTCAAAAATGGGAAGTTTTCAAATTTTCTCCGTTTTTATATTTTTTAAATGTAATTATGTTAAAGTGCTCTTGGAAGTATGCAGTTCAACTTGTTATTAATATTTTTTGTCGGATTTTGCCCGTTCTCCGTCAATTTTCGTATTTTTAGGAAAGGTTGAGTTCAGACATGCGACCCTTCTCGATGTATGGCTTGCCGATAATGGGAAAGACAATGCGATTTCGGATTGGATTTTTGTGCAAAGCCAAATACAAAATATAAGCGTCTAGACAAAAAATAATATTATTAAAAAATCACAAACAAACGCTTCATACAGAAAAATTTGACCAAGTGCAACAGAACAATCTCCAATTTTAAATTGTAGCACTCAAAATGGCTTTCTTCGACAATGAAGATTACTTTGGAACAGTCAAATCTCGTTAAGAAATAACAGTATATTGCTATTCGAGATCTAAACAAAAAACCAAATTGTGACATATTTCCAAGTCACCTAAAAATTCAGGAGGCTAAGTTGCAATTGTAATTAATTAATTGTGTTAAAACAAGATCTCTAATTGAATAAAAAACGAGAAAGCAAAGCTAACTTCGATTGCCGAAGTTTTAATACACTTGAAAAAGTTCGCTTCAGCGGTTAGCGATTTCGAACAAACTTTGCAGATCAGCTTAAAAACACATAATATTAACCAAGGCTGCAAACCTCTAAAATTCTGCAGAAGGTTCGGTCCGGGAGTTCGAACCCATTGTAAACTCCTAGGTTCGGTTCGCGGACCGGTTCCTGGAATCCCTGAACCCAAGGTTTTGGTTCGAACCTTGGTTCGCTTGAAGAAAAAAGAATAGTTTGACTTTCGATTTATTAATTCTACGTTAATAATGAAATTTATATACCTCTCTATTCATATCTTCTTCTTCTTCTTTATTGGCCCGATGTTGCATCACAACCGCTTGACACCGTCAAGCCGTCATTGGCCTCTGCAATGAATGCCCTCCACTCGCTTCTGCGTTGTGCGAGCTGGCACCAGTTGTTCACACTAAGGTTGGAAATGTCTTTCCGCACTTGATCATCCCATCTTAGTAGTGGCCGACCCCTCCTGCCTTGTCCTCCAAAGTCAGCCGCCTTCGTTTTGTACGCCTTTTTTACTGGAGCTTCTTCATCCATCCGGATTACATGTCCTAACCAGCGCAGCCGATGTTGCTTTATGCGTTTGACTAGACTGATGTCCCTATAGTGCTCATACAGTTCCTGAATTATTCGAAAGCGGTATCCATCGCCAACTTTTAAAGATCCATAGAAACTCCGAAGCATTTTTCGCTCGAACACGCCAATCGCCTCCTCATCCGCTGCTGTCATTGTCCATGCTTCTGCGCCGTATTGCAGGACTGGGATGATGAACGACTTGTATAGCGATATTTTTGTTCTTCGAGAAAAGGCTCTGCTCTTGAACTCCCTACTGAGCCCGTAGTATCATCGGTTTCCAAGAGTAGTTCTTCTTCGGATCTCCAGGCTGATGTTGTTGTCGCCGGTAATCAAAATCCTCTACAACCTCAAAGTTGTACTCCCCCACAGTAACAAATTGTCCAAGACCGCTTGGACTTCTTGTCCGTGGATACTAGGTACTTCGTCTTGTCCTCGGTTATTACTAAGCCCATCAGTTTAGACTGCTTCTCAATCTCTGAAAACGCCCTGCTTACCGCCCGTTCGTTTTTGCCAATAATGTCAATATAATGGCGTATGCGAGTAGCATTAGATCTTTATAAAGAAGTGTGTCCGATCTGTTGGCATTTGGGCACTGGCGCAGTATATACTCCATCAGCAGATTAAAGAAGTCACACGATAGGGTATCACCCTGCCTAAAACCTCTCTTGGTATCAAATGGTTCGGAGAGGTCCTTTCTATTTTGACGGAGCGTTGACTGCTCTCAACGTCATCATGCAAGGTCGAACGTACTTGGCTGGTATACCACAGGTAGACAGGGCGTCAAAGAGCCTTAACCTTATCGGTGTGTCTAAGGCTGCAGAGTTCTCCTGTAGGCCGCGTCTTTCTCTGCAGTAGCGTCGCGGCAGGTCTCATCATACCAAGTCTGCTTTCGAGGGTACTCGGTGTATCCGACTATCTCCTTGGCAGCCATACTCATGGAGTGTGATATGTGATTCCACTGTTCGCATACACCAGAAGGGAATGGTGAGTTTTCCCTGAGCAGTCGGGTGAGTTTAGCTGTGTAGGCTTCAGAGGTCCGTTGTGATTGCAGCTTATCGACATTTAGCTTTCGACGTGTACGTGTACGTGAGGCATGTGCCACACTGAGCCGCGTGCGTACTTTGGCTGCAACAAGGTGATGATCCGAGTCTATGTTGGCACCTCGAATCGCACGCACGTCTAGAACACTCGATGAGTGCCTTCCGTCGATCACAACATGATCAATCTGATTTCGCGTTAGTTGATCAGGGGACTTCCAGGTCGCCTTATGGATGTCGCGATGTTTAAACCTGGTACTACTTATGACCATGTTCCTGCCCGCGGCAAAGTCTATTAGCCTCTCTCCGTTACCGGAGGTTGTTTCATGAAGGCTAAATCGACCGACTGTCGAGCCAAAAACTCCTTCTCTCCCAATTTTAGCGTTAAAGTCGCCAAGCACGATCTTTATGTCGTGATCTGGGCAGCGCTTATATAATTGTTCCAGGCGCTCATGGAATTCGTCTTTTATCGAAGCGCCCTTGTCTACCGTTGGGGCGTGTGCACAGATAAGACTAATATTAAAATACTTAGCCGTAAGTCTGAGAGTTCTTTTCACCATGCTCCCCTGTCCAATCCGTCGCATTTCCTAAAGTGCGGTAACGTCCGATGAATATTTTTCAAGGACATTCACCAACTGGATATCAGCACCTTCTCTGTTGAGGGTGTGAACATTCCAGGTGCATATCCTCAAATCGTGGTCCTTAAAACGTTTGCGTGGGTCGTCGTCAGAGGGGGTCCGTATCCGAGGCATTGTTGTCGCAGTTTTCATTGGTGGAGTTTTTTTGACGGCGGTGGGTACCAAACCCGAAGCACCAACCCTATATATTGTACCCTGTAGGGAGGGCTCGCCGCTCACGTTTGCCAGAAGTTTTGAGGATGTAACGCATTCTGTTTACAGTGGTCACCAACGAGGAGGTGTGAGTCGACTTGAGAGTAAGCCAGGATCGCGCTGGGTTCGCCAATTTGAACCGATCAGCAGCTTTACCTCACTACCTACGCCCCCATTAGGTCCAGAAAAACTATGAATAGAAATTTCTGGACGACCACCATATCTCTGTTCATATACTTAATCATAATATTCAATACTTAAGTTATTGTAATTATCAAATCCATTAGCTGAAACTAACAATTTTTAGGAACTGCTTAGTTTAAGCTTTATATCTTTCAGGAGATGTGCATCTATACTAGCTCTTAAATCAGAAAGAACTCTAAGCCCTCTACGCAGTAGTGAAGTAAAGAGAAGTAAAGTAAAAATCTACAAAAAAATACAAAAAAATTTAACTACTTCTCTCCTGTCAAAATTTTGATATGAAAATATTACATTACTACTCGTTACTTCACAACTGCGTAGAGGGCTTAAGTGTTGAAAATGCTCCTCCAACTGATACCTGAGTTGCTGGAACAGCTAGTATAATTCCAAAATTTTAAAACATTAGTCGATGTATGTAATGTATGTGCTCTTTGACAATTTCCAAAGAAATAACATCATTCACAGCTTTTATATTTTTTTTATATATTTTTTTTTGTTTTAATAAACTACTCTTCGTCACAAACAGACGTTGAGTCAGTTGCTTTGTCACTGTTTTTTTGTAAGCAAAATATGAAATCTCGGGTCTTAGAATACTGCAGCCAATACTGGTACTGAACTCATAGTAGAAGAATGTTTGTCGGGGCACTTAGATAATAATACTAATATAAGATTAACAATGATTTGCTGAAGATTTTAAAACAACTGCGCGGCGTGAAAACCAAGCGTAATATAAATCACTTGGTAGTAATTTTGATCTATTTTTTATCTTGCCATTTTACATAAAAAAATTATTCACACTTAGTTAGAAATGCAATCGTTTATAGTAAAATCTCCAGAGATTTCCAATATGTATCGTTGAATATATTAATAAAATTGGTGAACCGAACCTCATTTTTCGATCAAGTGGTCCGGTTCGGGCTCAGGTTCGAGGAGTGAAAAATTTGGAGCGCCTATTTCATGGTCCGGTTCGCGAAACCCAAAAAACGCGAACCGAACCGGTTCTCAGGGGTTCGGTTCCGGACCGCTTTGCAGCCTTGATATAAACAATGACCGAGTTTAACAGCGCTAATATTGAAAACAAAAAAGTTTTTCTCACTAAAACCCATTTTCCGACCGAACATTTCTATGGCAGCTACAAGAAGTAGTCATCCGGTCTGGTCGGTTCCGACATAATAGCAGCGTGCAGTAGAAGGAAGGCTCTGTGCAAAATTCAGCTCGATAGCTTCAAAACTGAGGGACTAGTTCGAGTAGAAACAGACAGACGGACAGTCAAACGGACGGACAAAGCTCAATAGACTCATCTCGTCATGCTGATCAAGAATATATATACTTTATGTGGTCGGAGATGATTCCTTCTATGCGTTGCAAACTTCTGAACAAAATTATAATACACTTTTCAAGTGTATAAAAAGGAATAATAAAAAACGTTCAACTTAAAAAATAGGGAAAATAGAGGAAAGCTATCTTCGGCTCGATCGAAGTTTTTATACCCTTGTAGCTTGTATGATTTATATAAATTAGTAGCCTGATTCCACTGACACAAATATGTACATTCGGCCAAATGTATATATTTTTGACAAGGCCTCCTATATACATTTTCTACACCCAATTTCTATGCCACCTATACTATATAGTTGTCCTATTAAACCTGGTTTAATTATGTGAAAGCATAGAAAACTTACAAATACGAGGTTTGGGGACGTTTGCGTAGAAGATAAATAAGTTTTTATCACTAAAACAACACTTTCGACCGATGGTTCCTATGGCAGCGATATGCTATAGTCAACCGATCTGGCCGGTTCCGACAAATGTGCAGCGTATTTGTACCAAAATACTTCGTGCAAAGTTTGGTTAAGATAGCTTTAAAACTGACGAAGGAGATAGCATAGAAAAAGACGGACAGACGGACATGGCTATATCAACTCAGCTCGTCATGCTGATCAAGAATATATATACTTTATGTGGTCGGAGATGCTTCCTTCTATGCGTTACAAACATCTCGACAATTTTAATATACCCTCTACAAGGGTATACAAAAAATGATGTATACGCAAAATAAGATCATATGGGCGGCGAGGGTGGTCGTAGTCTGATCGTTTCAAAATTTTTTCCACATGTTAGTTATGCCATAGTTATTAAATCCTCCACGCGGTGTTCAGAAAATACGATGATCAGAAACATCAGTAAAAATGCAACTAACACAGTTCTACAAATTGAGACCATTGGTGAGTAATCCGAGCATCTTTACCTAATTCCTGCTTGTCTTCCTATGCTGAATACGAGTTGGCATGTTAAAGTAATCAGGCATGTTCTCAATTCCACTTCCACGGCAACTTTTCGAAAGTGGAATTGATTCGTGTTCTCACAACACCAAAACGAAAAAGTTTTTCGTTTTGAAACGTGCTTTTTGGTCGGTGAAAATTGTTTGTGAAATTGGATTTGCATTTAAATCTTTAATTGATTTACAAGGTATTTTTTGTTTAATGTGTCCAGAATTTGGCATTGCCCAGCAAAACCGAAAAGTGGAACCTAAAAGTCGGCCTCTCTCATCTTCGACTGTTCCATTTTGAATCGTTTCGCTTGTAATTGTGAACTCTCTCTTAAGTATTTAGTGCCAATCTCGCTTGGACCAGTGGTTTGCAAAAAGAATAAAGAGAACAATTTCATTCGGAGTTGAGAACACAAAATCAAAACCGAAGCGGAATTGCGTTCGATTTACTATTCAATAAGGAGTAGAATTTAGAACATGCCTGAATATCTGAGTTTCCGTTTCCAAGATATTGGCGAAAAACTAATTTTCCCACTTTTTACCATTCTAGAACTTTTGTAGGCCACATTAAGCACTAATTGCTGATTTTATGAATACTCTAGGATAGTAGACATATCAATGCAACTGAGAAAAATTAAACACGCTGTGTAACTAATGCCGATAGTGTCGAAATTGGCTTTCAGTAAAATTTTACTTGATTTATAGCAATTTTATTAAACTAAACCATTTGATACAAGCCATGGAATGGACATTTATTGGAATTATGGAAATTTTGTTGCATTTTTGTCAGGATCATAAGCAAAGTTATTGCCTTTTAAACCCGAAACTTAAGATTAAATTTTATGGGGGGACAACTAGATTCCCAACCCAAATTTGAATAGCAGTTTTAAGAAGTCAACTTGATATAACATTGGCATACCTAAATATTTATTGAAATGTACGATAACAGATTCATGGAATCCTATATGCTATATAATAGCCACCTCTTTAAATCTTCAATCTTCCCTCCTCCATTCATGGTCATGAGTAACTATGCTGCGTTTCTCAATGCAACGCAGACGAAATTCCATTTCAACAGAGCATCTGCCTATAAAATGCTGATGACTTCTACATCCTTACTCTCATAATCTAGGTTATATGTAACTTTATCGGAGCAGCTCGCTGCAGTAAGTTGGTGCTACTTCATACACAAAAAAAAAAAACAAAAAAGAGTGCTGCCGTCGAGTACCCCGATTGTTGTTTTTGCTCGGATCTTATTGTAGTTTTCAGAATTCAAACTCCGAGTTCAATCTTAAAAATTGAGGCTCTGACAGTTTTCCGCGGTTAAAAGGAGAAGGAGGAGGAGAAGAAGAATTTTCCAAATCTGAAACAAACTGACTCTGGGTACGGTATACACCCACATACAGGCTCTTTCTCTTATAGTCTCTGAGATCGACGCGATTATAAAGACAGACAGAAAGTTTATGGGTTATGGGATATGGGTACGGTGTACACCTATATACATGCGAAAACTTGTGGATCTATCTCTAATAGTCTCTGAGATCGACGCGTTCATACAGACAGACAGACGTACATAGCTAAATCGACTGGTCGGTTAATGCTGATCAAGAATATATATACTTTATAGGGTCGGAGATGCTTCCTTATGACTGTTACATACATTTGCACAACTTCATGATCCTCTTTTCCCATTTTTAATTGAATCAGGGTACAAAAAGGCGAGCTAAAATCAAGCTCAAAAAATTACGTTGATCTCGACCTTCGGATTGAAATTTCAAGTACGAGTCGAACTGGATTCTACTTGAATCAAGTATGAAAGGATTGGAGCAATCCTAAAAGACTTGTATTAATTCGAAAATGCTCATTTCAAGTACAGATCCTACTTGAAAATCAAATGATCCTGACTCCAGATTGAAGTAAGTACGGAATTCCACTGTCAAAGCGAAAGAGCGAAAGAAACCTAGAGTAAGTTCGAAACTGAGAGAAAGGCTCTCTCAGGCTAAATGGGTACACAAACAGACACATATTTTTCTGACAGCTTAGCAGTAGTTGATGGTGTGGGAATTGTGCACTAACAGTTGCCTTGGAATTCCCCAACAGTTAGAGCACTACCAGCATGAGAAGGTAGCTGCTGAATTGCAGTTGATAGGTCAAGTCTATTAACGAGATTTCAATAGCGACCAGCCTCAATTGTAATGATGTTTGTGTTCTGTTTTTTCAGTTGTATGCAGACTATTGAACTAGAACTTGCCGATTTAATAATCGAAAAGGTCATTAAAAAAGTATCATGGAGTTCTTGTGAGATGCTTTTTTGGGGTCAAAATGAGTTGAAACATCAAGCTAAAGTCAATCTTAGTCATTTTTAGTTAGTTCGAGTATCGAGCTCAATATAATCTCGGGAATTTTTGCACTAAGCCGACTCCGAGATGAAATCAAGTACAAATATCGAACTTTAATCAATATCGTACCTTCTTGATTGGATCCGACTGAGGGCTTCCGGGATTGAAAAATCCGTACTCTCGTACTTGGTTTGAGAAAATCCGGGCTTGACCGACTTCTGAAATCGATTTGCGATTGATTTTAGCCCGGATATCTCGAATTTTTTTCTTTATAGTTGAAGTCTTTGTATGTTCTTGCTGGACTTCTTTTTTATGGAGGATATAAGCATTGAAAGACAACTCAATCGTCGGACAGCGATTGAACTGTGGGACTCTAACCGCACTAAACTAACCCGTTTTCCGGCAGAGACTGCCTTTCGGTATTACTTCGCAGGGGGAATGCCCTTATGCTCTCCTAGGATTCTCTCCAATGTGTTCACATTCGATGTGACGCAGTCTTTGGTACATTTGGCTATATTGCTTACTGCAGACCAATTCTCTTCTGAGTCAAGTATGATGCTCACTAGGTTACAAACGGCAGGTAATGGGTAATGTAATGGGAAAGATCCATTACAGTTACAGTGAATCAATAAAGTTTTGGCACACCTTCATTTTCAAAGTTTGTTCCTAAATATAAGAACTTAACGAAATAATAAAGATGCAATATTCATTGTTCAACATTTGATTTCATTTTCAAAAAAAAAAAAATCATTCGCTTTTGTGCATTCAAACCTTTCGGTTGTGTATGAGGAAGAACTAAATGCGCTACGAATCTCTGACTGCAGACGCTCGCGTCTTATCTCAATTGCGCACCGCTAGGCGCTGCCGGCAACTGTAAAAAAAAAACACAACATAAGTTGAGTGTTTGTTTATAATCTCACTTGCCTTTAGGGCAGGCAAAAGCCAAGCCTGCGCAGCATCGATTTGCGAAGGCGTACGGTAAAGAACCCAAGTGGCGCTTGCGCGTACGCTTATCAGCACTGTAAGCGTGTGTGGGTGTATTGTTTAATGTTGTTTACGCTTCAGCTTGCTGAAAGACATTGTGTAACAAAGTTTCTATTAATTTGGTTAACAGCTGTAATCTTACATTAAAGTGATTTGCCTCGACCAAATCATTTATAATGTCAAACCAGCAAATCCGCGAACGCTCTCCGATTCCAGGATACCTGGACACTAGAGATATGGATTTTCAGGAAGACGAAATTTCACCCTCTCGCCCGGAGCGGCCCTCAGTGATGGACAATCGCTCTGTAACTGACACAATGCGTGCATTGACAATATCGGCTATACGCACGGCCATCAGCAGTCCCGGTGGCCAGGCAGTAACCAGCAGCATGATAATCAAAGGAGAACCAGTGTCAGATCAATTAAAGCGTTCTCTTGAACATTTTCCCCATGCTGCGTGTTTGGTTCTGTCATTAACTCAATTTAATTATCGAAGTATTAAATATCAAAACTAAAGAGTCAGCCTTCTATGTAAGCTATTAGAGTTGCGCCACTGCATACCCTTTCTCTTATACTCTTACTCTTATACTCCTGTACATATTAACGCATTGGAAAGGCGGCTGCTGTCTTTGGCTGCAGTCGCCAAATTAAAAGTCAGTTGAACTATTGAAAGCAAAATAGAAACAAGTGCGTGTTCGTCGCTAAGCCAGCTGGGTCCAAAGGTCAACTTTACCAATCAAACTAGACGAGTAGTTGTGGAAAGACGATTTTGGAGTTCTTGTTTTTCACCGCCATAATTTGGATTGGCGGATCACTGCGAATACCCAAGGCAGCAATATCCAGAATACCCAACTACAAACAAATTTGTCGGACCCCCAAGCAGCCTCTCAAAGGGTCGGCTGGCAGCAAGGGTCAACCAAAAGGTCTCTACCAGCAAAAAAGGATGCCGCTGAGGCATCCAAAAAAGGGAAGTTTATCACCCAATCTTCCAATAACACTCACTCCGCTGATAAAAACTCTCTTACTTACAGCGACATCAGACAAAGCTCGAACCGCTTTGAAATCCTGGCAGCAGAAGAAGCCGAATCAGCACAAATCGAGGATGAGCACCAAGAAACAAACAATTAGACCCAAACTCCAAAGAGGCATAAACCACCACCAATCACCATTCCAGAAGTAATAGACATAGAAATGATGCAAAGTGAACTGGATAAAATTGTGGATCCAGCCAAATACGAGCTGCGATGCCCAGTCAGGCATAACGCGCATCTACGCTAAGGATGCGAACACCATCAGAGATATCACAAAGTCACTGGTTGGCAGAGGCGAATTCCCCTGGTATCAACTTAAAGAGAATATTTCAGCTACAACTTTAATAGATCGTATACGAAATGCCTTTCTGGACCTGGGACATAAGGGTACCCGTGTACACAGTCCCAAAATGCCTAAGCGTAAGCGCAAGAATAATGAGAAGCAATCAGCCTCTGAAGACGAGGATAAAAGGCACAATCTGTTTTGTGTTGATCTGCTCCAAGCGCCCAACAACACGGACGCATTAAAGATCAACAGGATTGGCAAGAAAAGGGTCGTAGTTGAACGGCCCAGGAAAACCTTGAAATGGTCCAATGCTACAGATGTCTTCAGTTCGGCCATACCCGCAACTATTGCTGCAAAGAGCCCAAATGGGGGAGATGCGCCCAAAACCATCCCACTGGGGCAGAATGCTGCGCAACCACAAATATAGTTGTCCGTTACTGTCTACACTGTGAATGCAAACACTCTGCAATGTGGAAAGGGTGCCCCACCCGCAAGAATTTGCAGCGGTATCAACCAGCAGCAACACTCTAAAAAAATACGAACAGCCTTCGTACCAGCCGAAAGGATCCAAGGGGGACTTTTATTTGTAGACGCTTTTCGACAAGGAAACCCAAACAACACTAAGCAAATAGCCCAAACCCGCTTAATAGCCCAACAGCAGCAACAATTGCAGCAACAACATATTCAACTTCGCCAACAACAACAACAATGGGAACAACATCAGCAGCAGTGGCAGCAGAGGTGGCAGCAACAACACCAGTGGCAACAGCAACCTGAGATGGCAAGATAAACCCTGCAACAACAACAACACCAAGATCAACAACAACCAGTATACCCCAAGGGCAAAATAGTAGCACCTGAGGATTGTCTTGCTCATCTTCAAAACGCTCTTTTGCTCGTGACCAAAGAGGTGAGAGAGCTCACTAAAACAGTCAAAGAGTCTGCAGAAACGATTGAATACCTCAAGACAGTTATTTCGAGGCTCGACATAACTAGTCCATAAATGGCCACTTTCAGCCTACTTTCTACTCATATGACAGCAGCACCACGCCCTCAGCAATTGATTTTTTATACACAAAGGTTTAAATGTGAATGAGCTCACAACTCGCGCGGAATACGAGCTCTCCTCGGATCACATCCCAATCATTGCAACACTAAGTTGCTCACCTAGATTAAACCCAGTCAGAAGACATTTCCTTCCGACTGGATCAAACATACAGCGCTTTAAGCAGGACCTCGAGGCAAACCTCAACCTGAACATGGAGATCCAGTCTCCAGAGGACATTGAAGAAGCGCTCAAAATCTCCATGAATAACTCCAGCTGTCCCAATATCAGGCTCGCAGGTTCAGCACGCACACAAACTACATCCAGCTGCTCAAGCAATACTCTTACTAAAAAGGAGGCTCAGAAGAGAGTACGTGCGTACCAGAATTCCAAGAATTGATCGCATGTACAAGAAAGTCACCAACAGGGTAAAAAATATAATAGCTATTCTCAAGCAAACCAACACGGATCGATACTTATAACAAGCCAGCCCGGATATGAGTACCAACTATGCCCTCTGGAAACTCACAAAAAGATAGAAGAGACAAGTTGTAACGAACACGCCTGTATAACAACGATTCGAGAGCTTCTCTGTCTAAATAACTTGCACGGCTGTGCTCAGGGCTGGGGTGGTCTTTTGCTCTCGTAAACGAAGACGTCACATGACTAAAATGTAGACAGAGTCATAGGGAACGGAACAAGGAAAACCCAAACGTAAAAAAAAAACACGAACGCATCACTTATTCAGAGTGGAAGGACGAGGTGTTAGTGTTCTTCCCTTCTCTACCCTCCCTACCTGTAAAAACTCAAAGTAGTTCGTGAGCTTTACCCTAAAAACAACGATAGCTTACCTCAAGTGCCCATAAAAAAAGATAAACTAAATCATTTCAAATTCAATATCGCCTTCATGGCTTACCTATATATTGGGGTGATGAGGATTGCATTATACTAACATTATGACTTAAGAATATTGATGAATATTGATATGAAAAAGCTTAAAAACTAAGGGGTATTACTTGCAAATAGAAAAACTAACGACTAATTTATTTATACGATTAAGGATCAAGGCACAACCACAAAATAATAATTTCTCACAGACTTATATACATATAAAGGCTCTTCGGCCGAAATTACCAAGACACCATGGCTATGCCGTACTTACGACACGGTCCATCGACGTCAGCAGGCCTGGTGACTGATGAAGCTGTAGATGCGTCTAAAGATGAAATTAAGTTGTCATGAGGAGTGAGGAAATAGTATTAGGTGCGCTTGAATCCGTACATTGGCTTTAATAAGATTACGGCAATAAGTAATGTTTACAAAAGTTACGGCTAAATAAAATATAACTACAAACTACAAATACTCAATCCTTCAACAAAAGGTTCTTATGAACATTTCCATGGGGCGAAATCACGCAGAAAATCTCGAGATTTAGGGTACATATAGGATTCGGCTATACTGACGCTCATTCCATAATCGCACAAGAATTAAGGGACGCCATCGCTTCACTCAAATTGTAGCCTCGAACGTTGTATTCAGACTCGGTGTGCTTATTGGCACCTGGGTGCGGAGCAGCTCTCCGTCGGTGGCAAACAATAGTGTTGGTCGGCCTCACATAACCTCACTCTCCCTGGTGTATGACAAAAACAGCTAAGCCACACCCGCGCTTGGGATCTGATCAACCCTCAATTAGTGCTGTGGCAACTGGCCGTGGCCGGATCGATCCTCAACGAGTGTGGTGGCCACTGCCGTGGCTAAGTCTTGTTGGAGGTTGTCAACAAGTCAAGGTTACGGCCGCCGACTGCGTCAAAGGAATCACTAATTATCAAGGGCGAATAAATCTGACTATAATGCGTACCTTAACTGTATCACAGACGCGTCACTAATTTCTCCCACCAATATAAAAAACTTCAGAATGGCTGATTTGCTGGGGCTGCCCGATATATCCAAGGCTTCAGCGGCGTAGGATTAGCACGATGCATGTGTGTTATGCACGTGAGCAGAGCAGCAATTTTGTTACAGCCGTATGGATCAAAGTCTGGATGAAAAAGAATTGGCCATTCTAGCCGAAAACCAAACTTGCGATTTTGACATGTCGCACACTGCGTCGCCTTTTCCCGTAAAATCCCAAATTGTGGCGTTTACGACATGATCACTGACGTTAATACTTTCATGACGTAGTCTCCCCGCGCTGCCAGATCGTCTCGCGATGAACCCGGATCTGGTTCGCTTACACAAGAAGTCAGTTGGGCGGCAGGGCATTTGAAATTCAAAAATATGAAATGACTTAGAAAATTAGTCGTCCTCACAAAGTAAACCCAAGTTTTGTTCTTTTGGTGCCGTGGGCAAGAACAGCAAACGAAAGGGCACAATCCTTCGCAGTAACATGTCGGAACGATTCAAACCGCACAATTCAACGCATCAAAGAGTACTTGGAAGTACCTTTGCAACTTGAGCTCTCGACTGCTCCTGTGACATTCCAGGAAGTCACAGAAATCATCAAAGGTCTGAACACTCCAAAGCCCCTGGTGAGGATTGATAACAGATGTAAAGATTCTGTCAACCAAGGCGCTGCTTTTTATGGTGCTGCTATATAATGCCATACTAAGAATTGGTCATTTTCAAGAACCATGGAAAAAAGCTCAGATCATCATGATCCACAAGCTTGGAAAGTTCCACACTAGCCCATATTTTTACAGACTGATAAGCCTTCTCCCCTCATTGTCCAAAATTTTTGGAACGTGCATGCTGCGCAGAATTCTGCAGGACGATAGGATTAAAAAAGCATTTCCACCCTTCCAGTTCGGTTTTCGAGGGAGCCATGGAACCGCGGAGCAGCTCAATAGGGTTGTAAACTTCATACTGGAAGTATTTGAAGCAAAGGAGTATACAGTTGCTGTGTTTCTTGATGTGAAACAGGCCTTCGACAGAGTTTGGCATGATGGGCTGCTGTACAAAACAAAACCGCTGCTCTCACCTCAATTGTACCTGCTTGTTAAGAGCTTTCCGACTGGAAGGACCTTCGCGGTTGTCCAAGAGGGAGAAGCATCAGAGACAAAGCTAATCAGCGCTGGTTTCCCACAAGGAAGTGTCCAAGGCCCAGCGCCCTACACCCTTATCTCTTACGATATGCCATATAACCGAAATACCCAAATCGTTGACAGAAACGATTTCATGATCGCCACCTTTGCAGACGACACAGCTCTACTGGCAAGGGATCCCTGCATATATTCCGCTACTGACACCATGCAAGAATATCTAGTAAGAATCGGAAATTGGTGCTCCGATTGGAATATAGGAATAAACCTTTCAAAGTGTGCCAGTGTTACCTACACGCTGTGAAAAGACGATTGCCCAGGAGTTTTCCTTCAAGGAGAGATGTTGGATCTCCTTGCAGGTTACCGAA
This sequence comes from Lordiphosa magnipectinata, assembly GCA_037044535.1. Classification (NCBI taxonomy): domain Eukaryota; kingdom Metazoa; phylum Arthropoda; class Insecta; order Diptera; family Drosophilidae; genus Lordiphosa; species Lordiphosa magnipectinata. The sequence continues at coordinate 39,142 of JBAMBO010001951.1, forward strand.
ACCTGGGAGTTTTTCTTGACCGAAGGCTTACTTTCAAGTCGCACATAATAGGTTTGGTCAAATCAATACAGCTCAAAGCACAAAAGATGAGCTGGCTGCTGAACTCCAGATGCAAACTGTCACTAAAAAACAAGACTACATAAAGACTGACTACTCACCCAAACCACCTCGCTAGGAGACTACTGCGACCACGAAGGAAGCAAGGCCGGAAAAAGAAACGAAGACTTAAAAGATTCCACCCCAAGGACCTTTCTAAAAGGGAAATCTACATTTTAAAAACACGCAATGTCAAGCTAAAATAACGAATCTCACTAACAAAACAAAACAGTACAATTATTTTGTAAGAAAGCTCAACTCACAAACCGTAATACACAATAACACGAATATCAAAATAGAAGATAACTAAAGCAGGACCAAAATGTATTAAGCGTTAAATTAGGTTAAGGAGCCAGAAAAAGGTACCAAAAAACTAATATAATAATAAGTTAATAAATGCTTTTATAAAAAAAAAATAAAATATTGTATTTTTCTTATAGTTTAGTTGCAAATTGTAATAACTAAAAAAGCACAAGTTGTAAGTCAAAAAAGTTTTGGCACAGTTTGTGTGTATTAGTCTTGTCTTTGGTAACTTAACGGTATTCTTCAAATGTCTTAGCACAATTTTGTTTCTCAATGCATATTCATTGGTCAATGATGCATTTCTAGTTGGGATTGGACTCCATTTCTTCACAGATTGGGCAAAATGGGCAGAGGTACGGAGATTTCTCTAGAAGTCCGGAAATTGATCGTAAATCTTCACGTACAGCAAAAATCGTATCGCGAAATTGTAACTATAGTGTTCGAAACATTATAAAACATTACATAAATACCGAAAAAATAGAGCAAGAGACGAGATCAGGAACACCGAAAAAATGTTCACTGCGTCAGGAGTGGGCTATAGATGCTGCAGTGGCGCAAAACCCAAAAATTTCGTCTTTGGAATTATGCACTCAAATTCAGGAATCCTTTGAAGTAACCTTTCATCCACAAACTGGGAGGAATATGTAGCGCGGGGTATCATGGACGAGTACCTCGGCGTGAAACATGCATTTCAATGGTTAATAAGAAAAAGAGCTTACAGTTCTCCAAACTTCGTGTTGATAAGCCGGAATCATTTTGAAATAGCGTAAAATTTAGTGATGAATCAAAGATTAACCTATTCGGTCCAGATGGATCACAAAAATTGGCAAAACCGTATCAAAGAGATGCAATCAAATAATGTCATTAAGACAGTTAAGCACGGCGGAGGAAATGTTATGGTATGGGGGTGCTTAGCTGACTCTGGAGTTGAAAATTTTGGTTTTCGTATACGTGAAAATGTAGAATATATATCATATGAACCTTTTAAGTGAAAACTTGGTACCCAGTTTTGAAAAATTGGGCTTAAATGGACAGCAGTGGTTGTTTCAACAAAATAACGACCCAAAACATTCGTCGTCTGGATCAGGAAGTCTCTGTGAAATAAGACCGCGTGAATTAAGGCCGCGGTGCCTTTTGTATGGAGGTCTAATTTCATTCTCGCGACCAACAAATGAAATAAGACCGCCATCTCAAAATGAATTTAGAGCGCCATCACAAAATTAAATTAGACCGCGCGGTCTAATTTCATTCTGCAAAATGAATTTTGACCGTCATCAAAAAATGAAGTTAGACCTTGCGGTCTATATATGTATAAAACAGCCGCAGGTAAAATTTTCTTTTTAAAAAAAGCGCGATTTTTAAAAAATAAATTTTGTCCTCGGCATGTGTGGAAGAGTTTAAAAGTATCTATCCACAATCCGTTCAAACAACAAACATTGAAAAACTAGACCGCGCTGTCAAATTTCATTTGGTGATGGCGGTCTAAATTCATTTTGCAGAATGAAATTAAACCGAGCGGTCCAATTTCATTTTGTGGTCGCGTCCTAAATATATTTTTCAGAATGCAATTAGACCGCCGACCGCGGTCTTAATTCACGCGGCCTTATTTCCATCACCCGGTCAGGAATGGCTAATCTTTCATTGCAAGCTAATAAAATCGCCTCCGCAATCAACAGACATGTATCTCCTTGAACATACTTGTCACCTACTGGAAAGGAAAATTCGGAAACATCACACATCAAAGGATTCATTAAAGGAAGCTCTACTGACAGAATGAGCAAATATAACCCCAGAAGAGACTGCCAACTTAGTAGAAAGTATGCGTAGGCGCTTAGAAGCTGTTATTAAGGCCAAGGGAGGCTTAACTAAGTTTTAAGAGCCCCAAAATCCGACATAAACCATTGAAATTTATATGTGTGCCAAAACTTTTTTCCGTTAAAAATCGTGATATTTTTTGGTAATCAATTTGCAACTAAACTATAAAGAAACTTAAATTTTTTTTTTTTGGAAAATGATCAAATTTTGAACAATGAATATTGCATATTTATAATTTCTTTAAGTTAAATATAAACAAAGATATTTAGGAACAAACTTTGAAAATGAAGGTGTGCCAAAACTTTATTGATTCACTGTATATGAAGTAGCCTTTTTATAATTCGATTAAACTTCTTTTTTTTGTGGATTTAGGTTACCAAGAAACCCGTAGGCAACTTGGCCGCCCACTTTATTAAGTGGAAAACGCCATAGCTAATTATTTTTTCTTGTGATCAAATTTCCATAATGGCTGACTCCAAGATGGCGGAAGACGCGCGTCTTGAAAAAGACTGTGCACGACACGTGTCTTGACAAAGGCAATCGCGGAGCCCTCCCTCGAACGAACTGCAATCATAGAAAAACTAACATAGAAGCACACTTTGCTGCGTCATAGAAAAACTAACATAGAAACACACTTTGCTGCGTCGACAACTTTTCACTCAGACATTTGTCAGCTGTTCGCTGTCATTTTGGCTCTTTGAGTTATTTTTTGACTCTCTGAGTTTTTTTTTTGACTATGTCCATCTCCCTCTAACCACCGTGTTTTCCTATGTCGACAATAATTTTGAGTAACAGATTTTGTTGTCACTATTGAAGTATCTCCTTGCCACAATGGCGTTAACATCACTCAAAAAAGAGCGGCGTTTCAAAGTGTGTTTCTATGTTAGTTTTTCTATGGCTGCGTCGACAACTTTTCACTCAGACATTTGTCAGCTGTTCGCTGTCATTTTGGCTCTTTGAGTTATTTTTTGACTCTCTGAGTTTTTTTTTTGACTATGTCCATCTCCCTCTAACCACCGTGTTTTCCTATGTCGACAATAATTTTGAGAAACAGATTTTGTTGTCACTATTGAAGTATCTCCTTGCCACAATGGCGTTAACATCACTCAAAAAAGAGCGGCGTTTCAAAGTGTGCTTCTATGTTAGTTTTTCTATGCTGCAATGCACGAGGCTTCCAGAGAGACTGTCGATTACACTTCAACAATCTGCAAACGATAACCTAGCATACTATGAAAATGTTATCGTACATTTCAATAAATATTGAGTTACGCCAATGTTATATCAAGTTGCATTTGTTAAATTGCAATTCAAATTTGGGTTGGGAATCTAGTTGTCCTCCCATAAAATTTAATCTTGAGTTTCGGGTTTAACATTCTATAACTTTGCTTATGGTCCTCACAAAAATGCAACAAAATCTCCATAATTAGTGCATATGTTTAACTATATGATAAGATGGTACCAATAAATGTCGGACAAAAACAATGGCTTGTGGCATGTAGTTTAGTTTGACAAAAATGCTATATGACCCCATTGGCATTACTTATACCACGTGTTTGATTTTTCTCAGTTGCATTGATGTGTATACTATTGGAAACTAACATATGACTGACATGCAAACTCGTAATCAGCATTGGTAGACAAACAGGAATTAGTTAAAGATTTTTGAGATACTTTTCACTGTAGAACAGTGTAACCAAAAAACATGGAATAACCTATACAATCAAGTGTTTTTCAATTTATTTATTTGCGCAGTATGTAACACAGTAGTTTAGCTCCATCTATAATGAGCGTAGGCCCGGTTGGCTTCACACTGTCGATGCAAATCATCTTTCTTCCTTATGACTCTACCATGCCCATGTGCAGCATCGATGATCTCCCAAGCGAGTTTTTCAGGCAGTGAAACTTTTCGCTCCTTTTCCCGAGCAGCTTCTAAAAGCCACTTCATGGCCAAAAAATATGACTTTCTGTTGGTTACGGGTATGGGGACTTGATATTTAACTCCACCACGTTTTATGGCCGACAACTGAAGAAGTGGACGACTGTTTTCAACTGCTTGTATTAACAGGCTCTCGGCATCATTCATAACAGTGTTGTTGTCATCCGCTCCCAGATGCAGACGTTCAGTTTGCGTCCGCTTTATAAGTTCAAATGTTTTGGTTAGAAGCTCTCTGGCCAGAGAACTATTGCCGTTTTTAGTTATATAATTCATCATTTTCTGTTTGATTTCCCCATGGAAGATTGTGTCTGATGAATTATTTAGAGCCGCTTTAATTGGGATGTGATTTAGTTTAGCCAGCTCATCTCTCTTCGAGTTTTGAATATCCTTCTTAAAAACTGGGTCTACATAATGCTGTGGATACATAGACATTAAGCGGCTGCATCTGGAAGATGGATAATTTTTAAAATCAAATATCTATGCAAATGGTATTAATGGTATGTTACCCTACCTTGAAGTTTTTATTGCGATATTGCACACGAATGCCATATTATGACTGTTTTCATTAAATTATGTACTTTTCCAGTCATATAGGTGTGAATCTATATTTATTTAATATTGAATGTTTAAGAGTGACAAGATAGCGTCGCAGATAGTCCGACAATCCGCGAACATGGAATCGGAACAGTAAAGCTATTTTAATGTTTAAGGTCTTTAAAGTGCACCAAATTTCTTTAAATTTCCCATTTAATGCTTATTGTGCGGGTGCATGTAATTGCGTCCGCGGGCGTTATGTCACTTTTGAAAGTGTCATAACGCCCGCTGGCACTATGTCACTTTTTTCGGGCGCTATAACACTTTACCCACGAAAAGAAAAGAAAAATTCTGAGTAAATATTGTATGCACATGTATTAACGAAACTCGTCATATTTTATTTATTGAAATATTTTAAGAATAGGTGTTCCTATGTTGTGGGAGTGAACCGAAAAATTATGAGGTGTGATCTGAAAAAAAGTTTAAAAAATTGTTTGTAAAAGAAATTGTGCTACTTTTTTAGAAGAGTTAGCCGTACTCCAAAAATTCGAAAAAAATATATATGTATGTGAACAATTTAGAATGCGCCGCAGTCAAAAAAATGTTAAAAAGAAGTACAGACAATAATTAAAAAAAAATCGCATTTGATCGAAATCGCTCACCTTTGGAGCGAGCTTTTTTAAGTGTATTGAAACTTCGGCACAGACGAAGTTAGCTTTCCTTTCTCGATTTAATTGGTTAATAAATAAAATTTTTTAAGCTGCAAGAAATGAATGCAGACGACAGAGCTATGGCTAGTGCCGTTAGTGAGTTATAGCTGCTGGAAGAAGATGAAGATGAACCCAAGGCAAAGCGCTCATGATGGGTCGACAAAATTAATTTGACTCGAGGGAAAGAAGATATGTTTGTCAAGTTGAATGCAGAGTTGCGAAGTATTCCGCACTAATTTATAAACTATGTGCGCTTGGATGCTGCCACTTTCGATCAGCTCTTTTGTTGGGAGAAAGCTGACGGCGAATTTTCGTGAGCCCATTTCACCTGCCGATAGACTAGCAGTGACACAGCGCTATTGGGCTTCAGGATCATCATCACAATTTGGATAGACAATAGAAGTCTACATTTCAAACTTGGTTGCTCTAGCTCTTCTAGTCTCTGAGATCTAGGTCTTTATACAGACAGACGGTCAGACGGAAATAGCTATATCGACTCGGATGTTGATGCTGATCAAGAATATGTATACTTTAAATGGTCGGACATGATTCCTTCTGCCAGTTACATACATTTGCACGACTTTAGTAGATCCTTTTTACTCTACGAGTAACGGGTATAAATATAAGAATGCGACGATTTGGCAAATTCAGTTCTGGACAAATCACACATTCTTATTTTTATACCCTTGTAGAGGGTATATTAAAATTGTCGAGATGTTTGTAACGCATAGAAGGAAGCATCTCCGACCACATAAAGTATATATATTCTTGATCAGCATGACGAGCTGAGTCGATTGAGCTTTGTCCGTCCGTCTGACCGTCCGTCTGTCTGTTTTTACGCAAACTTTTTACATTATACGGAATTGCTTTCACATGAAACTAAAGGCCATGTCCGTCTGTCCGTATGTCTGTCAATATGAACGCTCAGACCGCAGAGATGGTATGAGATAGAGGTTTGGCATATATGGGACAAAAACTTCGTATATTGGCAGATCAAGTTTATTGGCAAAGTGTTTCACGCCCAATCCCGCCCCCGTTTTAAAAAGTAAAAATGTCATATCTCACACAATGTCATATCCAATAGAATTCTTCTTTATCGATCTGCCAAAGGAATGGTCAAGATCGAATAAACGATAGTCGGGTTATAAGGAAATCAAAAATTATGCTGGGACAGCCAAGCGAAAATCAAGGCAAAGCATAAAAACGCTATCAATTCCAAAAATGTGATGGTAAGCAGGGAAGCGCTAGATTCCCTCAGCACTTCTAAAAAGGTGCAAATCAAGAGACAAGCATCTCTCGCAATATCTGCTACTGCTTTAGAGAAGCTGCATATTGGCATATAGCCTGGTCACTGCCTAGCAGTCGCTCTAGCGAAACGACAGTGGAGACCTGCAGAAAATGCATGGAACCTAGAGCTGCGAACACTCTGAAACATCATCTACAGCTACCCACCAATTGCCACTCTGAGATTATAACATTTGCACACCCCATGGATCGATTCTTTGAAAGAGGCGAACAAGAGGACCCCCAAAGAAATATTAGCATTCTCCAAAACGGTGAAGATCCTCTTGGATTTTTTATTCAAATGGTACCCAAAACACTAAGGACCTTAGGGTCTACGAGTGGCCCCAGAGACCAGCCGGAACTACCTACCTTCTTATTAGTTTTATTTTTTTTTTTCTGTGGGCCAGCGTGCAAAAATTATATGTGTTCAAATTATATGTCATCAAAGAGATGGACGCAACAAGAACAACTTACTCTTAGGCGACAGCTGCTTCTTGGAGCCCAAATAAAAAAATATTCCTCAGCAAAGGGAACCCGTTGGTAAGATGATAACAACATTTGATGCCATCAACTGTCAAAGGACCCTGTTAAATTTTGGTATAGCAGCCGAACGAAATGTCCAACTGCTGTACAACAACCAATGCATGACGCCTGCGATCAGGAAGGCCCACTAAATCAAGGGAGAGGGTATATTATGCATTGTCATTTCTTTGGTTCGCTTCTGGATTTGGGAGATCCAGTTGGATTCAAAAATCTTAAATTCCTACATAGTTTGACGAATCCAGGACAAAACAATGGATGAATCTGACCAACAATGAATTGGGCAGGAAGATGGAGATATTTCGGCAATATTAGCGAAAAGCTCTGCTAACAAGTGCGTTGCGGAAAGATCTAACTTAGGGATGGTTAGCGATTTACCGGTGTGACTCTGGACTTAGAGCAGAGTAAATGAGATGTTGAGTTTGTTAATATTTATTTGAAGCAGGATTGCGCTCCAGGTTGGCACGCTGGCAACCCGGTTCGGCTCGCCGTATGCGGGGTGGTCCTTTCGGATGCCCTCCTCTACCAAACACAATCAATACATTTATAAACAGTTCGTGCCTAAAGTAGATAGTTGTAAAAAGTTCGTTAAATAAAGCTGTCCAGTCCACCCACAAGTTGTCGCTCTCATTCAATCCCATACACGCTGTATATTCCCTCCAACCCATTTCGTTCGTACTATGTATGTGAGCGGATGGGACTAATCTGCTCCCTTTATTTATTATTTAATCTGCTTAGTTTATTTAACACACGGCGTTTTAATGATTTTATGATCGGCTGCGGCTACTCGACTCTTCTACTCGACTGCTGTTCTTCTTTCTCTTCTTGTCTCGGCTACTTCTCTGCTGTGTCTCGGCTGTTTCTCTGCTGTGTCTCGGCTGTTTATCTGCTGTGTCTGCTGCAAGTCTGCTGTTAATCCTCTGCTGTTGGTCTGCTGTTAGTTCTCTGCTGTTAGTCTGCTGTTAGCCTGCTGTTTCTGCTGCCCAAACTCCGCTGTAAATCTGCTGCATGAACCTATATCCCTTTTTACATTCAGCCATTCCTGACTTTTCATCTGCGCAGTGATTGGAAAGGTACTGGATTTTCGTACCTAGGTACGGTACAAGGTAAACGTTAAAAAATATACCTAGTTAAGGTAAAAGATATCAGGAATTTCCAGTACCTAGGTAAAGGTAAAGGTACAATAAAGGTACTTTTAAATTTAAAAGCATAGTTCATCCATTTTTATTAGTAATGACTATTAAAAACATAAGAAATCATAAGTTGGAGGCATTATTTGTAACTGTTACACATTTTTGGCTAACTCTAAGTCCGTATTTGCTATAAGCTTCAGCAAATACGGTAGCAAAAACATCATGTGAGTGGGAAAACGGTTATATGCGAGCACGAGAGAATGACGATGTATGTATGTATCGACAATTTCGTGCAAAAAAATTCGATCATATGTACATAAATATGTGTGTTTGTTTGTAAGTATTCAGATTCTTGTGCACATATGTATATGGTATTGTGCAGCTACTCAACTTCAAATGCTTGTGTAAATTTCCAGTGGATTTTTAATCAAACTTAATAGTTTTGTTTACACAAAGTTGACATTTGCCAATCGGTTTGAAAAATGTTCCATTCAAGATCAGCGGTAAATCTTTATTCCCTTCATTATTTAGTGATTGATCAGTCATTGTTAACAATAATAAAGTTTAAATTTTACGAGACAACGCTAATAAAATTTCTGCACAAATTTCACAATGTAACGTTGTAAACTTTTTCTTGGAAATGAATGCAAGAGCCTGAAATTAATAGTGATCCGAAAATCAATACAACAATTGATATCAACACTTACGAAAAGTACCTAGTACTCTACTTATTGACAAGGTAAATGAAAATTAAGACCTAGGTAAGGTAAAAGGTACTCGAATTTGTAAATACCGAGGTAAGGTAACAGATACACAAAATTTGTATCTAGGTATTTACCTAGGTATTTGTACCTAGGTACTACCAAACACCGGTCATGCGATCACTGAGTTTGTTGATCATTCTCACTCCAAACATCAACTCGAACGGCGACCTTTTTGTTGAAACATGCACATGTGAGTTAACTGCTTTCTGCACGTCTGCTACTACCTTATACTATTTGGATGGATCTTCAACTGACAATTTCGATATGATTGATAAAATTGTACGGTTGACCCTCTCAACCTGACCGTTGCCTCTTGGTACGCTAGTGGTGCTGCACACATGTTCTATCCCGTTTTTTTTTGTGTATTCTACAAACTAGTTGGCCGTAAACGCGGATCCTCTATCCTGTTTCAATAGGAAAAAGCCACACGAATTTCGAAAAACCGTCAACTACTGCAAATACATATTTGAATATCTTCGACGTGGCGTCCATAGGACCTAAATGGTCAACGTTCAGCGTATGAAGCGGCTTATCTCCTTTGTCCATATAATCCAAAAACCATAGGAATCCCTCCTTTTTTCCCCAACTTTTTGTTGTATATGATGCATTTAACACAATTGTTGACAACTTTTGCGATTTTCTGCTCCAAATCCAATAGTTTGGCCGAAGAGCATGCATCGTTTTTTGAAAGTCCTTGCAAAGTCCTGAAGATAAACGATCCACTGCGTAACTTCCCTCGGAACATCTGTCTTCTTCAGCAACACAGTCCGTCATCAACTTAAACGCCTTGCCCAACAAATAATGACTAAATTTTTTGACTGCCAAATATATAGCTTTTGCCTCCAGCACGTAGCTATGCTTAAGTGCCTTTGCTTACGATGTTTTTTTTGCTCCAGAAAAAACGGTGAAGTTTGCCCTCCGACCATTGCAACAGAAAAGCTGCAAATCCATCTTTCGATTCATCCGTGTGTAGCTCTGTTTTAGCATCTCGATCATATAACTTCAGTACAGGTTCTTCGCTTCCAGTTGTGGTTCAGCTATCTGGAACACCGACTCTTTGCGCAGCAGGTCTGTTAACAGCCGTGCAATTTGGGAATAGTTCTTTGTGAATTTCCTGCAAAAGCCAGTTAAGCCTAAAAACGCTTGAGCTGCTCTGACGCTTTTCGGCACCGCAAAATGCTTTACAGCGTTTGTTTTTTCCACATCTATCTCCTCTGCGATGGCAAGACGTCATGGTGCCTGCCGAAATGGGATTATCTCGCATCTGGAACTACTTTCAGCTTGATTGGAACTTCTTCTGCTGCCTCAGCACATTTGTAGTTATCGATCAGCAACTGAACCTCCTTCGCAAACTGTGGGGGAACATCAATATCGTTTGGAAAACTTGTATCCTTCGGCCGACGACGTAAAGTTGAATTTGGCTAAAAAGTCATAGCCCAGCAGTGCGTCAAATGCAATGTCTTTATCAGCAACAACAATGATTTTATGAGTCGTTTTCTCCTCATCAACTTCAATTTCTGCTTCAAAACAGCCAAGACGGCGAGTGACCTTGTTGCCCAATCCACGTAGTGTTGAAATACATCTTTCCAGCTTGAAATTTGACATTTTATTGATGCATCTCTTTAGTATTGTGACGTCTGCTCCAGCATCCATCAGACACTCTACTTCCACGCCATTCAACTTTACTGTCTTCATGATCTAGGACAATTTTTCGACATGTGTCCCACTTTGTTCCAACGGAAGCAAATCTGTTACCGCCGAAATTTCAATTTAACCGCCAAACTTAAAAGCGACGCAACCTTAACACTAAAATTGAAATGGTGGCAACTTGAGCGATCGGCGAGTCAGTTGAGGATACACAAGCCGGGCGTCTAGACCATGATGGAATAACATAAGGTGGTCCCGTCGGCAGCCGAAGTTTTACGAAGTATACACTTATTTCAGTGCACGTTTGCTTGTTGACGAGAAAGGTTGTGTGCGGACGAATTTTTTTTGATGTTCATTAACCCTTAAGCGTGCACATAATAATATGAAATATTGCAAAATGTAGAGCTGGATAAATTTGTAATTTCTTTCTATTTTAAAATAAGAATATATTTTAAAGTTAAGTACTTAAACAAAAAAATTTGTATTAAGAACCAAAAGCAGCGTTTAATTAATAATTCAAAATTATTAAAAATTAAACTTTAAAAAAATGTCTCGTCTTTTTATTATAAATGACATATTCAAACCCTACGGACATGCTAAGGCTTAATCAACAATCACATTGCCGCCTCACTCACACTCAAAACGACACTCAGTATACTATGTTCTTTTCACTCGCACTTATTGCAAGCATACAATAAGTGGATGTCTGTTGCCGACGGGACCACCTTATGTTATTCCATCATGGTCTAGACAAAGTTTTCTTAAGCGCTTCGCTTCGCTTCTTGTCTATTATTGAATATTAAATCTATTAAAGTTTATAATTTGCTATGAGAATAATTAAATGCGATTGCTCTAAGAAGTTGTTTGATTTTTAATCATTCGCCTGTACCTCAATCCGTGCCTCAACATTTCCTAAACTTTATAAATGTGTGTGTGCATTTCATAAAAAAACTTTGCTTAAATGTGTATGCATTTCTTAAATAAACTATAAGAGTGTGTGTGCATTTCTTCCAAAGATGCTAAAGTGTGCGTGTATGCTACAACTGTACATTTAGCCGGAAAACCATGCCATGTACTGAATACATATGTACTGTCAACATATATATACAAACAGTCACATTATAAAGCCTTAACCCATACATACGTGTAAAGAGCTGTGTAAAGCCTGCACATAGATAAGTGTAAAGAACTATAATCGTGAAAGAAAGTGTAAATTTCACGTGCGAAATACATAATGACAAATTACCAAAAAACCTGCCAACATACATATGAGTAGGGAGCGACAATCGTGAAAAGTTCAGTAGATCGTGCATAACAATTGTGAAATAAAGACACAATTATATATGTGAGGACCAACAGACTCATCTAGAAGTGTCACACATACATATGTACATAAAGAGTTGCAAAAAGTGACGAAATAGCACATACACGGCACGCAATACACACATAGACACAACAGCGTTGCAAGAAGACAGAAATTCATCCGAAAGTTGAAAAGTGTAATAAAATTAGCAAACTGCATACATATAAGCAATCTAAGCTACAAACTTTACCAAATTATACAACAAAAATAAGGCAATCTGCCAAAAATGCCTCCAATGGAACGCGATGCAACAGTATGTGGTGTGTGCAACAAGAAACAAGTCAAAGGTGGCGTTCAAAACTGGGTGCAATGCGACAAATGTAAAATCTGGTATCACTTCACATGTGTCGGAGTCAACAGTTCGATCGCAGAACGAGAATGGACTTGCGGATTTTGTAATTCACCCTCCGCACATTACCGAAGAGAATGCCACATCGAATCCAAGCGACGGATTTGGAACCGTTCCATTATCCAGATCGGCCTTCAGTTCAGGCAACAGCCAGCCGCCGCCCCAAGTAAATCAATCCAATTTCGATGCTCTTCATCCCCAAATCACAGCAACAACAATGAATTTTGGTGCAATGAAACTAGCGGAAGATATTCCTGCCGAGCAAAACTATGCTCCCATCATCAACAATTTAATGTTGGCCATGCTGGAAGAAAAGCGTAAACTGGAACAAAACTACTTGGAACAAAAATATATTTTACTTGCACAGCAGCAAGTGACACCACTCGCCACATTTGAGCTTACTTCATCCCAGCTAGCCGCAAACAAGTTCTTCCCCCAGGACTTTCGATCTTCAATGGCAATCCGGAGGATTGGCCTATGTTTCTCAGAATGTACGAGAACAGCAACAAAGTAGCTGGTTATTCAAAAGTGTCTTAAGGGCAAAGCGTACGAGCTAGTACGCGACAAATTGTTAATACCATCGCTGGTGCCGAAAGTTATCAGCGCCTTGAAGACGTTTTTTGGACGGCCTGAGATCAGAAAAATCACCGTCCACAAGGACAAACTAGAATCAATAATTAATTTTGCAATGGCAGTGCGCAATGCGTGCGCCACTATGGAAGCTTGCAACACGGCGTCCCACTTGAACAACCCAATGCTCCTTAGGGAGCTAATTGAAAAGCTGCCAACCCAGCAGAAGCTGAACTGGGCCATGCATCCTCGCGATGAACTCATCCCGGCAGTCAAAGCATTCAGCGATTGGTTGTTCAAAATAGCAGAAGCGGCATCTACCGTCATACCCGGCATAAATTCAAGGGCCAGCAGCGTGAATACTCACGCACAAACTCAATCAGAGCCAAAGCGAATCGTAGATTTTAAGCGAGACGCCGGTTCCAAGCCAGAAGCCAACAAAGCAGCTGCCACCAAGCTGCCATGCGTAATGTGCCAAACTACGGAGCACCTCTCTGCCCAGTGCGATAAGTTTAGGCTTCTATCCGTAGATGAGAGACATCATATAATAAGCGACAAAAAAGCGTGCCATATATGCCTTAAAGGTCACCGTCGTAAATGTTTCTCCAACCGAGATTGTGGTGTCAATAATTGCAAATCTAAGCACCACCCACTGCTTCATAAAAATATACTGAAACCAGAAGTAGTGCCCACCAAAAGGAAAATGGTATTGTCGAGCAATTTTTCCGCATTTTGCCAGTCACATTATATGGAAACGGAGTGACTATAAACACCTTCGCCTTTTTGGATGAAGGCTCCTCCGTCACGCTAATTGACGAAAGCCCACTTCAATCTCTTAAAGTGTCCACCACGCATGAGCCACTTTGCTTACAGTGGACCAGCGAAACCACCCGAATGGAAAAGGCCCCTGTTAAGGCACATATCCAAATATCGGAAATGGAAAAAAAAAGTGGCTGAACAATGTACACACAGTACATAACTTGGCACTTCCAAAGCAGAGCGTTGATATGGATGTACTATGCAAGCGATACTCCCACTTGCACGGGCTGCCGCTAAAGTCATACCATAACGCCGCGCCTATGCTACTAATCGGTACCAACAACTGGGCTCTGGCCGTACATCGCAAAATCCGTGAGGGAAGACGCAACGAACCCATCGCCTCCAAATGCATGCTAGGATGGGGCATACAAGGTACAACCAATCCAAAATCCAACATTTCCATGCATCATTGCGACTGCAATTGGAATGATATTGACAAGGCAATAAAGGATAGCTTCAGCATCGACCCAATCGTACCACGAGAGCTCTGCTCCGAAGATGACCAAAAAGCAGTAAAAATACTGGAAAATACTTGTAAAAAGATTAATGGTCACTATCAGGTCGGACTTTTGTGGCGTGAAATAGAAGCCACTTTGCCGGAAAGCTATCCAACGGCTCTAAAACGGCTCGAGTGTCTACGAGCAAAAGTCTATAAGGTCCCACAACTGTATGAGCAAATACAAAAACAAATCGACAATCTGCTGTCCAAGGGATATTCAACTGAGCTGAAGCCCGATGAAATATCGAACAAAACAGATCGTGTCTGGTACCTACCAATTTTCATTGCTTTAAATCCCAATAAGCCAAATAAAGTAAGATTGGTTTGGGATGCCGCCACAAAATCAAATGGAAAATCGCTCAACGACTTTATGCTAAACGGACCCGACTATTTGAACCCACTTACAGATGTTCTGATGGCATTTAGGGTTGGCCGCATAGCTGTCTGGGCAGATATCGCTGAGATGTTCCACCAAATCAACATCCAAGAAAGCGATATGAATGCCCAGCGATTCATATGGTTCAGCAAAAGCCATAAAGCCCCACGAGTATTCGTCATGCGCGCTATGACATTTGGAATATGTTGCGCCCCTTGTATTGCTCACTATGTACGAGACAAAAACGCCAAAAAATACGAACAGCAAAGTCCAATAGCATTTGAAGCGATTACCAAAGCACACTACGTGGACGATATGATCGACAGATTTAAAGACGAAGCAGAAGCTGTAGAAATCGCATCTACAGTTCGCGATATCCATGCTGAAGGCGGATTCACCATAATAAATTGGACTTCAAATTCAGCCGCAGTCCTTGAAAATTTGGAGGACACCAGATGACCACCCAATCTCCTAAAGAGATAGGAGGAACTGCAAAAGGTCGTCGGTATGTTCTGGGAGCCCTCTAAATACATATTTAGATATATTTTCAGATTTTCGAGGCTAAAGCGAGACGTCCAAAGCAAAGAGTTTGCACGAACAAAGCGTGAGGTTCTCCAGGTGCTAATGTCCGTTTTTGATCCCTTGGGCCTACTTTCGTGCTACACCATTGGCCTTAAGATGTTGCTGCAAGATGTGTGGCGCGCAGGTATTGGATGGGACGAGGAACTGCCGGAAGAACTTCTAAAGTTTTGCTACCAGTGGAAGAGCGTACTACTCCAAATAGCCACATTGGAATTCCCTCGTCACTACAGCAAAAGACCGTATCGACCATCACACGTTCGTCGATGCCAGCGAACATGCCTACGCAGCAGTCTGTTACCTCCGAGTTAGAAAAGGACAACACATCGATCTTGTATTAGTAGCAGCCAAAAGTAAAGTTGCTCCTCTTAAACCTTTATCCATCCCACGAATGGAGCTTCTTGCCGCTGTAATCGGAGTACGACTAGCAAAAAAGGTGATGAGCACACGAGGCCTCAGAGTCGATTCCAGCACATACTGGTCAGATTCTAAAACTGTCCTTCACTATCTAGCAATGGACCCCAGAAAATTGCAACCTTTCGTCATGCATAGAGTAGGCGAAATTGTGAATAATACAGGAACCGATTGTAATTTTTTGTTAAAAAAATTAAGAAATAAAAATTATTAATTTTTAATTATTAATTTTTTTGAAAAAACTGTTTTTTAATTATTAAAATTAATTTAAATAATAAAAATCAAAAATATTTATATATCAATTTTTATATAAAAATTAAACCATAAGTTTTATTTTCAATTTTTATTTTAAAAATTGAATTCAAAAATCTTTTGAACCGAAGGAGCCTGATCATATATCGATGCCAAAAAATAACATATATGTGTGTTTTTCCCACTCTTCTTGGAGGCTTTTTTGGGCTTCAATTTTTTCAAACTCATAATTATTAAATATGGTCCCTGGGATAATACCAGCCCTAACCAGTGGCGCTGGGTTCCCACAAAGGCTAACGTTGCAGCCTTAGCCACCAAGTTTTTCAAAGCACCCGATGCATCCCAAGGGATGAAAGGACCACGATTCCCGTGGAAGTTGAAAGACGAATGGCCCCAAGAAGATTTAATTCTCGATGCCGCTGCCCACCAGTCTGAATTGCGTAAGCACGTGTGCTTAACAACAAAACCAAAATGTTTGGATATCGCAATGGACTACTTTGCGGATTGGAGGCGCCTATACAGAGCCATTGCAACATTTATGTTACACATCCGCAGACTGCACGCCAAGTGTACTGGAGAGAAGATGCCGGAGACGGTAACTCCTGAGATTGTCAGTGCGGTTCAAGCAGGGCTGTATTAGAAATCGCAGTCAGAAGCATATTCTGCCGAAATAAGTGCTCTCAAGTCAAAAGCAGCACTCGAAAAATCCAGCCCACTAATTGCTCTAAATGTTTATCTCGATGAAAAGGGCATCATCCGAGTCCAAGGTAGAGCAGATAAGCTGAATCCCAAAGATGACGCAATAGTGCTTCCCAAAAAATGTCGAATAGCCTTCTTAGTGGTAAAGGAGTGCCATGAACAGTCTCATCATATGATGCACGAGACAACAATCAACCTAATTCGAAGTACATATTACATCCCAAGGCTACGGGTTTTGTACAAATCAGTTCGAAAAGTGTCAAAAATTTTAAATTTCCTTGTCCATCAAGTTCCACAAATGGCACCATTGCCGGCTGCCAGACTGGCCAGTTTCGAAGACCCTTTACATTTACTGGGATAGATTATTTCGGTCCAATATTTGTCAACGTTGGGCGACACAAGGAGAAACGCTGGGGAGTACTGTTTACGTGTCTCACCTTAAGAGCCATACATATAGAAGTGTAATATAAGCTTGACGTGAGCTCATGCATAATGTGTCTCAGGAACTTTATGGCACTCCGTGTAACCCCTATAGAGATTTTCTCCGAAAATGGCGACCGGAAAATCCGTTAAAGAGGAACTGAAGCAAATTGACTTTGACCAAATCGTTATGAAATACGACGCAATAAAGTGACGCTTAAACCCACCAGCTGCACCCCACATGGGAGGAGCGTGGAAACGACTGATTCGATCTGTAAAAACTGTTCTGAAGTCAATCTGCCCAAATAGCAACTTTAACGATGAAACGCTCCGAAGTGCCCTAATGGAAGCAGAATTTATTGTCAATTCCCGACCACTTACACATGTCTCTATAGAATCAACAGAGGATGATGCGCTCACCCCTAATCACCTGCTTCTGGGATCTCCAAGTGGCTACAAACCTGTGGGTGAAGGCAAGCCTGATCTCAGGCTTAGATAGCATCAGAGCCAATTATTCGCAGACCGTTTCTGGAAACGATGGGTAAAGGAGTACACGCCCACGCTAACACGAGGCTGCAAATGGTTTACCAAAACTCCACCACTATCCATCGGAGACGTGGTAATTATCGTGGATGATAATCTGCCAAGAAACCTCTGGCCAAAAGGACGCATTAAAGACCTTATAACTGCAAAGGACGATCAAGTTCGCTGAGTCACTATACAAACATCAAGAGGTATCATGGTTCGCCCAGTGGCTAAAGTTGCAGTCCTGGACGTCGGGCTAAAAGATGGTGAAACCCAGAAGGATGTTCACGAGGGGGGGAATGTTACCGCCGAAATTTCAATTTAAGCGCCAAACTTAAAAGCGACGCAACCCTAACACTAAAATTGAAATGGTGGCAACTTGAGCGATCGGCGAGTCAGTTGAGGATACACAAGCCGGGCGTCTAGACAAAGATTTTTTAAGCGCTTCGCTTCGCTTCTTGCCTACTATTGAATATTAAATGTATTAAAGTTTATAATTTGCTATGAGAATAATTAAATGCGATTGCTCTAAGAAGTTGCTTGATTTTTAATCTTTCGCCTGTGCCTCAATCCGTGCCTCAACAAAATCCTTTCGTAAATGCTCTGCAGTTCCACAATTAGAGCAGTGCGTTTTCCTGTTTACCGCATCCTGCACTTTTTTCTGTGCTTTGTTCTCAGCAACCCGTTCAAAATTGTCATACTGCTCATGCAACTCCCTGTACTATTTGCAGCTATACAGTGAGTATTTAAAATCGCTTTTCAGCTGTAGCCCATCTACAATGTATCGTATAACTGACTGCGCATTCACGTTACCAACTGAAGCTAAGTTTTTCATCTGCAATAGGTACTCATGAAACGATTCTTGCTTTCGCTTCTTACGTGCTTCTTCGTCGCTTCTTCATGCACGTCTGAACTTATCCTGCAACAGCGCCTTTAGCTCTGAATATTCACGGACACAGGTAGATTCCAAAAACAACTTTGCCGTGTTGGTCATCTTAGCACGGGCTTGAAAATTCTTCTGCTTAATATCTAGTTAATGTATTGGGCGTGGCGTACCAGTGGTATGTGTGGCTGCTGGTGCGGGAGGTTGTGGGTTCGATTCCGCCTCGGACCATCTAATAGAAAAAGATTTTTCTTTCTTTAGAAAAAAGCTTTTACACACCCGATAACCTTCACCAGCTACTTGGCGCCAGCTGTGAAGTAACTAGCCATGAAAAAGCAAAAATTCTCTAACTATTACCGTTCGGATTCGGCGTTAAACTGTAGGTCCCAATTTTACTTTTTTTTACTAATATCTAGTCTGTATACATCAGCGTTCAATTCAAATTTTTTTGTGGTTGTTTGTCTGCTGTTAGCCTGCTGTTTCTGCTGCCCAAACTCCTCTGTAAATCTGCTGCATTTAGTTTGAAAGCATAATACACGTAATAATAACGCATAATAATTCGACACGTTTTTTCCCCGATTTTGGAAAATCCGGGAATCATTGAAATGTGATTTACCAATGTCGGAGAGTCCGCCCACAGTGCGTAAAAATTACCGGAAAATTCTGTATGCAAGAAACTATTTTTCATCCGATTGGCTTGAAACTCGGTTTGTAAGGATAGAATACGAAATAATTTGAAATGATATTTTCCAATGTCGGAAAATCCGGCCCCAAGTGTGAAAATTCCCGGAAAATTCTGCATGCAAAAACTATTTTTCATCCGATTGGCTTGAAACGCGGTTTGCAAGGATAGAATACGAAATAATGTGAAATTTGATTTTCCAAAGGCGTGAAAATTCCCGGAAATTTCTGTATGCAAAAAGCTATTTTTCATCCGATTGGTTTGAAACTCGGTTTGTAAGGATAGAATACGAAATAATTTTGTGTGTGATTTAATAATATCGGAAAATCCGCCCTCAAGGCGTGAAAATTCCCGAAAAATTCTGCATGCAAAAAACTTTTTTTCATCCGATTGGCTTGAAACTCGGTTCGTAAGGATAGAATAGGAAATAATTTGAAATGGGGCGGTAACGATAATGATAACGATAGCGATAACGGTAACGATATCGATAGCCTTTTGGCTATTGTTTGATTTGAAATCCAAATATATGTAAACACTTAGCAGAGCCAAAACTCATACTATTGGTTCTCCCGCTCAAAGCTTTTTATCATGGTGAGCTTTTGTTATCTGAGCGGAGCTTTGGGATGCACCAACTGGCGAGCGGCCGTCGGTTATTGCGTCTATCAACTCACTGCAACTCCAGAGATCAGCAAATAAACATATCGCTCACTTAATTCAACACTGGCATAACTCAAAAAAAACGATTTTGAGAAAATCGCGCTTAAAGTTTTTAATAAATTCCATCCTTGCAGAAGCGGAAAAAAATGTATTAACTTTACATCAATCTGGTAAGAGATTTTATATATAATATGTCTATAAAAGAAAATCTAGTCTAAATAGTCCCTTAAGGGTTTTGTAGAGAGAAAAGTTTCTCCACTTTGAATTGTGACGTTCTTGCTGCCAAAATATATTAATTTAGGTGTCATAGGTGGAATGTGTCGTTATTGGTGAGAAAAGCAGTAGTTTTGAATTAAGGCAGTTTCTTTCAATGGTTTTTTAAACTAAAATATATTTCATCAAAAATAAGTATTTTAAATTTTATTAGGAGGGTTTTAGATTAACGTACATAATATATAGAAAGGAACCTTTTTCCGCAGTCTTATTATATTAAGATATTAAGCTGAACATAAATTGAGTTTAATACTTCAAGTAATTAACAAATTAATATATTTCATCAAAAACATAATGTTTTAAATTCATTAGATGAGTTTTATATTAACGTACTTAGAGAAAGGAACTTGATTTTCTCAGTCTTCTATATACATAAAAGAGTTCAACCTGACTGACTGACTGACTGGTGACAGTCGCACAGCCTAAACCATAAGAGATAGAATGTTGAATTTTTCACAGTAGTTTTATCTTATGCTGAAAGTGAGTACTAAGAACGGATTTTGGAAAATTCTGTCGGGAAATGTGTAAATGTCGCGAAAAACTGTTGTATGAAACTTTTTTGTTTACCATCCGATCAAGTTCAAACTCATTTTTAAAGATCTTTATGAAAATTCAAGAAGAACTGCATACAAATTTTCTGGAAAATTTGTCAATTTGTTGTTCATTTTGGGTTTTTTCCATGAGAGCGAGTGTGTGAGAGAGAGAGAGAGCGAGCTTGATTTAGTGGTGGGTGAATTTTAATATTTTCCATGAAAGCGAGTTTGAGAGAGCAAGAGAGAAAGAGCGAGCTTGCTAAGGCTAAGCATTCTATTAATAGAATGAATTCATTTGCTTACACACATACACACACACCCATTTGTGCATTCTATTAATAGAATGAATTCATTTGCTTACACACACACATACACACCTATTTGTGTTCGAAGGATGTATATGTGAGTTCAGAGTGTGAAGGTCGCGTTCTTGCTGTCGCTCCTGATCTGTGAATAAATCCTCGGTATCTCCTGTGTAAAGTGCAAATAAGTTACTGGCGTGGGACTCCAATAGGCATAGGTACGTACCCTGTGCATTGGCATCCACTGCGCGGCGCTGTTCTGGTCGAGTCCAGCTGGTGTGCCTTCCGTTCCGACCACGCAGAGGGGGGTCGGGGGCCGCCTGCCCAGTGTTTCCCGCCCTCTTTTTGGGGTGTGCGTGCCACAAAAACAACATTTTTGGCTCCAACTTCTGTCTCTGTGTTGATCGTGCAACTCACACTATCAGCTGTTGGCAGTGTTGGTAACCGGTTTCCGCTAACAGCGATCCAACAGCGTGCTGTTAGCGCTCACAAGCCTGTTAACCGTAACGGCCAAACTGTTTGAATTTGAATTTAAACTTTTGAAATATAGTTTGTAGCTTTCTAAGGAGAAAAAAAGTGTAAAGGTCGCGGAACTGACCAATTGCCAACCCTTCCGCTGCGGCGGCGCACCTTAAACAGGGCTCTGGCGACCGGTTCGGGGCGGTATAGCTCCCAACGGTTAAACGTCAGAGGGAAACTTTTTGGCCATCGCTGGACTCCTTAGAATATATAAACTATTTTAGAAAGAAGCAGAGGGCTAAGAAATTCTGGAGCTACCGGATCAAGGGGCGCTTGCACGACACCTGTCGGCAAGCGCGCCCCAGGAGAAATGGGCAACGCCCAGTGCGCCGGCGGCACAAGGTGCTAGGTCGGATACACTAGCAATTTTCAGAGACCCGTTTGCAAAAGGAGCAAGAGTTGCACGGACACCTCCTGGCGAACCGCCGCTAGTAACGGTGGGGCAACATAAGGTACTGGAAAGGTGCGAAACGGGGGCTGAGACCCCAAAAAGGGGCAGAGAGGAAGCGAGTCCCGCAGGGGCAAGCCGGACTACCCCTCCAAAAAAGCGAAGGTCCTGGCCCAACCACCACCGAGCAGATCCGTGTATTGGGCAAAATGTTGGATGACATTGTGTGCTTGGTGAACCAAAAAAAGCCGATAGTTCGTCATATCAACAAGAGCATGAAGGATTCTCTATCTAAAATGAGGCAAATCCATATTAGCGTCTGTGAGAGTTTGGAATTGGCACTAACTGAACCCATCTTCTGCTCCCGTTGCAATGTGCCTCTGGGACCCGAAGGCTCACCAATCGCATACGCAACAAGGGAGTACATAGCACCCAAAAAAGCAGATTTTTCAGCGCAAACAACGCCCATTCTGGGAGGGATCACGCAAAGCGCGGAATGCTGCAAGTCAGCCTCAGCGCAAACTGAGTGTTCGACCCAGACCTCCCCAAGGGGTCGTAAACAAGGCGCTACTGCGGCCATTAACCGTGCTCCAGTGAGTGGAAGTTCAGTGACTGCTGTAGCTAATGCTGAACGTGCTGGTGCAGGAAACACCAGCAGGCCTACAGGCACCAGACCAGGTCCTAAGGAACCGTGGCAGATGGTAGGCAAGAAAGGAGGGGGCACAAAGCGCCCTGAAGCGCCAATCCAAAAACCTCGAGCAGACGCACTTGTGATCTCTGGTAGAGCCGGACTGTCATACAGCGAAGTACTTACCATGGTCACTAGGCGGCAGGATGACCAGCTAAAAAACGTTAGCGAAAAGGTGAAGAAGGTTCGCCGCACAGCCAATGGCGACCTGTTGCTGGAACTGAACGGGCCAGGCCTAGAATGTACCCAGCAACTTAAGGCAGAGATCGAGCAGGTTCTAGGGGACAGCGCGGGTATCCGTGCTCTCACACCGGAAACCCGGCTGGAAATTAGCGACCTCGACTCGCTGACCACTCGACAGGAGATTGCGGAAGCCTTAGCTGCCCAAGCTGGCATCCCTCTAGAAGCCTGCAGCATCAAAAGCCTGCGTAGCTCACGCGCTGAGACGCAGGTGGCCATTGTCACCATTCCGACAAACCACGCCAAGCGGGCACTTGACCTGGGAAAGGTCAAAATCGGATGGACACGCTGCCGTATAAAGCAGCGCGAAGGAGTAAGAAGGTGCTACAGGTGCCTTGAGATTGGGCACATTGCTGCTGGTTGCAGGAATTCAGTGGATCGCACAAACTGTTGCCTAAAATGCGGAGAGGTCGGGCACAAGATAGCCGCTTGCCAGAACGCAGCGAGATGCTACCTTTGCAGTGCCAAGGGCACTCAGGATGTGAACCATCAAGCGGGCAGCCGTGCGTGCACGCTGTCTCGTCGCAATGGAGCGCCCAAACAGCCCAAACATGCAGTTTATTCAACTTAATCCGAATCACTGCATCGCTGCGCAAGATCTGCTGTCGCAAACAGTGCGAGAACGACCCACAGATCTTGCGATATTAAGCGAACCCTATAAAGTGGGCGACAGCAGTAAGTGGGTCGTGGACAAAACTCGGAAGGCAGCAATTTGGCTGTGCGGTACAGCAGGTATGCGGTTCTCGGCAGTGCGCGCTGAGGACGGATTTGTTCGCGCCAAAATCGGAGAGATATGGGTGTATAGTGCGTATCTTGCCCCCAGCCTAAGCACTGCGGAATTTTCTGCTATACTGGACGTGCTTGCGGCTGATGCCTTTGACCGCAACCCTCTAGTCATCGCAGGGGACTTTAACGCGTGGGCAGTGGACTGGGGCAGTGTATCCACGAACGCAAGGGGCCGAATACTTCTCGAGGTTTTTTCGACTCTGAACATTGCTCTGCTGAACAATGGCAACCAGTACACCTTCAGCAGAGCAGGCATTGGTTCAATTGTAGACCTAACGCTCATAAGCAGTTCACTGTACCTTACTGCGAGCTGGAACACAAGCAGTGAATACACGGCAAGTGATCACCTAGCCATTCGGTGTACATTAGGCGAGCCAGCAAATAGCCAGTTGCCCCGGGCACACCGGTGGAAAGTGTACCGCGCGGAGACTCTGAACACGCAGGCTTTTGCGAGTTCAGTTGAAAGTCTAGCTGCAATTGGTAGCGCGAAACAAATGGCAGAGCGCATAATGACCCAAGTCGGAACGGCAAGTGACTCCAGCATGTCCCAACGGAAACCGTATGGGCGGCACCATGCTCCAGTGTACTGGTGGACCGACGAAATTGCAGAGGCCAGGCGCTCCTGCAACCACGCAAGGAGGCGCTACCAACGCTCTCGTGGAACTCCAGACTTTGGTGCGTGGCAAGTTGTTTACCACAGCTGTAGACGGACGCTCAAAGTGGCCATCAAAGATAGTAAGCGCAAATGCTTGCTAGATCTTTGCGATTCAGCTGAGCACGACCCGTGGGGCAGCGCTTACAAAATCGTTGTGAAAAAACTAAACGCCCACTCGCAATCACAGCCGGAAGACCCCGACATGATGAAAGCAATAGTAGAGCAGCTATTCCCTCGCGGCAGCGACATTCTCAGTTCACCATCTGAGTTGCCACTGGACATGGTTATTGAGGAAGTTACTGCTGAGGAAGTGCTCCAAGTCGCTGGGAGCATGAAGATCAACAAGGCCCCCGGTCCAGACTCGATACCGAATAGGGCATTTAGGCTAGCATTGACCTTAAGACCGGAAGTCTTCGCAGAAATGTACAGCAAATGCCTACTGGAAGGAGTATTCCCCGAAATATGGAAGGTGCAGAAATTGGTCCTGTTACTAAAGCCAGGCAAGCCACCAGGAGAGGTTTCGTCATACAGACCAATCTGCCTGATCAACTCAGCTGGGAAAATCCTAGAGAAGCTAGTCTGCACACGGCTAGAGCGCGCAATAGCTGGGGCTGGTGATCTCTCACAGAGCCAGTACGGGTTCAGGAAGGCAAAGTCTACAGTCGATGCCATTAAGAAGGTAGTGGGCATAGCCGCGAAAGCTATAGAGGGAACCAGATGGAGAAACGGCGAGAAGGAATACTGCCTGGTTGTTACACTAGACATCCGTAACGCATTCAACTCTGCAAGGTGGAGCCGTATAATAGAGGCCCTAATTAACTTTGGAGTCCCCCTGTACCTCCTCCAGATGATCCGCAGTTACTTCAGTAACAGGGTGCTCAAATTCGACACCAGTGTACGCACAGAGACGTACAACGTAACCGGAGGTGTTCCGCAAGGATCCGTGCTAGGTCCATTACTGTGGAACGTGATGTACGATGGCATCCTGCGATTATCTCTTCCTCCAAGAGTGGAACTCGTTGGATTTGCGGATGACGTTGCTGTGGTGGTAGTGGCTAAACACCTCAAACAGGCAGAATCACTGTGCGACAAAGCAATCAAGCAGATAGAGGCGTGGCTTTCTTCAGTAGGCTTGGAACTAGCGCCCCACAAGACAGAAGCTGTCTTAATTAGCAGTCGGAAAAAGGTGGAGACTGCTCAAATTACAGTGGGCAATGTGGCGCTTACCTTAAAGAGAGCGCTGAAGTTCCTGGGGGTAATGCTTGACCAGGCTCAGTTTCCGGGAGCACATGGATTACGCAAGCGCAAAAGCAGCATCTACTAACAGAGCGCTCTCTAAGATGATGCTAAATACACGAGGCCCGATGCAAGGTCGAAGGCTACTGCTCAACAGCGTTACGAGGTCGACCATGTTGTACGCTGCTCCAGTCTGGCTGGGGGCACGGCAAGTTAAAAGTTGCAGTCGTGGTCTGGAGGCAACACATCGGCTGGCAGCAATCCGCATATACTGTGCATTCCGCACAGTGTCAGATGATGCAGCGCTAGTCATTGCAGGCGTGCCGCCCCTGGAGGAACTAGCCTCAGTGAACACGAAGGTGTTTAACGAGGCTCACGGCAGGAACCTTCCACCAACAAACAAAAAGTCAGTGCGAACTTCTACCCAAAAAGAAAGCTTGCTCAGGTGGCAAAGCCGGTAGGATTCATCCACAAAGGGTCGTTGGACTCACCTCATCCCCATCCTTGGAGAATGGGTTAACAGGAAGCACGGACAGGTAAACTTCCACCTGACCCAGCTATTAAGCGGTCATGGCTGCTTTAGAAGCTACCTGTACCGTTTTGGGCATGAGGCAGACGAGAGCTGCATCTACTTCGGGAATCCTGTGGAGGACGCTGAGCATGCCTTCTTTGCATGCGGCAGGTTCAGCAGCGCCAGGCAGCACCTAGAGGGAGCTCTAAGCCCTGGACGCCTCTCAGTGGAGAGTATTGTCCCACTCATGCTGGAAAGCAGCGAGAACTGGGAGCTGATTAGCCAATATACAGCTTGTGTAATGATCGAGTAGGCTGGAGCGGAATAGAAGGAGCACGTTGGAGTAAGGGTACTGATGGTTTGGGAAGCAATGCTTTACGGCCGTACCGCAAAATCGCAGCCACATATCTCTTTAAGACTTGTTATAAGTGTTGTAAATAGATATAAATAAATGAATTAAAAAAACACACACACACACTCAAGAGCTCTTTTACTGTACGTGTATCTGTGTGTGTCAAGTTGGGTGGGGAGTGGATGGGAGCTGGGTGGTAAGTGGGTGGGATGTGGGTGTTAAGTGGGAGGGAAGTGCATGGGAACTAGGTGGCTAATGGGTGGGAAGTGGGTGCAAAGTGGATGGAAAGTGGGTGGGGTGTCGGTGGGATGTGGGTGTGAAGTGGATAAAAAGTGGGCGGGGGGTGGGTGGTTATTACTATTATTTATTTATTCTTACATCCTAGTGCGACAAGGGAAACTTTATAAATTAATGCACTAGTCACTAGAGAGAAAAACACAAACATGGAAAAGAGAGTATTAACCTAATTAAATCTAAAGTTACATTATTACTACATCTGCTATAGGCGAATCAAAAAATTTAAAAATTGTTTTATATTTTAATTAATTAATTGTTTAACAATAAGAACTGTCTAAGCTTGTCCCTAAATTGCGCTGCGCTACTAACTACCTTTAATTGAGGGGGTAATTGGTTCCACAAACGAACAGTGTGTACGAAGTATTGGCGTTCTGAGCAGGCTAATTTATGACGTATGCTATTGATATTTTTAGTTCTAGACGATGATCTGAAACATAATTTGTCAAATAAGTAGCTTGGCTCCTTTGTAAAAATAATTCGGTGCAAAAGCAGTAGATTTTTTAAATCGGTCCAAGATTTAAAATTTAGTTGATAAATTTGTTTGGCGAAACTTAATATATGCTCTCTTCTTCCAACATTGTACACGAATCTGGCGATATTATTATATGCTACTGTAAGTTTGTGCTGAGAAGCAACCTCACAATTTCCAAATATTCCTATTCCATAGCACAGCGAGGGTGTCAGGTAAGTTTTTCCTATTGCTAGTCTGATTTCAGTTGGTACAAACTGCTGAGTCAGTGAAAGTTGCCTAATTTGTCCAAAT
This sequence comes from Lordiphosa magnipectinata, assembly GCA_037044535.1. NCBI lineage: Eukaryota > Metazoa > Arthropoda > Insecta > Diptera > Drosophilidae > Lordiphosa > Lordiphosa magnipectinata. Next base: position 66,534 of record JBAMBO010001951.1, read on the forward strand.
GTTTTTCCAGTGGCTTTAATTACATGGTCACTCCAGGAGTCTTATTAACTGTTATGCCAAGATTGACCACTTGCTCTACATATTGTGGTTAGTGAGAAGTGGATATAAAGTGGGTGGAATGTGGGTGCGAAGTGGATGGATAGTGGGTGGGATGTGGGTGGGAAGTGGGTGGGAAGTGGGTGGGAAGTGGGTGGGAAGAGGGTGGGAAGTGGGTGGGGGTGGGTGGTTAGTGAGAAGTGGGTGCGAAGTGGATATAAAGTGGGTGGGATGTGGGTGCGAAGTGGGTGGGAAGTGGGTGGGGGTGGGTGGTTAGTGAGAAGTGGGTGCGAAGTGGATATAAAGTGGGTGGGATGTGGGTGCGAAGTGGATGGAAAGTGGATGGAAAGTGGGTGGGAAGTGAGTGGGATATGTGTGGGAACTGGGTGGGAAGTGGTTGGGGGGTGGGTAGCTGTAGCTGTAGCTGTAGCTGTAGCTGTAGCTGTAGCTGTAGCTGTAGCTGTAGCTGTAGCTGTAGCTGTAGCTGTAGCTGTAGCTGTAGCTGTAGCTGTAGCTGTAGCTGTAGCTGTAGCTGTAGCTGTAGCTGTAGCTGTAGCTGTAGCTGTAGCTGTAGCTGTAGCTGTAGCTGTAGCTGTAGCTGTAGCTGTAGCTGTAGCTGTAGCTGTAGCTGTAGCTGTAGCTGTAGCTGTAGCTGTAGCTGTAGCTGTAGCTGTAGCTGTAGCTGTAGCTGTAGCTGTAGCTGTACCTGTAGCTGTAGCTGTAGCTGTAGCTGTAGCTGTAGCTGTAGCTGTAGCTGTAGCTGTAGCTGTAGCTGTAGCTGTAGCTGTAGCTGTAGCTGTAGCTGTAGCTGTAGCTGTAGCTGTAGCTGTAGCTGTAGCTGTAGCTGTAGCTGTAGCTGTAGCTGTAGCTGTAGCTGTAGCTGTAGCTGTAGCTGTAGCTGTAGCTGTAGCTGTAGCTGTAGCTGTAGCTGTAGCTGTAGCTGTATCGTTATCGTTATCGTTATCGTTATCGTTATCGTTATCGTTATCGTTATCGTTATCGTTATCGTTATCGTTATCGTTATCGTTATCGTTATCGTTATCGTTATCGTTATCGTTATCGTTATCGTTATCGTTATCGTTATCGTTATCGTTATCGTTATCGTTATCGTTATCGTTATCGTTATCGTTATCGTTATCGTTATCGTTATCGTTATCGTTATCGTTATCGTTATCGTTATCGTTATCGTTATCGTTATCGTTATCGTTATCGTTATCGTTATCGTTATCCCCATTCACTTTATTTCGTTTTCTATCCTTACAAACCGAGTATCAAGCCAATCGGATGAAAAATAATTTTTTGCCTACAGAATTTTCCGGGAATTTCACGCCTGGGGGCGGATTTTCCGACATTGGAAAATCCCATTTCAAATTATTCCGTATTCTATCCTTACAAACCGAGTTTCAACCCAATCGGATGAAAAATAGTTTCTTGCAAGCACAATTTTCCGGGAATTTTCACTCCTGGGGGGCGGATTTTCCGACATTGGAAAATCACATTTCAAATTATTTCGTATTCTATCCTTACAAACCGAGTTTCAACTCAATCGGATGAAAAATAGTTTTTTGCAAGCACAATTTTCCGGGAATTTTCACGCCTGGGGGGCGGATTTTTCGACATTGGAAAATCACATTTCAAATTATTTCGTATTCTATCCTTACAAACCGAGTTTCAAGCCAATCGGATGAAAAACAACTTTTTGCCTACAGAATTTTCCGGGAATTTTCACGCATGGGGGGCGGATTTTCCGACATTGGAAAAACACATTTCAAATTATTCCGTATTCTGTCCTTACAAACCGAGTTCCAACTAAATCGGATGAAAAATAGTTTTTTGCATGCAGAATTTTCCGGCCATTTTCCTCCTGGGCGAATTTTCCAAAATCGGGCAAACACGTGTCGAATTATTTCGCGTACTGTGCATACAAACCAAATTTCAAGTCAATCGGATGAAAAATAAAATTTTTCCCATACAAACTTTTCCGACGCTTTTCCGACTTTTCCGGTTGGAATTTTCCAAAACCCCTTCTTAGTACGCACTTTCAACACTAATGGAAACTCCTGTCCAAATTTCAGCCTTCTATCTCTTACCGTTTGCGCTCTGCGTTGATTGCCAATCAGTGAATCAGTCAGGACAAACTGTTTTATATATAGAGGAGATATTAAGCAGAACGAAAATTGAGATTAATACTTCAAGTAATTAACAAATTTACAGCATAAGTGTAATCAAAACATTTTTACAAACTATCATAAAATTGTTTGTAGAAGCGGGGAATAAGATTTTTTTAATTAAGTCATTGATGTCGGTTCTTTTATTTATTGTTAAACCTGGTTTTGTTTGAAAAGCTTTGGTTAAAGTAGTTGTTGCAATCTAGTTGTAGTAATCTTCAAAAATTTATCATCAGTGTATGCGGACTTAACAAATACTGAATTTGGTGATTCGCGTTGAACTTTTAGTATTTTTACTTGTGAAAGTTTTAACTCTGTCATATTTAACGGTCCAATGTCATTTGACAATTCTTTTAAATTTAAAAAATCTTCAAAACAGAGCTATTTTACAGTAAATGGATCTCCTGTTTTCTTTGCTGATCGAATTATGGATACTAATGATTCAGTTGTGTAAATAGGACCACTTCTTAGCATTCGTTTTGTTTCTCTCTCTATTAAGGAATGTGCCGAATCACCTTCGTTTTGTGTATGGCCTTTGATCAGATACTTGTGTGTAATTGATTTTATACCCATAGCGCAAGGCATATAAGTACATTGCAATCATAAATTTATTTTTTGCTGTCTGGCACAATTATCCGAATAAAATATTATTTCGGCTTCATCAGTTCATGATAAATTTTTGATATATTGAAGTACGCACGTACCTAATTCATTCACTCCACGATGGACATTGGCTTCATCCCAAACAAAACATTGGCATTTGTTTGTTTTCATATCATATATAGTAAAGTTGAATACATTTAACTTTGACTTGTAGTAAAATGTGGAGACATCACCTTTAGGTAATTGCATAACTGCTTGTAAATCATAGACTGCTACATATGCGTTTATATTTTCTTTGTCCTTTTTTTTCTCTTCTCTTGATAAATTTTTTTCAAGTAAGTGCTTTTCATATAATTCTTTTTTACTTATTTTCTCTGCTTCATCCATGTTACTGTAGGCTGTACATTCTTCACACAAATCTTTTTTTGGAACGAAAAATGAGATATTGAAGTCATAGTAAAAGTTCTGTAAAAAGAAATATAGTTGCAAAACGGCTCATTCTTTTCTTTACACATGTGTACGTAGTCCTTATAAATTCCTGGTTTGGTTTTGCTTCCCTCAATATAGGTTTTCGATGTGTGTGCCCGAGTATAGTGGCTTTCAATCTTTGGTATTTTGGCTGTGAATTCCTTTATTCCAGCTTTTAATATTGGATTAAGAGCTTTTTGTTTACCGTGTTTTCCTGTTTGGTCAGGTTCCAATACTTGGTTAGCAAGTTTTGCACGTTTTTCCAAAACGGTTCTTATACAGCGATCGCTAATGTCTAAAGTGTTCGTCAAAAACATTTTACAAACGCGCACAAAACCTTCACTTTCTTTGAGGAAATACGCATTATTATTTTGGAGCGGTTCTCTGGATCGTCCAATACGCATGTAGACGTATGTGGACTCGATTATTTGCATCGAATTGGCTACAAACTGTCGTTGCTTTTCAATGTTGCCAAGCTCCCAGTATGTTGCTAATAATTGCTTCCTTTCATCCTCTGTAAAATTTTCTCTACATTTATACTTACAAGTTTCAGCACATGGAGTTTTCATTTGTCTTTGAGGTATAACTTTTTTACTCTTTAGTTCATAGCTCTCTCCCCTATTTCTTTTTATTTTATTAACGTTCTTCTTCCACTTCTCTGGGTGCTTTGATCTTTTTCTTCATTTATATCATGGACTTAAAACAGCCGTTGAAATTGCTGTACTAGAATTTGAATAACTCGGTTGTTCATCAGAAAGTAAATTTACAGAAGAAGGTCTCAAAGATGACGACCCATTTTCTTCCTCCGAATTCAAAATATCAGTACCCTTGAAAACACATTGTGAGCGGAATGCAGTCCTTGATGTTGCTGAATGTTGATCATCAACAATAGTGACACATTATTAGTTATTAAGGTTAATTCAGCGTAGTCACTGACAAAACTAACTCCAATAACTAACTCCGTTACCTTTTCAGCAAGAATGACAAACCCCAAAATATGACGCTGTTTATGAAAGGCAAACGATCTTTACATGCTAACGACTGCAGAACAACTGAGATGTGTCGCTCTTGTGAGTAAAAAAAACTGGAACATGTGAAACGAAATAACGGCATATGCTCATCTCAGGCGGAGAGAATAAGAAATGGCAATATGAAAATTTTCCACAAATTAGAATTTGATAAGGCGAATATTTCTGCATCATTAACTCAAAAATCGTGTTTTTTGAGTTACGCCAGTGTTGAAGTAAGTGAGCGATATATAAAAAGAAAACAAATTCTAGACAATTCACTGCATTTCATAAAAGAAAACTAGAGAGCAGAGAATATATATTTATAAAAAAAAACAATGGTAAATAATTCATAGTTCATTTATAATCAGGGCTTAATACCGGAACCGGAACCGTTAACCGAAATAAACCGATTCAAATCACTTACCGGAACCGGTTTCGCGGCTGCACATAACGATTTTCTTCTGCACCGGAACTCAGTTCGCGGACTCAGTTCGCGAAATTATACGCATACTAGAACCAGCAGAGATTCCCACAACTAAACTTCAAGCCGAAAATCTAGTTTTGGGCGATTTTTATTCCATTTGGATACACTGCAAATTGGAAATATCTAAAAATTCGTCCGTTCTAGAGAAAAAGGAATAAAATGATTTTAATTATTAATTATTAAATTAAGATTTATCTCAGAATTTAATTTTTCCAATTTTAATAATAAGTAGTACTTATACCGGTACGTACCGGTATACCGAAATAAAAATCCGGGTACCGAATCGAAACCGAAAACCGAAATAAATTGAAAACCGAAATAGAACCTTTAACCGAAACATCCATTTCGGTACCGGAACCGAAACTCGTTTCGGGATTAAGCCCTGTTTATAATTCATTTATGGTAAGTATAAAAAAAAAATATATAAAGAAAAGAAAAATTCCAAGCTTCCGTCTAGGTTAGGGTAGGTTGCGATGACTGAGAGAGACAAGTCGCTCTTCCACTTAGGCCACATTGGGCCCATTGCGATGCCATATTTATTCCCTATTACCCTTTTTAAAACTGAGGGGTCTCCTCGTTTCTGAACCATTGTGTGGACAGAATGAATTTGAGTAGAGCTGGGATCTCTAGCCCGGATGTCTCCGAGAGGTTGAGTAGCAGAGGTTGACCAAGTGTCCTGAGTCTCTTTCTAATCAAAGCGGGGCAATGGCAAAGAAGGTGTTGTACCGATTCCTCCTCTTCTTCGTATCCGCAACTTCTGCAGAAGTCATGGTAGGTGACGCCTAGGCGTGTCTGCCTATAAGACAGTGACCCGTGAGGGTCCCCATCAGAAGTGATATGTGATCTCTTCTGTGACGTAAAAGTGTGTTAGTACGTTTTTGGTCGAATGTTGGACACGTAAGCCTCGCTACTGCACAGGAGGAAAGGTTTTTCCACCGACACGTAGCGCGACGAAGTGTTTGTGTGAAGCTTATATGTTGCCATAGGCAACCCTATCATACTCTTCTCTGAAAGGAGTTCGCATGTGGTACCTATTCTGGCCAGTTTGTCCGCAGACTCGTTTCCTTCTATGTTGCGGTGTCCAGGCACCCATATATACTATACTAAAATGTCGTGCGATCTCGTTTAGAGATAGGCGACAATCAGTAAGTGTTTTAGCATTGTTGGTATGTGAGTCAAGTGCTTTAAGGGCGGCTTGACTGTCTGAATATATAAATACGTTTCCTTCTTTGACCGTGAGCGTGTTAAGGTAGGTGGCAGCTTCCTGGATGGCTACCATTTCCGCTTGGTACACACTGCAGTGGTCAGGAAGGCGGAACGACAAGTTCAAATTTAAGTTGGGAGAGAATACTCCCCCTCCTATCTTTTCGTCGAGCTTAGAACCATCAGTGTATATGTTAATGGCGTTGGCTCTGCTGTGGGGAAGGTTTTCCCACTCATGTCGGCTCGGTATATAGACGTTGTATTGTTTGTCGAACGTCGTTAGTGGTATACAGTAGTCTGTATTTAGTGGTATACCCTCTTGGTCTTCGAGAATGGTGGAGTGTCCCGAATTGCCCCTATGCCAGGCTTCGGACTCCCTTAGTCTTAAGGCTGTTGTGATAGCCAGTTGCCTTGCTACATGGTCTAGTGGTAGAAGGTGAAGAATTGTATTTAGCGCTTCCGTCGGTGTCGTTCGGAGAGCACCACTAATACATATCTCCGCACTTCTCTGTACTTTGTGGAGGTTGTTCAGGACATATAGTTTCCCGAGTACTGGCCACCATACTAGTGCTCCGTAGAGTAGTGTGGGGCGTACTACGGCTGTGTAAAGCCAATGTACTATGGAGGAAAAACCCCATTTGCGGCCTATGGCCTTTTTGCAAGAGAAAAGAGCAATGGTTGCTTTTTTAATGCGTTCATTTATGTTGTCGTTCCAGAGTAGTTGCCTATCCAAAACGACACCCAAGTATTTGGCATAGTCACCAAACGCAAGGCTTACTCCGTTGATTTTAAGAGGGACAAGATCAGGAATTTTGTACTTTCTAGTGAAAAGAACAAATTCTGTCTTAGCTGGGTTCACGCCTAAGCCACAAGAAGTAGTCCACTGAGAAAGTGTTCTCAGTGCGGTCTGCATGAGGTCACACAGCGTTTAAGGAAACATTCCACATTTAAAGATGGCAATATCGTCCGCGTACCCACCACTACGTGTCCCTACGCTTCCATAAGTCGCAGCAGTTGGTTAACTGTTATAACCCATAGCAGCGAAGAGAGAACACCTCCCTGCGGAGTGCAGAGAGCAGTTGCATCGCCAAGTTGGGAGTACACCGTCCTGCTAGTTAGCAATTGGTCGATGAATCTTACTAGCGGCACATCTGCTCCCACATATGTCAAGGCAGAGGTGATGGCGTTAGGTTAGACGATATTGAAGGCACCCTCTATGTCGAGAAATGCTACTAAAGAGAAGTCTCCTACTTCAAGTGATTTTTCAATCCTTGAGACCAGAGAGTGCAGGGCGGTTTCGGTAGACCTACCGTTGCTGTATGCATGTTGCGTGTGTGCTAGATGAGCGGGACTTATAGTTTGCCTTAGGTGTACGTCTATAAGTCTCTCAAGAGCTTTAAGAAGAAACGAGGATAGGCTGATTCACATGTGAAGCTTTGCCCGCTTTCGGTATGAATACCACTTTAGTTTCTCTCCACCTAGTTTGGATATAGTTGACCTTAAGACAGCTTACATAGATGGTGTAAAGCCAGGTCGTTGTGTACCCAATAGTTTGTAGTAGTTGGGCAGGATATATGTTATCAAGACCTGGCGACTTAAATGGTTCGAACGAATTGATAGCCCATTTAATTCTGGTCTCCGTGACAATGGTTTTGTCATATTGCATAGAAAGGTCGGTTGGCTTAAACTGAGGTGTTAAGTTAAGGGAGCATTCATGAAAGTGAGTGCTTAGCAGAAGATTTAGGGATTATTTGCTCGAGTCGGTCCAGGTTCCGTCTGTTTTTTGTAAGAGGCCTGGTGGGGTTGTTGAGTTAGCCAGGATCTTTCTGAGCCGTGATGCATCAGAGTAGATTCAATATTACTACTGTAATTGGCCCAGGAAGAGCGTTTGAACCTCCTGGTGGCTTTCTTATAGGTACATAGCTTTTGTTTATATAACTCTCAAGCGGTTGTTTGGTAGTTATATTTGGCTACGTTAAATGCTCTGCAGACCACCTAGGTGGTTGAGCTTGTGTTAAGCTGTTTCTTTTTTGCTCCAGTCCTCTTTGCTTTACACAAGCGCCCCTGCTCTATGGAGACAGGTCGTTGACCGGGTGGCCGAATTCGCCGTGGGATTGTTCTGCCTCTCCAACTACAGCTGTTTTGCCAGTGTGTAGATAGGTGTTTGCCTCCTACTGTGACAGCCTCAAATAGGTCGATTGGGTGTGCAAGGGAAGTGGGGATCCATCCATGGATACATCCATATATTAGGCTCAAAAGTTACCCTCCGGATCAGCACAAAAATATATTTAATAAAAAAAACGGATGAGATGTGCAGCCTTATTTTCCTCGTTTTAAAAAGGTTTTTCTTTGCTTTCTTTTCAAATGGAATCACACACGATATATGTCGCTAGCAAATATTTATACGTAGGCGTAGGCTGTTCCGGTGTGTTTAATGCGTTCAATGAAAATATTAATATTTTACTTCGGATGCTTGCAGAGTTTTTGGAGCTTAGCCTCTGATTCGTGCTGATCGCAGCCACCCTCGCCTATTGCAGTTCCGATTTCGACTAAATTTGCCCACTTTTTACTCCCACTCCAAGCCTTCTCCTTCTTTTGGACGAAGTTGCTCGGCTTCGTATTTTCGTCGCTTCCGACAGATACAAGACGCTGATGTGCCACAGTCACTAGCATTCAAATAAGGCCACAACAGAGAATTCACCTTGTTTTGAGTTTTTGATCTAACATAAAATGCAGGCAGCGAGGAGTTGGCAAGGTGCATGCACCAACTCCTCTGCAGAATATGGTCCGACGAGAACATGCCCGAAAATTTGAGTCTAAGTGTAATTTGCCCATTTTTTTTAAAAAAGGAGACCCTGCAGTTGGCGCCAACTACCGTGGGATCAGTCTCCTTCCCATCGCATATAAGATTCTGTCGTGCATTATTTGTGAACGTCTAAAGCCGCTTATTAGCACACTGATCGGACCTTATCAGTGTGGCTTCAGACCTGGTAAATCCACCACAGACCAGATATTCACATTACGACAAACCCTGGAGAAGACCTATGAGAGAAATATCAAAACCAACCATCTTTTTGTTGATTATAAAACAGCCTTTGACACACCGATAAGGTCAAGGTTCTTTGACGCCCTGTATACCTTTGGTATACCAGCAAAGTATGTTCGACTTTGCATGATGACGTTGAGAAGCACTCGAAGCTCCGTCAAAATAGGAAAGAACCTCTCCGAACCATTTGATACCAAGAGAGGTTTTAGGCAGGGTGATACCCTATCGTGTGACTTCTTTAATCTACTGATGGAGTACATACTGCGCCAGTGCCCAAATGGCAACAGATCGGGCTCATTTCTTTATAAAGATCTAATGCTACTCGCATACGACGATGATATTGACATTATCGGCAAAAACGAACGGGCCGTAAGCAGGGCGTTTTCAGAGATTGAGAAGCAGTCTAAACTGATGGGCTTAGCGGTAAACGAGGACAAGACAAAATACCTAGTATCCACGGACAAGAAGTCTACGCGTATTGGACAATTTGTTACTGTGGGGGAGTACAACTTTGAGGTTGTAGAGGATTTTGTCTACCTCGGGACGATGATTTCCGGCGACAACAACATCAGTCTGGAAATCCGAAGAAGAATTACTCTTGGAATCCAATGCTACTACTGGCTCAGCAGGAAGCTCAAGAGCAGAGCCTTTTTTTGAAGAACATAAATAGCGCTATACAAGTCGTTCTTCATCCCAGTTCTGCAATACGGCGAAGAAGCATGGAGAATGGCAGCAGCGGATGAGTAGGCGATTAGCGTGTTCGAGCGAAAAATCTTCCGGAGGATCTATGGAATTTAAAAATTGGCGATGGATACCTCATTCGAATGAATCACGAACTGTATGAGCTCAATAGGGACATCAGTCTAGTCAAGCGCATGAAGCAACAGCGGCTGCGCTGGTTAGGACATGTAACCCGGATGGATGAAGAAGCTCCAGTAAAAAAGGCGTACAAAGCGAAGGCGGCTGACTTCGGAGGACAAGGCAGGAGGGGTCGGCCACTACTAAGATGGGATGATCATGTGCGGAAAGACATTTCCAACCTTAGTGTGAACAACTGGTGCCAGCTCGCACAATGCAGAAGCGAGTGGAGGACATTCATAGCAGAGGCCGAGACCGTCAAGCTGATGGAGGTTGTGATGTTATGTGTGTGCAACATCGGGTCAATAAAGAAGAAGAAGAACATAAAAGCAGGCACCGTATGCAGATAGTCTTGCGTCACAAAATGCATGCAATTCATAAGTAGATTAAAGCTGCATTATAAAGCGAAATTTTAGGCAGCTGACGGAGGATATCTGCTACATAAACCACAACCATAAGGAGTGTAGGAATTGCGGTAGAGCTTCGTCCCAGTCGCGCTTGTCCTTCCAAAGAACTTGCATAAATATTTTCAGTTTGGTCATGGCTGGGCCAATTAGTCCGCGAGGATCATAAAACCTAGCGATCGTCGATAATATGGTGCGCTTTGTCGCTGGCTTATCTAGTATGTTTTCCGAAAATCCTATAAAGAGATTGTCGAAATTGGTATCCCACACCAATCCCAAGACCATAGTGAAGTCTGTTCCGTAGTGAAACTTTAACATTTTCTCCCGATCCGAATCTGGCTCGCCTTCTAAAGCGGTTTGTTCATTTGAGCACCACTTTCGTATTGGAAAGGGTCAAAAGCTCCTTCTCTTGGGTGCAAAGTTTCGCGACCTCGTCAGTAGGGACGATTTTTGAAGCAGCTGCGAATTCGTCTTCCCCATCCAAAGCTAGCTCATGAATAGCACGAATTACTAGGAACGCTATGGGGACCAAGTATAGTTTTTCGCTGGGGATATCACGCCATAGGATGCAAGATACTGATCAGTATGAGTTACCAGTGTAGAATGCATATAACAAGTACTCACTCTACACATATGGCCCATCAAATACAAAGTTGCTTTAAATGCAACTTAAAGGTTAAGAAGAAGAACCATTAGGAAGATTTTTTTTAAATTTCAAATAAAACACAAAAAATGAAATTGGATGGTGTGATCTTTATTATGGGCTGAAAGAACATTCTCCGACATTTTCGTTTTAAAGATAACTTCATTCCAATGTTGACCGCGCCTACGCCGTAAATGGTCTATTCGTATGATCAAATTTTGGATCACTCTTTCGCTATTGCTACGGGTATGCTACGATTATCGACGAAGACTTTCTACTTCACGTAACCCCACAGGAAAAAGTCCAGTGGTGTGATATCACATGATCTCGGCGGCCAGCTGACAGGTCCGGAACGCGAAACGAGTTTTATTTTGTAAGCCTTTAAACTACGATCCTTGCGTAAAATTCGCCAAGTTTTCGAATACGATAAGCCCAAATGTGGTGTTTATTTATTTATTTAAGTTTGACAAGGTTCTGTCAACATTGCAGGGGTCGCTTAAAAAATGACAGTAAATTATTTCTTACATCTAACACAGAAGAGTGAGCAGAGAAAAGATGGTAATACATATTATAGTTAAGACACAAATTTCGGAAAGGTTCATAGTTAGCATAATTTGTTAGGCAAGGCTGTAGATAGATCGGAGAGAAATTTCTGGTAAGACGCAAAGGAACAGCAAGATTTATTTGGCTTAACAGAGCGCAAGAGTCAATATCACCAGATAAGAGTTTGTGAATGAAAAGCACACAATGGCACGTACGGCGGTTCCTAAGAGATGGAAGATCGATTAAGAGTAGTCGATGCTCGTAAGATGGAAGATGGATGGTGGGATCCCAGTTGAGGCCACGGAGGGCAAAAATTAAAAACTGTTTTTGAACCGATTCAAGTTGGTCCTGATATTTTTGGTAATGCGGTGACCAAACACACGACCCATATTCAAGTATTGGTCGAACTAGAGAGACCTATAAATGTTTAGTGAGATACGGATCGTTAAATTCCTTGGACCATCTTTTGATAAACCCAAGAACACCCATAGCTTTATTAGAGATGATAGAGACATGTCTATTAAAGCTTAACTTGGGGACAAAGCGGACGCCTAAATCATCAACCTCGTAAATGCGTTCAAGAGGTTTGTCATCAATCGAAAAGTCGTATATATACGGCTGTGTTCGATGGAAAGTCATACATTTACACTTTTCAGCGTTAAGTGGGAGGGAATTAACCGAACACCATGTATGGAGTGAGTTTAAGTCCAATTGAAGAAAGAGAGGTGACAACGGGTCCTTATAGGACAAGCAGAGTTTTAGGTCATCAGCGTACATCAAAGCATGCGAATGAAGCAGGACGTGAGGGATGTCGTTAATGAACAGATTAAAAAGTAGAGGTCCAAGATGACTACCCTGAGGTACCCCAGAGAGTACGCTGATGGATTCAGAAAGCGACGAATTAAAACGGACACGCTGGGAACGGTGTGTCAAATAAGCCTTTATCCAGTTAAGAAGGTTTAGAGGAAAACCAAGCAGATACAGTTTGTGAAGGAGGAGATCATGATTGACAGAGTCAAAAGCCTTGCTAAAATCGGTATAAATTACATCAGTCTGCAGTTTATTAATAAAACGCCTATTCACAATAGAAGTAAACTCAAGCAGGTTTGTAGAAACAGAACGCTTTTTCATAAAGCCGTGCTGAGATTGCGAAATAAATGAGCGACAAGAGTACTGTATTTGAGATGTTATGAGCATTTCAAAAAGTTTAGGAATGTCAGATAGTTTTGAGATACACCTGTAATTTGTTACTGACGACTTATATCCTTTTTTATGAATAGGAATGACAAAAGATTCCTTCCAATCGTTGGGAAACTCACCTAGCTCAAGAGATAAGTTAAACAACCTTAAAAGCGGGAAGCATAAAGAATTTGCACAATTTTTAAGCACACAGCTTGGTACATAGTCAGGTCCAGGAGTATAAGATGTTTTAATCGAACGAATACCCGAAAGCAGACTCTCTAAATCCAAAACAGGTGGATGGATGCTGTTAGAGTGGGTAATAGGATAGGGATACGGATTAATGGTACCAAAACTAGTCGATGAAGCGGAATAGCAACGCTGAAAAAATTCTGCGAATAAATTGGCGATGTCAGCATCATTACTAGCAGTCACGTTATCGAGCGAAAGCGATGGAGGAAATTGAGAAGATTTGCGTTTGGAGCTAACGAAGTTACAGAACTTTTTGGGGTTTTGCTGAAAGCTTATCTTGCAGCTCAGCAGATAATTATTGTAGCATTCTGAATTATGCAGCAAAAACTTTGAACGGGCCACTGAATATCTAGAGAAATCTAACTGAGAACCGGATTTCTTAAATTTTTTATACAGGCGAGATTTTATATTTTTCGAATTAGACAAGCTTTTTGTAAACCATGGGGAAGAGCGCGTGCGAGAGGTAGTGTACGAAACTGGTACATGAGCTTTGAATACATTATAAATAGCCTCATAGAATGACTTGGTGGCTTCCTCAATATGTCGACATGTATCAAGAAAGGACCAATCGCACGTTGACAGTGCATCGTTCAGGGATGTAAAATTTACATTACGAAAGCAGTAAGATTGACTTCGCTGGGTTGAGATCTCAGCGCAGTTAGGCGTTTCAAGTTCAAAGCTAAGTTCAATAGTAGGGTGATAAACATCCTCCGGTTGAGAAAATGGTGGTACCCTCGATACAGCAGAGTTGGAGATGTCACTGACAAATACAAGATCAAGTATCCTGCTCATGCTATTCATGATAGAATTTTTCTGTCCAAGAGACAGCTCGGACATTAAATCGGCAAATTCGTGTTGGATAGATGGAAAAAGTTCGTCGGAATTATCAAAAGATGACCAGTATATGTGAGGAATATTAAAGTCCCCAACGACAACTAAACGATCACGGTCATTTAATAGAGATGCGATATGTCGAATTCGTTCAGCGTGAGTTAGATAAACCGCGAGCTCAGATGCGGGAGGGATGTACGAACAAGTGATAAATAATTTGGAGTCGTGTGTTTGAATTTCAACAACAACAAATTCAATGTCACGAGATGATTCACAGGGAATAAGCTGAGATGGCCAGATTGCATTGACAACGACGAGAACCCCACCGCCACGACGAGTTGGGCGATCGCACCTATATATAACATACTTGTCACTAAGGATCTCGAAATTGGAAATACCAGCATGAAGGGAAGTCTCACAGAAAGCTATGACATCTTGTACAAAAGATGCACTATTAATAAACAGCGCGCTCAGCTTACCGCGCAAGCTGTTTACATTTTGGTAGCCAAGTGAGAAGGAAGATTTTAGTTTTTTGAGACCGGAACAGAGGATTGTGGGTCAGCACGAGCCGAAGGATTGGCGCGAATAGAGAAAGGGCGCGCGAAAGTAAACTCAGGCCAGGTGTCCGACTGGAGTGCTCTGTCAACATATAAATCGGGCAGCGTGATTTTAAAAGTCGATATATCTCGTATTTTATTAAATCGGAATTTTCTGACTTCGACTTGAGATAGATCGAGAATACTTAGCTTTGAGCAGAGATGATGTCTCACAAGATCTTCCGTAGCCGATGCCACAAGACGAGAAACGAAAATAGATTTTTTTTAGGAGGTACAGCACCTAAAGTGCCATATGTGGGTATTGCGCGAGCGGATTCCTTTGATGGTCTCGGCGGTACACTTGCTAGAACAGTGCCTACAGGTGCTGTGACGTCAGGTGCCGTGACGACAGGTGCAGGAGCTGAGGCAGCGACAGCGGCCGTAGTAGTTGCGACAGCGGATTGATTGGTTACCTCAGCAGGAGAGGCGAAAGCAGAGGGAGCAGCAACTAAAGGCGCAGGAGCAGAGGCCACAACGGCGGCTATAGTTGGGGCAACAGCAGATTGATCGGTTACCATAGCCAGAGAGGCGATGGCAGAGGAGGCGCCAACAGGTGCGGCGATACAGGAGGCAGCAACGGCGGCCATATTTGGGGCGGCAGCGCATTGGTCAGAGGAACCTTCCACTGGCGGAAAGGCGAAGACAGAGGCAGCACCAACCGCGGCGGCAGCCCATGTGCCGACAGGTGCCGGAGCGGATGCCGCAAAGGCGGCCATAGCTGGGGCGGCATCAGAATAATCCGTTACAACAACCGTGGGTAAAGCAACAGGAGCCTCACCATGGATAATGGTGCCCATGGTGGATGTATCCATAGCAGCAGCAGCGGTGGACGCCTCGGATGAGAGTGTGGGTGCAACACAGTGTCCGCTGCAATCGCAATATTCTAATCACTACGGGAAGGATGTGGTCTATTTGGTCGCGTATTATCCAATACCGTACACTGAGACTCAAATTTGTCGATGGTTTTGCGAATTGTGGTCTCGGGAGGTCAATGATGCACACCATATGTACAACTACTAAATTTAGAGTGTGTGCAGCATAACGAACTGTAATTATAGACTCCTCCAAGGAATCTTTTGAGGTAACTTGTTCGTAGTCCAAATCAATAAATGCTTTTGATTCACATGAGCAACCTTCATCAACATTACATTGTTCAAAGTTGCAATCCTTTTCGCTCCATTATCGACGGTGATAGTATAAATCTGACCTAGAGAAGTGACGTAGGATTGCAGAACTTCTTGAATGATAGCAATCAGATTGCAAGGAATTTCTATATTTTCCTATATGTGTCGTTGGAAGAACTACTTAATTTTGTGAACCGAACCTAATTTTTCGAAAAGTGGGTTCAGATTCGGGGAGTCAAAAATATTAGGGGTTCGGTTCATCGTCCGGATTTAAAGGCTTCGATTCCGGACCGGGTTGCAGCCTCGATTATTTTGGACTATTTTTTAGTAGTCGCTAATAGTCCCGACTATTTTTTGATTATTTATAACTGTAATTGATTAGTATTAGTGGTCGTCCAGAAATTTCTAGTCATAGTTTTTCTGGACCTAATATGTATGTAGTGAGGTAAAGCGGTGCACCAACTCATCAGCAGAATATGGTCCGACGAGGACATGCCTGAAGATGGGAGTCTAAGTGTAATTTGCCCACTTTTTAAAAAAGGAGACCCTGCAGTTTGCGCCAACTACCGTGGGATCAGTCTCCTTCCCATTTGTGAACGTCTAAAGCCGCTTATTAGCACACTGATCGGACCTTATCAGTGTGGCTTCAGACCTGGTAAATCCACCACAGACCAGATATTCACATTACGACAAACCCTGGAGAAGACATATGAGAGAAATATCAAAACCAACCATCTTTTTGGTGATTATAAATCAGCCTTTGACACACCGATAAGGTCAAGGTTCTTTGAAGCCCTGTCTACCTTTGGTATACCAGCAAAGTATGTTCGACTTTGCATGATGACGTTGAGAAGCACTCGAAGCTCCGTCAAAATAGGAAAGAACCTCTCCGAACCATTTGATACCAAGAGAGGTTTTAGGCAGGGTGACACCCTATCGTGCGACTTCTTTAATCTACTGAAGGAGTATATACTGCGCCAGTGCCCAAATGCCAACAGATCGGGCTCATTTCTTTATAAAGATCTAATGCTACTCGCATACGCCGATGATATTGACATTATCGGCAAAAACGAACGGGCGGTAAGCAGGGCGTTTTCAGAGATTGAGAAGCAGTCTAAACTGATGGGCTTAGCGGTAAACGAGGACAAGACAAAATACCTAGTATCCACGGACAAGAAGTCTACGCGTCTTGGACAATTTGTTACTATGGGGGAGTACAACTTTGAGGTTGTAGAGGATTTTGTCTACCTCGGGACGATGATTACCGGCGACAACAACATCAGCCTGGAGATCCGAAGAAGAATTACTCTTGGAAACCGATGCTACTACGGGCTCAGTAGGGAGTTCAAGAGCAGAGCCTTTTCTCGAAGAACCAAAATTGAGCTATACAAGTCGCTCATCATCCCAGTCCTGCAATACGGCGCAGAAGCATGGACAATGACAGCAGCGGATGAGGAGGCGATTGGCGTTTTCGAGCGAAAAATCCTTCGGAGGATATATGGACCTTTAAAAGTTGGCGATGGATACCGCATTCGAATGAATCACGAACTGTATGAGCTCTATAAGGACATCAGTCTAGTCAAGCGCATAAAGCAACAGCGGCTGCGCTGGTTAGGACATGTAATCCGGATGGATGAAGAAGCTCCAGTAAAAAAGACGTACAAAGCGAGGCGGCTGATTTTGGAGGACAAGGCAGGAGGGGTCGCCCACCACTAAGATGGGATGATCAAGTGCGGAAAGACATTTCCAACCTTGGTGTGAACAACTGGTGCCAGCTCGCACAATGCAGAAGCGAGTGGAGGGCATTCATTGCAGAGGCCAAGACCGTCAAGCGGTTGTGATGCAACATCGGGCCAATAAAGAAGAAGAAGAAGAATCGATTAGTAGTCGTGCGAAACTGTAAATAGTCGAATTTTATTCATTACACAGGACAACAAAATGGCCAACTTTACGAGGTGAAGTCCTGTTGATTTGAAATTATACGTTTATGTTCACTGATTCCAAAACTCGTTTCGGTTTAGCTCCATCAGCTCGTGTTTCCAAGATATGGCGGAAAAACGAAAATGTTGATTTTTTTGTCACTCAAGGATTTATGGAGGCCACACTAGGCACAAATATCTGCTTTATTATGCTATTTTCGACAGAGCACATATTAATGCATCTTTTAAAAATCGGAAGCGCTATTTAAGTGCTAAAGTCAAACTACTCTTGATTTATGGAACTTTTTCAAAATAAATCATCCCGTGCTAGGTAGCGCTGTTATTGTATTAATATTTGATCGATTTGAGCATAAAGTCAAACATACGATCTAGTTATGTGATTTTTATGGCATTTAAATCAGTTTATTTGACAAAGCTACTGCCTGTTTGAGACGAAAATACAAACTTTACTTAATGGGAGGAAAACTAGATTCCCCCAGAAACTGTGAAAATGCTACTTGATTCAACATAGAATTTATCCTCTATATGTAAACATATAACAATTAATGCTGAATCAAGCAACCCCTTTCAGTTCCATCCCATAAATTTAAATATGTATTTTTCGTTTAAACAGGCTATGGCTCTGCCAAATAAGCTGATAAAAATACAAAAAATATATCTCATAATTAGAGTATTTGTTAGTCTATAAGCCGAGGTTGTTCCAATATAAATTAGACAGTCCCATTAGCTAAGAGGGGATGGAGAAAATTGCCATAAAACTAGAATTACCTGACTTTAGAGTCCAATTTAGACACTTTCTGCTGTACTTATATATCGCCGCTGATAAGATAGCATTTAAGTAGGTACTCTAAAATATTAAAATAACTTATTTTTCAATCATTGTGACTAGCGCAATAATCGAAAAGCATGATACAATGAATACATCTGTACACCAGTCTGGTCAAGCGCATAAAGCAACAGCGGCTACGCTGGATAGGACATGTCACCCGGATGGATGGAGAAGCTCCAGTAGAAAAGGCGCACAAATCGAAGCCGGCTGACTTTGAAGGAAAAATGACGAGGGGACGCCCACCACTTAGATAAGACGATCATGTGCGCAGATATTTCCAACCTTGGTGCCACGAAACAGAAGCGACTGGACCGCATTAATAGCACAGGCCGAGACCGTCAAGCGGTTTTGATGCAAATATCGGGCCAAAAAAAAAAGAAGATTTTGTATTTGTAGCGTTAAGTTATATACCTTTTTTTAATTTAATTTTTAATTTTCCAGTATTAAGCTATATTCTACCTGATTGCACCTAATTTTGCTTTGTGTTCTATTTCCACGTTCCAAATCGTCAACAGACCGTCAACAGCATAATATAATTCAGAGTAACTAAAAATGTATGTAGTCTGGCAACTTCGAATATTTTCAATTTTATATCGGAGAAAACGCGGCATTTTAATTAAAAGGTTTCCGAGCATTTCTATTGCCATGGAAGATTTCGAAAAAATTGAGAAAATCGGAGAGGGCACGTACGGTGTTGTTTACAAAGGGAGAAATCGAATAACTGGACAAATCGTTGCTATGAAGAAAATTCGCTTGGAAGCAGACGATGAGGGTGTACCATCCACGGCAATAAGGTAACAAGTGTACCTACTTTTAAGTTTTGTCTATAGCTTATTCTGACTAATTCCCAAAAGGAATACTGTTATAGAAATTTTTCAAGCGTTCAGTTTGAGTCCATTCATCCATAAAACTTTGGAACTAATTCTTATTCATGTACATATGTGTTAGTGTACGTTCGGCAAAGGCGTCTTTCTGAAGTTTTCACATATTCATGTCGATCAGCAAAGGGATTCTTAAGGGTAAATTTTCCGTCTTCTAAATTAGCTACTACTTGTCACATAAATTTACATTTTAATCTATTTGTTAGATACTGGTGTGTCCCTGAAATCTACTGAGGTTTTCGTATAATCGTTAGCATTTTAAAATAAAGCTGTTGGACTTTATATGTGAAGGGCACAAACATGCCCGGCTACTAAATTAGAAGTCGGAAAGTTATGCGATTTGAAAACGTCTGCTCAGAGCCAAGTAGATTAAGGGCCGATTTCTCTTCATTCAGATAGCTACTATGTGTCAGATAAGCTCCCAATTTGCTCTGCTATTTGTAAGTTTATGTGACATAAAGCTATGTATATTTAGAAGATGAGAAATCGGCCCTAAATGCGTACGGTTTTCCTTACATATGATCTAGTAGCCGGTCGTATTTTTGTCACTTTCCAAATAAAGTAGTTCAAGTTCAGTTCGAAGTGAATTCGTTTTTACGAAAATCTCTAGCGATTTCCAGGACACCCTGATGGAGACTCGAGCTAACTGCCCAAAATAGCAATTCTTAAATTTTCCCCAGCAAGGCCTCGCATGGTCGCAGACTACATTGGAGCCCTGTTTTTTTTTGTTTTAACAAAGAATTGCAACAGATTTTCTTATGGGGAAGGAACTTCAGGCAATATGGCTTTAAATACTATCGGGCCTGTTCTGGTTTTCACTTTCGCCAAAAATGGTCGAATTCGAATGTCGTACATGCGCTGTTGTATCAAATTAATCGAGCTTATCAGATTAAAACGTTTTATTTCGCGACCTTGGGAAGCGACTGACATTCTTGTTTAGTTGAAAAAAGAACACTTAAGTGTATAACTTGGCCATATGAGCAATGACTTGCACGTTGGCTAATTAATTGTGGCCATGTGTGGTGCAGCGGGTAGTGTGTGTGCCTGCTGTGCGGGGGGCGTTGGTTCTATCCCGCCTCTGAACATCTAATAAAAAGTTTTTTTCTTTAAAAACTTTTAGACATCCGGTCACCTTCACCAGCTATTGGCGCCAGTTGTGAAGTAACTAGCCATGAAACAGCTTCTCAAACATTGCAGTTCGGATTCGACGAAAATTTCAAGCACAATCGCCAAGAGATTGAGAGAAGCTCGGCTTGTGGTTCTTTGGGCTGTGGAAATCCAAAAAACAATTCATAATTTTATATGATTAGGAAAAACGAGAAAGCAAAGCCAACTTCGATTGCCGAAGTTTTAATAACACTTGAAAAAGTTCGCTTCAACGGTTAGCGATTTCGACCAAACTTTGCAGATTAGCTTAAAAACATATAATATTAACAATGACCGAGTTTAAGAGCGCTAATATTGAAAACAAAAAAGTTTTTCTCACTAAAACCCATTTTCGGACCGAACATTTCTATGGCAGCTACAAGAAGTAGTCATCCGATCCGGTCGGTTCCAACATATTAGCAGCATGCAGTAAAAGGAAGGCTCTGTGCAAAATTTCAGCTCGATAGCTTAAAATCTGAGATACTAGTTCGCGTACAAACAGACAGACGGACGGACATATAGCTGCCATAGGAACCATCGGTCGAAAATGTTGTTTTAGTGATAAAAACTTTTTTGTCTTCAACGCAAACGTCCCCAAACCTCGTATTTATAAGTTTTCTATGCTTTCACATAATTCCACCAAGTTTAATAGGACAATTATATAGTATAGCTGGCATAGAAATTGGGTGTGGAAAATATATATATAGGAGGCCTTGTCAAAAATGTGTACATTTGGCCGAATGTACATATTTGTGTCAGTGGAATCAGGCTACTAATTTATATAAATTAACAAGCTACAAGGGTATAAAAACTTCGTTCGAGCCGAAGTTAGCTTTCCTCTATTTTTAAAATTGAAAAACTCGTAAAAAAAAAGGCCGGAAATACCGGAGAGAATAAAAACAATCGGTTTCAAACTTATCATTTATATTTACTTTTAGTTAGACGGATTGCTGCCTAAGCAGCAAGTCTAAACATTGCATTGTAAATTTCAGCGGTAATTGTCTATTGTTAAAACTATGTCTATTATACGCCCTTCCTTTCCAAAAATTCGTGAATTAATTTTCCTCGAAAAATTATAATTTGAAACTATTGTGAACTTTTTTCCACACCACCCATTATGGGTAAAGCTTAAAGCTTAAAGCTAGGTACTCAGACGCAGACAATTTTCTCAGAGCCCATGTAATTGCATAACTCTGACAATGCGCCCTTGAAAATTGTCAGAGCGCTGTGACTATAAACATGGACCTGCCACTCGTGTTTTTTAAGACAGCTGATGAATTGAGGAATGGGGGTCTCGAAATTATGAAACTTGTTTGATAATTGTCAGAGGTACGTTTGAGAACTGAGCACACAATTAAAAAATTAAACAAAGAAAACTAAATAACCAAACTACAATTATATGGATACCTTCGAGGAGGAGAAACAAGTGAAGCTGATCAAATTGGGCGAGTCACAACCATTTTTATGGAATGTGGTCAATAAAATAAATTTCAGTACCGGCAGCTGCATCACTTGTGGCGGAGACTCTTTTTCGGCATGCTTCTCCCGTTATGGCTGGTATGCCATTTACCAAATGTATGCACACTACCCGAGTCTAAATTTCCGTAGTCTCCAAAGCCCAAGAAACGGGCCTACAGCGAACTGCCACACAGCCCAAAGCCTTTGCAGACTCCACAGCCCATTATAGTAGTGTTTTCTCAAGCTTACTGTGGTAGCTTCCCTTTCTCCTGCCGCTCCCGTGGCTATTGTTGTGGCCACCTACCAACCACCTTTGAAACCGCCTAGTTTTATCTCCTCTAATACGCCCGGCGAGTATGATCCGCCTCCAGTCCATGAAGACGGCTGTGGCTATGATATTTTTTAATCTCCTTATGCGTTTTGGGTTGTCGCTTTGGCAGTATGTCTCATTGGTCAAGTTCTACTCCCGCAGCCCAAAATAAAGGACACAGCTTCTACCTCAAGTCCCACACGAAATGCTTCCATAAAACAGACCGTGGCATTGGCATTGACAGCTGAATTTCCCATAGTGACTTCCGCTATCAATTTTATAAACTCTTCTATTTTATTTCAATTATCCCGCTAATTTTTTAAACAAACCGCAGCTGACTTTTTGCTGTTACCTGGTCACACTACATTTTCAGAGCGTCTTGACAATTAGCAAACAACTAGCTGTATACCAGGCGTTGCCCGGGTCCTTTGCATTGAATGGACTGGATATTATAAATATAAAATGAGAGCGTAAGTTAAAGTCGGTCGCACTGGTATCGCAATGGGCCTATCTTGGCCTGTGTAGGGACAGTCTTACTGTCCCTAGCCATCTCAACCTAACCTAACCTAAAGTCGGTTCTGCCCGACTTCAAAAACCCGTTACTCAGGGAAATAAATGTTTAATAAAGCTGGGAAAGCCGAAAAGTATCCAACAGTTATTTAACTCGGCTATTTTTTATCCGATATTTATAAAAATTTGAGGGATCATATATATTATATAATATATATAGATTGATATCTTAAAAAAATGTGGGAGTTATTCAACATTTTTTATTGTGGGGAGTGGCCGTGGCAAAAATTTTAAGCAAACTTGTTTTGCGAGCAGACAGTAGGAGTCTAGATATTAAATTTGATTGCTCTAGTCTTTGAGATTTAGGAGTTCTTACAGACTAGGGGCCGGCAAACCGCACATGCTCATTTTGGCTTTGCTTGTGTGTGCGCTCATTTAGCACATCTTTGTTGTGGCAAAAGGGAGCAGTATAAGCTAATATAATGTCAGTGTATATGCAGTGCGGTGTTGAATGCACTTTAGATTGGGACGTGCCGGACTCTGATACGTCGGAACTTTATGGTCGGAAATGTTTCCTTCTGTCTGTTACATACATTTGCACGACGGTATACTAAAACCCTTTTTACTCTACGAGTAACGGGTATAAAAAGTATACCTTCAGTAATTTTTTTTTTATTTTTTGATAAAATCCTTTCTCTCGTTATTTACCAAATTTTCAGTTTTTCGATATTATTGCACTTTTAAAAGTTATAGCCCAAAAACTATAGACATTTTCCATATTATTTACCATGAAAATTTCTTATAGGTTGAAAATAACAAAGTAATTATTGGAATACAAAAGAGTGGATACTAATTATTTGTTTTAAATGGATTTTTGTTAATTTAATGGGGTCTTCTAGTTAAGAACATTTTTTTTTTCGATTTTTTTTTATTAACTTAAACGTTCTATTGGGATCTTAAAAACACCTGTAAAACTTTCAAGCAGTTCCGACAATTTGTTTCAACAATAAACAAAAACAATTTTTTTTTGTCCGACCCTCGTATATGAAAAATTTTTTATGCATTTTAAATTTTTTAATTAAAAAACTTCAAAAAACAGCTATAAAATGTTCGAAATTTTCCAAAAAGTTGCAATTGAAAAAAAAATTGTACATGAAAATTTTTGGAGATTTATTTTTTTTTTACCATGTATTGACGGACTTTGTCCCGAATTTCTTCAGAACTATTTAACTGATTTTGATAAAAAATTTTTTTTTGGTGAAACCTAGCTTAGATAATTTTTTTTTTTTTTTTGGTGAAAGCTAGCTTTGGAAGAGCTCACATGCATCAAATTTATATTTTAATTTTATTAACAATCATTTTTACTTTATCGAAAACAGTTGTCGAAACTTTCAATTTTATTATTATAATTATCTTGAACCACTTTTTCCAAAATGGTTGCAAAAATTTAAAGAGTATTGTTGACCGATTTTCAAATTAATTTTTTTTTAATTACTCCTAATACCCACCATTCTGGCAGGAACTAGGATATTTTTGATCGATCAAAAAATAACGGAGCTCGGACCAATACAGTGGAAAAAAAGTCGATTTTCGAAATTTTGACTTTGAAACCCCATAACTCCGCTATTTATTGACCGATCCAAAAAATAATAGTTCCTGCCAGAACTATATCAGTTCGTGACAAAACCTTGTTTTTAGATTTACATTCAGATAATCCGTTCGCAAAAATTTTTTCCAACCATGGGGTCTATGTTATAATTTTTGGCCAATTTTGAACCGGAATACAACAACAACCGCAGCAAAAGCAGCAACAACAAAAATTTCTAAGCTTAATTTAACCGATTACCTGTCGAATAAAAAAATCGCTTCTTATATTACTTCTGGTTTTTGTGGAAATTAAATTTTTGTAAACCTTTATAAAATTTCACCTGACAGATATGGCTCTAAACCACTTTTGAACCGGTACAAAATTGGTTTGATACAGGTCCTGATCCATTAAAATATCCAACTCCATTTTACCAACATAAAGTCTAAAATTCACCTTTATATCTTAAATGACTTCTAAGATATGACTCTGAACCAGTTTTTAACACCTGAGGTATAGCTCTGAACCACTTTTTAACTGGATCGATACTGGTCCTGATCCACTAAAATATCAAACTCCATATTACCACCAATCTACAGATCAGATTTCCAGCTTATAGCTTAAATAACTTTTGAGGAATGTCTCTGAATCACTTTTTAACCGGTTCAAACCCGGTTCTATTCCGGTACGATACTGGTCCTGATCCAGTAAAATGTCCAACTCCATATTACCAACCCTGGTCAGATTTCAAGTTCATAGCTAGAATGAGTTCTGAAATATGGCTCTGAATCAATTTTTAACCGCTTTCGAACCGGTTCACAGACTTGAGTTATGGTTTGTAACTCTTTTCTGATCGGCATGAACATACTGTGAAATTTTCGTGAAAATCGGTTCAGCGGCTTAGACCAGAGTCAGGAAAGTATATTACACAACGCTCTGCGGCAGCGACGTCGACGCACCGATAGTATACGAGCTTAAACTGCTCTCTTTTGCTACAACAAAGAAGTGCTAAATGTACGCGCTCTCGCGTGGCTAAACACACACAAGCAAAGCCAAAATTAGCACGTGTGTATTGCCGGCCCCTCGTTTAGATGCCTATAAAGAACAAACATACACCCAGCGCCACAAAAAAACCGCAGTCTAAATATTCACAGGACTTGTATGTTTTCTTGTTTGGGGTTTCTATAAATGTTTTCCGATTTGCCCAATTATTTTTTTTACTGATTAATTGAATATTTTTAAATAAAAGTGCATAGCAATTTTTATTTTATGAATGTTAGTTTTTTAGAAAAAGGTTTTTTTCCAGACCCATACTAATTTTGGTGACTTTTCATAATTATATGACTTTAAGAACTTTAAGAAAAAAAATTATAATAATTATTATAGTGCATATACTCAACAAATAATGTTTTTGTTCGTAAAAGTATACTTAATTTGCTATAATCTAATAAATATTTTGTATCAAATTAATGTAAATTTTTTGACCCGGAAACAGCCCTGACCTCATCCCAATAGAGAATGTCTGGGCTCTTATGGCTGCGAAAATAAAAAAAGGAAGCCTAAAACCATGGTAGAATTGAAGGATGTGATAGAAAAAGCATGGTTCGAGAATATCACTGAGGAATATTTAGCGCTTTGTACAATTCGATGCCCATAGTGTAAAATGTGTTATTAAAGCAAAAGGGGGTACTACAAAGTACTAATTTAAATTAAAAAAAAAAAATTAACATTAATTTGATACAAAATATTTATTAGGTTATAGCAAATTAAGTATACTTTTGGAAAAAAAATCATTATTTGTTGAGTATATGCACTATTATAATTATTATAATTTTTTTTCTTAACGTTGTCATAATTATGAAAAGTCACCAAAATGAATATGGGTCTGGAAAAAAACCTTTTTCTAAAAAACTAACATTCATAAAATAAAAATTGCTATGCACTTTTATTTAAAAATATTCCATTAATCAGTAAAAAAAATAATTGGGCAATTCGGAAAACATTTATAGAAACCCCAAGCAAGAAAACATACAAGTGTGTGAATATTTAGACTGCGGCTTTTTTTGTGGCGCTGGGTGTACATAAATACTTTCACTTATATATAATATGGTATTTGAGTATTGCCGGCTCTAGGTCAAGTAAAACACACAAATACGTATGATGTTTTCCAAAATATTTCGATTGCTCCTCGGCAACCATCTTCAGGGACAATTATTTTACACGTCTGCTCCGTTCGGCGTGGATTTGGATACTGGATACAGATATATTGGAATACATCATACATATTTGTGTGTTTTACTTGACCTAGAGCCTAGAGAATACTCAAATTCTACAATTTAGAAAGGTCGCTAACTATCAACTTTATATATATATATATAGATTTCCGCTTTGACAAAATTGTCAGCGTCTGATTACCTAGATTAAGGCACGTTTTTTTTTATTGGAATTTCCCCGGAAGGCCTACTCCTACATTTACATCGTGACCAAACTTTTCACGAAGTAATTAGGTACAAATATGCTGCGTATTTTTCGGAACTGGCCGAATCGGATGACTATAGCATTTAGCTGCCACTGGACCCATCGATCAAAAAACCAGTTTTAGTCAGAAAAACTTTTTTGTTTTGCTATACTTTTTACATAATTCCACGAAGTTTGATGAAAATCGGACAACTATATAGTATAGCTGCCATACAAAAGATATGTCTGAAAATAAGTCTTAGTGATGAAAACTTTTTGTTTTGAATGCTATCTGTCCCGTTACTGTTACTGATCAACAAGTTGGACAATTATCTATCGTATGCCATTTAAATTATTTAATTATCTCAAAGCTCATTTAAATTATTTAATTATCTCAAAGCTTTGATTTTTGCAATGAAAAAACTCAAATGGCGCCACTTGGCGTGCTCATTAAAATTTTTGGAACAATGTCTTTTTTTACCTTTTTTACCTCTATCAGTCAAAAAAGCTGCTGGAAGCAGCTGGACTTTGTTGAAATGGGTTATGGAATAATCAATGAACATATTTTGAAAATATGGCAGAAATAAAATTTTTTTATTTTCCATCAAAGTTGAATAATAGTGAAAAAATAGACGGGTGCTAAATAGCGATTTACCAATGAACACAAAAAGCAAACTGTACAATTTTTTTCCGTAATACAATGAATAAATACATAAATCAATAGAAACAAAAAAAAATAACGATTCGTTTCCTAGTTTTCTGAACTGATAATCGGTCAACGTTGAAGGGTTATATCTCGTAAACTTAAAACCTGATTTTATTGAAGGTAGCAAATTTAAAAATTCTCTATAAGATGAGTTCAATCAAAATATCGTAAGCGCACCTTAAATTTTTGATTTTTGCAACCTCATCTGTTCTAAGGGCGCCACTCTGCGACGTCAGCGCGCACACACACACAGTTACAAACGCAACTGCCCCTTACACGTTAGACTGTCCACATCCTGCTGCAGCCAATGCCTTCCACGTCAGGCTGTGCAAGCGTTCATCGTTTTGCTTGCTTACACCCGCTGCTCACGCCTGCTATTTTCGTGCGTCCAGCCGGCCTTGCACCTCCATGTCCACAATCGCAACATTGGTAAATCATTCACCAATCCCGCCGATTCACTTTGCACTCAGCCGAATCTACATGTAACCGATCTCACGTTGGTCAAACATCCGACCAATATTTCTTACATTTTAAGCAGCCTGCCAGACAATGGTTCATACTTATGGAAGTACCTCGCGCAGCCAAATTTGGATCGTCATCGCATCTCTCATCATCACCGATGTTCATGTTGCTACAACATGTTACATCTCGAGACGCTCTTTGTTTGGCAATTGATGCCAGCCTGAGTCTACCTTCAATTTCTCGATCACAACACAAAGCTCACAACAAGTGGCACACAAAGCCCACAACAAGTCGTACACAAAGAACGCAACAAGTGGAAAACAAAGTCCACAACGCGTGGCACATGAAAGTCTCTACTCAGGGTAAAATACCCAGTACTCTTGACTGCAACCTCAACCCTGCTTGGGCGAACTTGTTTGTCGGCGCCCACTCGAAGCAACGGCCTCAACCGAGGTTACCATCGACGCAACTACGCAAATCTGTACTCGGTGCACTTGCTCAGTACTACGGATTTATCAGTTTCCATACTCATGGGAAACAGTTCGTCAACTCAACTACAAAACGCACATCACAGTGAGAATCATAAACAAGGTTTCCTCCACATTGGGACTTGTGCAGATCCTGTAGATGCTCACCCCGGACATACTTTCATCCCAGCTATACTTAAATTTTGAAGATCATTCGTTCCTGGTCTCTAGAGGGGGAGTACTGTGGCAACCCTGACCTCCTCTGGTCACACTATTCATCCATTGCACCATCCCTAGCGTAGAAGCAGAACGACAACCCATGCGCAATACCTGGCGCGCAGTTCTGGCTTGGCTTCGGCCACGCGTGGCCGGTGCCCGCATCGCTCCGTACAATCAAGCAATAATTGTTAGTTTAAGTGATATTCAATAAAAATAGTTAGAGAGAATTGTTGTAGCTTTAAAATGAGCTTAAGGTCATCATTGTAGGTCAACAGGGTGACTCAGGATCGGTTGCCAAAGAGCAAAGATTAATAGACTAAAACGGTTGTAAAAAATAGGCAAAACATCTAAACCTTTTTTGAAAACGATTTATTAAAAATGTAGTTTTAAAACCACTTAAAATACGGAAAATCTAATAAAAAGTTAGATTTTAATTAGTACAAATATTTATTTTCATAAAAATCAGGGTTCGGAATTGCTCGCTCGCAAGCAGCCTAGACTGACTCTTTTTGACTCCCGCTCTGTGCAGCGAGCGGTAGTCCGCGAGCAGCATGCAGCTGCTGAGATCGATATCTCAAAAACTGTGGAAGTTATTCAAAATTTTTTATTGTGGGGGCGGGGGTGGGCGTGGCAAAAATTTGAAATAAACTTGATCTGCGTGCAGACAATGGGAGTCTACATTTCAAAATTGCTTGCTCTAGGTCTTCTAGTCTCTGAGATCTAGGTGTTCATACAGACAGACGGACGGACTGACGGACATGGCTATATCGACTCGGCTGTTGATACTGA
Organism: Lordiphosa magnipectinata; assembly: GCA_037044535.1. Classification (NCBI taxonomy): domain Eukaryota; kingdom Metazoa; phylum Arthropoda; class Insecta; order Diptera; family Drosophilidae; genus Lordiphosa; species Lordiphosa magnipectinata. The sequence goes on from JBAMBO010001951.1 coordinate 95,741, forward strand.
TCAAGAATATATATACTTTATATGGTCGGAAATGATTCCTTCTGCCTGTTACATACATTTGCCCGACTTTAGTATACCCTTTTAGTCTAAGAGTAACGGGTATAATTATTAATTACAAAGTTGATAGCGACCTTTATAAATTGTAGAATTTGAGTATTGCCGGCTCTAGGTCAAGTGAAACACAAAAAAATGTATGATGTTTCCAATATATTTCGGTTGCTCCTCGGCAACCATCTTCAGGGACACTACAAAAACAATTAACCAATTACAATTTAACATTGATTCAATCAAAACAAAAAGAGATTTTTCACATACGTTATTTTACACGTCTGCTCCGTTCGTCATTTGTCGGAACCGGCCAGATCGGATGACTATAGCATACAGCTGCCATAGGAACCATCGGCCGAAAATGTTGTTTTAGTGATAAAAACTTTTTTGTCTTCAACGCAAACGTCCACAAACCTCTTATTTATAAGTTTTCTATGCTTTCACATAATTCCACCAAGTTTGATAGGACAACTATATAGTATAGCTGGCATAGAAATTGGGTGTAGAAAATGTATATAGGAGGCCTTGTCACAAATGTGTACATTTGGCCGAATGTACATATTTGTGTCTACTAATTTATATAAATCATACAAGCTACAAGGGTATAAAAACTTCGGTCGAGCCGAAGTTAGCTTTCCTCTATATTTTTGTAATTTTGATTTTGTTGTACCAATGTACAATTTGTTGCAACTGTTATCTGCATTTCCATTGCATGGTATCTTGTAGATAACATTACTCCTATCGGCTATGGCTATTTTGGACTTCGTCTTATTGAAGAAGTTTCTGATTGTGCTATTAGGTTTGTGGGCTAGTTGTATGTCTTGTTTGTTGAAGCAGTCTGAATGGGCGAACCGTTCAGAAAGCTTAGGAACATATGTCAGAGACTTGTAAATTCTAGGTTGTTGTTTCCTTTTGGAAATTGGTTGAACGTTCTTCTCAATCAGGGATTTGATAATTTTTGTTGGGAAGTCATTGTTTTTCAAAATTTGTTTAATTTCTGAAATGGTCTCCTTATGATATATTTCATCACTTATGCTTATCATCCGTTGTATACAACCCCTTGCTGTATTTATTACCAAGTTTCTCGGGTGCTTGGAATGGTAATTGATGACTCTGCCTGATGCTGATGGCTTCTTGTACCACCTTAGCTTAAGTTGATTTCCCTGTCTGTATATTGTGGAGTCTAAATATGGTAGTTTGCCATCCATCTCCAATTCCATGGTGAAATTTAGATTCCTGTGAAATGAGTTTAGTGCGTCAAGTGTGTTCTGAATCTCTTCCTCTTTCGTGATGGCAAACAGATCGTGTACATATTTCGTAAGCAATCTTGGTGGGTGCTTTAGTTTTATGAGTCAAGGAGTTCCTCCATCACGATGTCCGCTATAACCGGGGATGCTGGAGATCCCATTGGCATGCCTTTTAGCTGTGTATATATGTCGGACCTCAAATTTAAAGTATCTATTTTCTACAATGCAGAATCTTAAGATTTCCATAAATAGTTGTTTGGGAATTTTCGTATACTCTTGTATCTTAGTCCATTTTTGTCCAATAGTATCCAACGCTAGTTCTACGGGTATGCTCGGGAATAAAGAGACTACATCGAATGAAATTAGTTTCTCATCGTCGCATATATAGGTGTTGTTCGTTCGTTGTTTGAACTCAATCGAATTTTTGACGTTGTTTTCAAAATTTTGATTACAAATCTGCAGAGGCCATGCGACGGTGCACCAACGGACGAGCAAATTGGTCGAAGCGGAGTTACTTCCTTGTGGATTTTTGGGAGTCCGTATGTTCTAGGTGGTAGCGCAGTACTTTTCATGAGCTTATTCCTTTTGGACTTTGAAATAAGCTCCAGTTTAAACAGTTTGTCCACCAAATTGTTATTTTTAGTCTGTAGTCTTGTTGTCGGATCCTGTCGTAATTTTCTAGGACGACATATATACACAGCTAAAAGGCATGCCAATGGGATCTCCAGCATCCCCGGTTATAGCGGACATCGTGATGGAGGAACTCCTTGACAGCACAGTCATAAAACTAAAGCACCCACCAAGACTGCTTACGAAATATGTAGACGATCTGTTTGCCATCACGAAAGAGGAAGAGATTCAGAACACACTCGACGCACTAAACTCATTTCACAGGAATATAAATTTCACCATGGAATTGGAGATGGATGGCAAGCTACCATATTACGGATGATAAACATGTGATGAAATATAATATTTTATTTATTTATTTATTTAAGTTTGACAAAGTTCTGTCAACATTGCAGGGGTCGCTTAAAAAATTACAGTAAATTATTTCTTACATCTAACACAGAAGAGTGAGCAGAGAAAAGGAGACCATTTCAGAAATTAATCAAATTTTGAAATACAATGACCTCCCAACAAAAATTATCAAATCCTTGATTGAGAAGAACGGCTAACCAATTTCCAAAAGGAAACAACAACCTAGAATTTACAAGTCTCTGACATATGTTCCTAAGCTTTCTGAACGATTCGCCCATTGTTTTGTCTATTTCTTGCAACTTTTTCGGTGTAGTAAATTTTGCACTTTGGCAGCCGATCCGGGGCTACCCTGTAGACCTACATGGATGACCTTAAGCTTGTTTTAAAGGTAGTGGAATTCTCTATCACCTTCCCTTTGAAATTTTTCAAATATCTCTTTCCGTTCAAAAGTTACGATTTTTGCAGTGCTAAATCAGCGAAATCGGCCACTGTGCGTCGGCAATTTGCTCTTTTATTATGTAACTTCTCTTTGTTTCGGGTTTCGACAGGCATTTAAAAAAACTCACCGGTCCCTCGCTCTTCTTCCGACATAGATAAGAATGTCGAAATGAAAAATTTACAAACAGCACAAGCCATATTAATTAAGATTCAAAACAACTGAACTCACAAAAGAATTGAATACAACAGAGTTGTTCACCTAAAAGTTTATTCACGCCTTCAAATCTGACACATTTTCAAAATCTAGCTAGATTGAAACATGTTTTTGGGATTACAATTTTAAAATTCAATTAGAAAAGAATCATGGATGAATGCCAATTAATTTCTGCACGTAAATTCTTCATAACTCGCAATCCATCGACGAAAATTAATTCCCGAATTTTTGAGAGATAGGACGTATAATAGACATATACCTTCTGATATTGCGAAGCTTGGAGGACAATATACCGCCGACAAGATGATATTGCCTCGTTTAAGTTCTACACTTTTTGTGTGGCGTGTAGGTAGTTTTCCGAAAATCTCGATAGTGGGTAATGCCCAGTTCCGCCATGGGCTTTCCCATCTGGGAGATTTGTGCCGTAAAATGCATACCCCGATAATTTAAAGTTATATCTGTCCGACAGAAGAGTTTCCGCAAGACAATTATAATTACCACATTTTTCAGATTTTCTATATCATCACGCTTTTAAGTTATACAGGCCTGTTCCGGTTTTCAATTTCGACAAAAATGGTCGAATTCGAATTTATCAAATGTCCTGTTGTATCAAATTGATTGGGGTAATAAGATTGAAACGTTTTTATTTGAATCCGTCGAGTAAAGATTAAGTATAATACAAAGGTTTGATACGGATTTCTTTGATCGCTTAATAGAAAAGAGAACATGTACAAAATTCGAATTCACTTTAGTGAAAACCGTAACATGGCAGATTGATCACAAACTGTGTAAACAAACTTCTCTCAACACACGTTTATCCAAATATCTTCTAAACCTGACTTTCTGATTTGAATTCAGGTTCAGTAAACCTGTGTTATTCTTGCACATCTGAAAATTTTTACCAATTTTTCCAGCTACCGCAACGAAAAGTAAAAAAAAGAAGGCCAAGCTAACTTCGTCTGTGCCGAAGTTTTTATAACCTTGCAAATATCAGAGTTTAAGAGCGCAAGCATTAAAATCACAATTTTTTCTAACGAAAACCCATTTTCCGACAGATAGTCGTCTGACTTCGACCAAATTGCGAGAATCTTTTTGGAAACATATCAAATTAACAATCGCTGAGTTTAAGAACGATAAAAAAAAAGTTTTTTTCACTAAGACTCATTTTTCAAACAATCGGTCCTATTTCAACTGTAAGATATAGTCATCCGATTTTGACAAAAATTTGCAAATCTGTGTAAAAGCATATAATATTAGCAATGACCGACTCCCTCGATTCGCTGGTAATATCCACAACAAATAAGTCGCTGAACTCTAATTAAAATGCACTTTAATATGTCTGGTCACAGCCAGCACTTAATTCCAAATCACTAAACCAACTCACTTGTGTTAACAAGAGCGTCTATTAGAACTTATACTGAAACTTATATTTATGCAGGCGATTGTTATTACATTTGAATCGCTGCTGATTAATGATGTAAGATGCAGCAATAGGGCTTGGGTGATATTGATCGAATTGATTGATTGATTAAATCATTAATTTTTTCTTTTCAGTTTTTATATTTCATTTAATTCTTAAACTAATCTACTTCAACAACTGTCAACTCAAAATAATCGATTTTGTGAAAAACATGCTGAAAGTTCTGAATGGATTTAACCCAGAGAAAATAGATATTTTAGTTTCGAGTTAATCTCGTATAATTTTATATATTTAAAATGCTCATGAAAGAATTCGAAAATATGATGTTTTAACAGAAAGCCGAAGGATTTTTTCGCAATATCGACTGCTTTGTTGGAATATGTAAATGAACCTGTAAAATAATATGACGACATATCCGCCTCTCCATCGGAGAGATTAAAAGATATCAATATGAAAATTATACACAACTAGCATATAACCCGTCGCGCTTCGCTGCGTCGCTATCAGTATGGTCTATCGCTATCGTTACGGTCTTTCGCTATCACAATCGCTATCTCTATCGCTATTGTTATCGTTATTGTTATCGTTGTTGTTATCGTTATCAACGATAACGATACCGCCCCATTTCACTTTATTTCGTATTAAATCCTTACAAACCGAGTTTCAAGCCAATCGGATGAAAATGGTTTTTGCATGCCGGGCGGATTTTACAAAATCGGGGAAACACGTGTCGAATTACTTCGCGTACTACGCTTACAAACCAAATTTCATTTCAATCGGATGAAAAACAAAATTTTTTCCACACAAACTTTTCCAACGCTTTTCCGGTTGGAATTTTCCAAAACCCTGTCTTAGTACGCACTTTCACCACTAATGGAAACTCCTGTCCATATTTCAGCCTTCTATCTCTTACCGTTTTCGCTCTGCGTTGATTGCCAATCAGTGAATCAGTCAGTGAATCAGGACAAACTGTTTTATATGTAGAGTATAAGTAGATATAGAAAACGACACAGAGAATATTTCTGAATCATTAAGTCAAAAATCGTCTTTTTTGAGTTATGAAAGTCTTGAAGTAAGTGAGCGATATATACTTTAAAGAATCGAATAGCTTCCTTCTGGATGTTTCACACATTAGCACCATCTCAATATACTCTGTGTACCTTTTGTACCAAGTGTAAAAATAATAACACATAAAATATTTATTTTTCTAAGTTATTTATCTTTTAATTATTACCCAATATAATAATTTATACTCTTTTTAATACATGTTTTTTATAGAGAAATTTCGTTATTAAAGGAATTAAAACATCCAAATATTGTTGCATTGGAAGATGTGCTCATGGAGGAAAACCGTATATACTTGATATTTGAATTTCTCTCAATGGATCTAAAGAAATACATGGACTCTTTGCCTCCGGAAAAGCACATGGACAGCAAACTGGTGCGCAGCTACTTGTATCAAATAACAAACGCCATTTTATTTTGTCATCGTCGTCGTGTCCTGCATCGGGACTTAAAGCCGCAGAATCTGCTAATTGACAAAAATGGCATCATAAAAGTGGCTGACTTTGGGCTAGGCAGATCTTTTGGCATTCCAGTGCGTATATACACCCATGAGATCGTTACCCTGTGGTATAGGGCTCCTGAAGTGCTATTGGGTTCCCCCCGCTACTCTTGTCCCGTCGATATTTGGTCTATTGGATGTATTTTTGCTGAAATGGCTACACGAAAACCACTTTTCCAAGGCGACTCCGAAATTGATCAATTATTTCGAATGTTCAGGTAATTACACTCCGCGTAAATATATCTCCTATATATTAGCCTTAATTCGTTCCAACTAATAATTATACACCGCCATCAAGCCATTAACAGTAGAGCTGGAGAAACATCGATGTCTACGTACATCGATGCTTTTAATGTTTGATAAGAAAAACATCGGTGTAACACTTGAAAGTTTTTTCAAATTTATAAAGTCTGGGGTAGGGTTTTAAAGCAAAAAAGAAAAAGTCATATTTTCGTGATTTTGGTTTTTGGAGATGTGGTCGATGTTGGCTTATTTATATCATATACACGTTATAGTAAACATCTAATCCTTAGATTCTAAAGAAAGAATCTTTGGAGGCTCGGTGAACATCATAGCTCGTTAGCGGATCATCTGAACCAAAAAAGTCGTAATGCGTTTCAAAGATGATATGTTTCCCGAGGTAATCGGGAAAAGTTCTTATTATTTTTGATTTTAATCGATTAAAATTAAGTGTATCAATTGCTTGGACAGACTAAAGTTCACTTCCCATTTTTTGTGTTTTTTTGCTGCATCTTGTCGCCTCTTTTGGATACTTTGCAAATATATATCCATTCTGTAAAGGGTGATCTATTAATAAGTTTTTATACCCTTGTAGAGGGTATATTAAAATTGTCGAGATGTTTGTAACGCAGACGAGCTGAGTTGATATAGCCATGTCCGTCGGTTTCTATGCTATCTCCTCCGTCAGTTTTAAAGCAATCTTAACCGAACTTTGCGCGAAGTCTTTTGGTACAAAGACGCTGCACATTTGTAGGAACCGGCCAGATCGGATGACTATAGCAGGCATGCCCAAAAGCAGCATTCGACAGAGCACTCACCAATACTCACAAAGATAAGCAAAAATACCAATAATGAAATTGTTGCTGGTCAGTTTGCTTGCGCTCGCAAACACCAATCAAAGAAAAGAACAAAACCGGTTTTTGTTCTATGCGTCGCATACACACGAAACCGTTAGCGTGTGTGTAGTTTTGTATGCCTCGCGCCCTGCATGTATACGATCATTGATTTCCTATGTTTGGTGCAATTACAATAACAAAACGTACCCAAAGATCATACAGCTGGGCATCGCTGGACTATAGCATATTGCTGCCATAGGAACCATCGGTTGAAAATGTTGTTTTAGTGAGAAAAACTTTTTTGTCTTCAACGCAAACGTCCCCAAACCTCGTATTTATAAGTTTTCTATGCTTTGACATAATTCCATCAAGTTGGATAGGACAACTACTATATAGTTGCCATAGAAATTGGCGTAGAAAATGTATATAGGAGGCTATGTCAAAAATGTGTACAATTGTCCGAATGTACATATTTGTGTCAGTGGAATCAAGCTATTAATTTATATAAATCATACAAGCTACAAGGGTATAAAAACTTTGGTCGAGCCGAAGTTAACTTTCCTCTATTTTTTTTTAAATTACAAATAAAACAAAAAATGGTATTGGATGGTGTTCGACATCAAGGGGGTGTAGCGACATAATTCGGACGACATTATTTCGCCCAGTACATTTGAAATCGAAATTCATTATTCCGACAAAACAAAACGACATTATTTCGCTCGAAATTACATGTCGTTCTTAAACGACATAATTTCGATCGACCAATTACAAAATTTAAAGACGCAGTCATGAAATTCAAAATAAATTTTATATTAAAAGAAAAAAATATGAATTTTTTCGTTAAGTACACTTATATAATATATAAAAACAAATATCGATGAAGAAACGTTATATCTCGTGCAAGGTATGATTCGAAAGAATATTAAATTCCCAATAATAACGTAGCACATTGTTTTCAAATGGGTTCAGTACTTGGAAATTAATGAGCAATTTGCTCGAAAAAGCACGATTTTTTTAAATTACTAGATAAATATTTTTAAAAAAACAGAGGAAAGCTAGTTTCGGCTCGACCGAAGCCTGATGATATATCGACCTCTATATATATGATCTACGCAATAAAACCTTTCAGTTGATACATATTATAGTATGTACAAATGCATGTGCATACGGGTAATTCTTTTACAAACCGAACGGTTTTAGAACTCACCATTTTTGATTTAAATAAAAAAAATCAGAAATTAATTCTCGATATGCCCACCAAAACGTAATTTGCGGTTTTGCACAAAAATTTTTAGTTAATTTTATAAACAATTTCAAAAAGAATCGTCAAGTTCTATAAATCTTGGTCCATTAAAATTGAATATGTGGTAAATTAGAGGAGACATAGAACTATCCATTAGAATTTTCTAAGATTTTTTCTGTCATCAGACCATTTTTCAGAATTATTTAAACTTGGAAAAAACGATTTTATAAAAAAAAAAACCATATTTGTCATTTTGAAATCCAACAATTGGTATCTTATGACCAAAATCAAAACTTCGAGTTTGGGTTTTCTGTAACGACATTCAACTCAGCTGATATTAAAAAAATTTTTGGTTGAAAAAGGTTGCTTTATGTGGCCACAAGAGCTACAAATGTAAACAAAAACCTCGCTCAACACACGTTTACTCAAATATAAACCAGACGTGCTGGGGGAAAAATTAAATAATTTAAAAAGATGTTAAATTATGATTTTAATAGCGACGAACGAAACGAACCTAAGAAATCAATTTTTTAAAAACCCCTTTTTTTCTATTTTTCCGTTTTAGTAGATTTTTGAAATTGTTTATAAAATTAACAAAAAAAATTTTGTGCAAAACCGCAAATTACGTTTTGGTGGGCATAATAAAGAATAATAAAAAGAATTAATTTCGGATTTTTTTTTATTTAAATCAAAAACGGTGAGTTCTAAAACCGTTCGGTTTGTAAAAGAATTACCCGTATGCACATGCATTTGTACATACTATAACTTGTATCAACTGAAAGGTATTATTGCGTAGATCATCGATATATGATCAGGATCCTTCGGTTCAAAAGATATTTGAATTCAATTTTTATTTTCAAAAAATTGATGAGTAATTAATATTTTTCAATTTTTAAAATAAAAATTGAAAATAAAACTTATGGTTTAATTTTTATATAAAAATTGAAATATAATAATTATTTTTGATTTCTATTATATAAATTGAAAATAATAATTACTTTTCAATTTTTAAAATAAAAATTGAAAATAAAAGTTTATCCTGTTTTCGAATTTACCGCCAAAAAATTACATATATGTTTTCCCACTCTTCTTCGAGGCTTTTTAGGCTTCAATTTTTATACCCTTGTAGAGGGTATATTAAAATTGTTGAGATGTTTGTAGCGCATGGAAGGAAGCATCTCCGACCACATAAAGTATATATATTCTTGATCAGCATGACGAGCTGAGTTGATATAGCCATGTCTGTCTGTCCGTCCGTCTGTTTCTATGCTATCTCCTCCGTCAGTTTTAAAGCTATCTTAACCAAACTTTCCACGAAGTCTTTTGGTACAAATACGCAGCACATTTGTCGGAACCGGCCAGATCGTATAACTATAGCATACAGATGCCATAGGAACCATCGGCCGAAAATGTTGTTTTAGTGATAAAAACTTTTTTGTCTTCAACGCAAACGTCCACAAACCTCTTATTTATAAGTTTTCTATGCTATCACACAATTCCATCAAGTTGGATAGGACAACTATACTATAGCTATACTATAGCTGCCATAAAAATTGGCGTAAAAAATGTATATAGGAGGCTATGACGAAAATGTGTACATTTGGCCGAATTTACATATTTGTGTCAGTGGAATCAGGCTACTAATTTATATAATTTATACAAGCTACAAGGGTATAAAAACTTCGGTCGAGCCGAAGCTAGCTTTCCTCTATTTTCTTAAACTCATAATTATTAAATACGGTCCCTGCTATATAGTTGTCCTATCAAACTTGGTGGAATTATGTGAAAGCATAGAAAACTTTTAAATACGAGGTTTGGGGACTTTTGCGTTGAAGACAAAAAAAAGTTTTTTTGCAGCGTATTTGTACCAAATGACTTCGTGCAAAGTTTGGTTCAGATTGCTTTAAAACTGACGGAGGAGATAGCATAGAAACAGACGGACAGACGGACATGGCTATATCAACTCAGCTCGTCATGCTGATCAAGAATATAACTTTATGTGGTCGGAGATGCCTCCTTCTATGCGTTACAAACATCTCGAAAATGAAGAAATGGTTAAAATAATCGGGGGTGTTCTGGAAATCTCTAGAGATTTTTGGCCTCGGTTTTTATTGTGTTATATGTTTTATGATGCATTTTTAAATTATAGCTCAAATTTATACGTCTTCATATCATATTCTCCAAAAATAAAATGCGATATTTAAAAATGTGTTCGCGCCACTCATGCAGTGTAACTTGCCAGACCTTAGTCAGCTGGCTGTTACTTATATGGCGACAAAACTGTAGATGGCGCCACTTGAGGTGGCTGTTTTTGACAAATATGATAGACTTTGGTTGGTTTTGCAAACAATTATTAAAACGCCAACTAGAATGCTTAAACTAATTAAAAAATTTATTCATTTGATGCAACCTATCCAGTAAAAAAAATGTACATTTCCAAAACTAATTTTGCATGTCAAAATTGTTTGGGTGGTGAATTTTGCTAAATCTCCTGACAAAACACGAGATATTTGAAACCAACCGAATGAAATTTTTGGAACACCGACAATTGGTTTTGGGTTGGAAGAGATTTCTGTGACACCGCTGAATCTATGGATCCATTGTAGCAAAATTGTCTGGCTTGAACGCCCATGCAGCCACTAACGAACACACTAGTTCTGTGGGGGTCTTCCAGCAAAAAAATAAAATAAATGACAAATTAGAACATGTCTAAAACTGATAATCGAATGAACTCAAATGAGCGAAATTGTGTATATTTAAGAATATATCAAATAATTATTAAAAACGAGAAGGCTAAGCTAACTTCGTCTGTGCCGAAGTTTTTATACCCCTGCAAGTTCTTGTCTTCATCACGCTCCCGCTCTACTTGACGAGATGCTAGATTTTCTTCGCGAATAGCGGCCAGTCGACTAGCATTTCGAGTTGATATTCGAGAAGCATTTTGCTCTATCACGGGACGCCTGCCGTCGTTGCTTCTGGGACATTGAAGACACTCGTGGCATTTTGATTGATTTTATTGGCCACAATATTGGTTTCAACCATTTAAGCACATAAATAAACAAACAAATAAGTTCCTTTCCGTCTAGTAGCTCAAACTCGACTGCCACATATACATTTATTTTACTAGAAAAGTTGTAAATTTGACTCTTCGACCGATCGTTCCTATGGCAGCTACAAGAAGTAGTCATCCGATCCGGGCGGTTCCGACATATTAGCAGCGTGCAATCAAAAGAAGGCTCTGTGCAAAATTTCAGCTCGATAGCTACAAAACTGAGGGACTAGTTTGCGTAGAAACAGACAGACGGACGGACAAAAGATTAATCGACGCAGCTCGTCGCCCTGATCAAGAATATATATAGTTTATGGGGTCGGAAATGAATATTTCTATGCGTTGCAAATTCCTGGGCAAAATTATAATACCCTTTGCAAAGGTATAAAAAGCCTATTAGCTTTTTCTTAGCTTTTTTCAAAGAATTTACCTTTTTTTTTTGCTTTATTTTTTGCCCAAAAGTTGACATCACTGATTGCATCATGCATGAATAATCGACATTATGATACAACTAAAACGGTATGGCCATGACATAACTAACCATCGAAGTTGTAAGCTGAGCAGAGAGCGCATTTAGCGCTGACCATACCTTTGTTAATTGCAGCATCGAAAAAAGCCACAATTTGACAAGCTCACGCAGTGCAAATTTAGCATGCATACAATTTTTTATTTCCATGCAGCTACAACAAATCATCAAGAGATCACTTCGTTCGAAAAAAAAACACCCCCAAATCCAAAACCAAAACAAAAATATGACAAGCACAACAGCACAATGTTTTAAACCGAGCTGAGAGTGCACTGAGAGAGCGCCATAACAGTTATAGTTGTATAGTTATAGTAGTAGAAAATCTAAAGATGTGTTAAATTAGGGGAGACGATCAGACGATTTTTCAGAATTTTTTAAACATGAAAAAAAAAAACCATTGTATCATTAAATAACCACATTTTCCATTTTAAAATCCAACAAAAATCAAAACTTCGTGTTTGGTTTTTCTTTAAGGTCTTTCCATTCAGCTTACATTAAAACAAATTTGATTGGAAAAGGTTAATTAATGCGGTCACAGGACCTATAAATGTAAACAACACACGTTTATGCAAATATCTCGTAATCCTGACGTGGGCGAAACGGACAATTTATGTGAATTCAGCGAATTTATAAATCTGTGTTATCATTAGAGTTTAAAAAATTTCTAACAAGAAACTGGATTTATGTACTATTATTTTCACACAATAATAAACTTCATTTACGAAATTTAATGTTGGAAGATGGATCTTACTGTGTTAGGAGACGGAAAATAAAAATATTTTTTTCCGTATAATTTGATTTTAACGTAGCGTCGAAATTATGTCCTTTTAAAACGCCATAGTTTCGACAGCAAAAAAGTCAAATTGAAACGTCGAAATTCCAGAAAAAAACGACTTAATTTCGATCGAACTATGTCGTTTCAAAACCACATTGTTCCGACAGAATAAAACGACATTATTTCGCTCGAAATTGTGTCGTTTCAAATCGGCATTGTTCCGACTGACAGAAACGACATAATTTCGAGCGAAATAATGTCGTTTTAAAACGACATTATTCCGACGAAACAAAACGACATTATTTCGCTCAAAATTATGTCGTTTTAAAACTACATTGTTCCGACATTAAAAAACGACACAATTTCGATCGAAATTATTTCGTTTTGGAACGACATTGTTCCGACAAAACAAAACGGCATTATTTCGTTAGAAATTGTGTCGTTTTTTTCTGTCGAAGATATGTCGTTCCCACATCAAGGACTTCAATTTCAGGTAACAAAAAGTCATTTATCATGGTGCGGTAGCGCTCGCCATTAACGGTTATGTTCTGTCCAGCTTAATTTTTAAAGAAATACGGACCGATGATTCCAGCAGCCCATAAACCACACCAAACAGTGCACATTTGTGGATGTAACGGTAGTTCGAGAGTCTTCGGAACGCTCACCAGCCCAAATGCGACAATTTTGTTTGTTGTTGTACCCATTTAGCCAGAAATGTACCCATAAATGTGAACCATATGTACCTCGAAGTGCACGAAAAACGTTTTTCCCAGAACTCTGATTTTCGTCATACGTTGATGCGGTGTGAGTCTTTCCATGATGATTTGTCAAACAATCCTTAATAAAAATACAAAAATTGATGAGTAGATAACAATGCAGGAGTTGGTAAATAAAAGGATCTAATGGTCAAAATAATCGCGAAATTAGCAAAATTTTCATAGGACCTAAGATTATGCCAATTAAAGACGCATCTATAAGAGTTGTAGACCAAAAACAGCGAAATTTGGTAAATAAGAGGCGTACTTTGAACAGTCCAAAATATTGCGAAATTTCCAAACTTCTGATTTCAGTTTAGATTAATAAAGACGCTAAGATTATTATGAAGATTTGATAGACGGCAAGAGTACACGGGTAAATAAAGGAGGTGTGGAACAAATGGTAAAAAAAAATAGCGGAATTTCAGAAACTCTTATTTGAGTTTAGATTATCGGGCAAATAGGAGGAGTAGATCAAATGGTCAAGAACATCGCGAAATATGCCAAATTATTAAAGGACCCAAGATAATTATGAAAGTTGGATAGATGGCAATTGAAAACGCATATATAAAAGGGGTTTAGACCAAAAACGAAATTTGCCAAATTTTCATTAGAATATTTAAGAAAGCGCAGGCGTTGGTAAAGTAGAGGCGTAGAATGAACACTCCAAATATTGCGAATTTTGCCAATTTTTCGTATGACCTGAGATTGGTGACATGACATAAAGCCTACGGACATAAAGTCCACATAAAAAAATTTCGATCACAGGTTTGAAATGTAACTCAAAACATTTTTGAGCATTATGTCCGGGCATAAGGCCCATGGGCGTTGAGTCCGTATTTGTTTTAAATTTTGTTGACAACAAACCCAAGGCTGGGGCTTAATTATACGCGTTACTCGTAGAGTAAAAGGGTATACTAAAGTCGTGCAAATGTATGTAACAGGCAGTTGGAATCATTTCCGACCATATAAAGTATATATATTCTTGATCAGCATCAACAGCCGAGTCGATATAGCCGTGACCGTCTGTCCGTCCGTCCGTCTGTCAGTATGAACACCTAGATCTCAGAGACTAGAAAAGCTAGAGCAACCAAATTTGAAATGTAGACTCCTATTGTCTGCACGCAGATCAAGTTTATTTCAAATTTTTAACACGCCCACCCCCCGCCCTAATTATTTTCAAGATATCGATTTCAAATTTTAAACTTACATTTATATTTGCAATATCTATAAGCCCTGAATTTTTCATTAAGATCGGATGATAAACAGCCGAGTTAAAAAATGTTGCATACTTTTCGGCTGTCCCACCTCAGGCACACGGGAATTCTATTAAACATTTCTTTCCATGAGTAACAGGTACATCGAAATCGGTTAGAGCCGACTTTAACTTACGCTCTCGTTAAGTAATAATATGATCACTCAATGAAAGCCCCACCATGGAAAATATTTTTTTAATCGAATCCAACGAGCTATAAAATCGCGAGTTCAAGTAATGTTAAATTGGCTTAACAGCCCCAAAGGGGCCAGGCCAAGCTTTTCTCAATCTCTTGGAGTGTGTGCTTTTAATTTTTCGCACAAGAGAAAAGGACCCACAGTTTTAACACCGAATCCGAAGCTAAACTTTTTCAATTTCAATTTTTTTGAAAAGCTAATCTTTTTTAGCTTAATCGATAGCTTAAATACACAAATTAAGGTAGCCAAAATATTGCTTCGATATGTTTATTCTGCTTTTATGAATCTTTTAGAGAGCTTTTAGTTGGCAACTCCTACACCCACAATTTAAGATTGTTGATGTGTTTGGTTATCCGCTTGTGTTTGTGTATAGACCGCCTGGGACTTCTGTGGCCAGATGCAATAAAATTAATTGTGTTTCAGCAATATCGATTCAGGAATCGGCTGTCCTCGATCACATGTGCGTTCCACTTTGCCTGCCGCTCACAACTGACACTGACTGTACTGGCTTTGTAACTGCTATCCTTTCTAGAGTTTCAAAATTATTTTTGCGGAGTTCTGAGTTACTCAATCATAATTTTCAGGCTATGCTCCTGTATGTGTATGGTCTCCTAGTACACTTACTGAGTGTATTCTCTATGTGCTTGTCAAATCTTAGGCTGTTGTCGAAGACGACGCCAAGATATTTGTTCTCTTCTATTTTTCCTCTCTTCTATTTAATCCTCTTCTGATTAGGGCATTCTTGACAGCACTATGGGATGTGTTGTCAAATGCTCCCTCAATATCTAGGAAGGCGCAAAGAGAATTCGGGTCTTCTTCCCAAGTACCTCCAAGGTGTGATTCTACCAGGGAGCATCATTTTCTTTTCTCGATTTGCTCAGAGGGCAATTCTCTTCATAGGCATCGATTATACTTTTGTTTAATTCGTTTGCTGCACTTTCTAGTTCTAGGGGGTGTTTCGGAATCCGAATCCTAGGCATATTGTTTCCTATCGAGGAGTAGAAGCCTCCCCATTTTGTTTTTCTGGGGTTCCTATTAGGGATACTTTGCCATATGCTTGATTCCAATCTAAATTGGATCATTCTGTGATCGGACAGATTCCTCTAATGAGACCTGCCAGTCCTTTTCAGAGGGTTTAGCGTAGTGCAGATAGCTCCTCTTGATTGACGTTTAGTATTCCTCAGGTACCACCGCTACCCTCACCTTTTACGGAACGTCTGCATACGTTGCTTGGGGTGGAATGGGCACTGAGGGTGGATTCACCGCCCTAACACTCACGCCATTTGCAGCTACCTCTGCTGCGGCCCTGGACGTGCTAGGCATGCCGTTCTGGGTCTTTCTCGGGGGCTGCTGACGTCACGGGTGTGCACTGACGTTTCGGCGAAGCAGTTGGCGGCGTAATGTGGGTGCTGCTTGTCTTTGGGGGCAGGGTGGCTGCACATTCATCAGACCAATACTCATATCTGGTTTAATATCTCACCATCATACATGGAAAGACTGCGGGTCTTTGAAAGAAAATGCCATAGGTCATGTACATCTCTTTATAGATCTCCAGAGAGCAACTTTACTAAATATGTTAGCAAGAAGAAACTATACAATACGGCCAACATCCCCAGACTAGATAATTTTATTATACAGCTAATACGCAACCATATTCTCAGATGTACAGAATACCATGAAAATAATTTTATAATAGCCCCTTACTATGTAGGGGATCAATACATTGAACACACGCTAACACTCGTGATAAAAAGAATGTATACAAAGCCACAGTGGAATTCTGGTTTTTTACCACCTCCACTGGCGTGCCACAAGCCAAAAGCGTCCCAGAGTCCCTTCTACAAGATGGAATCTGGCGGTTTGATAAAACTATACCAATTAGGAACACGAATCCAAACAGTAGATAACTACGACTCGTAGATTCCAACCCCTTCCCTTCGCGTTTTTCTCTCCTTGATTTTATCTTAATAAAAATACCTATGTAATGTTTTTTTGTAAAATGTTTCGTTACACACCTAAACATAATCAGCCATAAAATTATTTTATATATTGTCCACCAAAAAGTGAGTCAAAATTAAATCTAAACACTAGAGAGCTCGTTTGGATACAGAGTGTATACTAAACATAATTAATATTTGGTTTATTTAATAATTTAAGTTACATAGTTAATAAAATAAACACAAAAAACAAAAAAAAAACGGACAGAATAAGGTTAATAAAAGGATTTCGTCAAATGTAGCAGCTTACAAAGCCAATCTTACATACATACATCATCTTGAAATCGACATTTTAAAAATAAGCTCTGAAAATACTCATCACAAATTATTTCGCATACTTTCCTTACAATCCGAGTTTCAAGTCAAGCGGATGAAAATCAGTTTTTTCTGTACCACAATTTCCGTGAATTTTCACTCTGGATTTTCCAACATGGAAAAATTTCATCACAAATTATTTCGCATACAATCCTTACAAACCAAATTGAAATGACTCTGCTGTTCAAAAACATTCAGATTTTAAAACAGTTCAAAAGTGTTTCTATTCATGTGAAGGTACCCCCTTAGGGGTAGAATTTTGCAGTATTTTAAGCAAACGACATTTCAATTTATCTTTCAAATTTAACCAGACAAATGAAAATTGTCTTTCTTAAAACACCTTATTTGTTTCGTAATATTTAACATTCAATTGATTAACTCGATTTTAAAATTCAACTAAATTTTGTGTCTTTCAGAATATTAAAAACACCAACTGAGGATATTTGGCCCGGCGTTACTTCACTTCCTGACTACAAAAATACATTTCCATGTTGGTCAACAAACCAATTGACCAATCAGCTAAAAAATCTTAATGTCAGCGGTATCGATCTTATTCAAAAAATGTTAATTTATGATCCTGTACACCGTATTTCAGCCAAGGACATTTTGGGCCACCCGTATTTTAATGGGTTCCATGCCGATTTAGTTTCAACGGAATAACTTTAACAGATTATAAAATAAAATTATTAACAAATATTCAAATAAAAATTTCATTTTACCCACATATTCTTATTAGTTGCGGTTTACTCAAGAGGTAGGGTCTACCCCTGGGCCCATTTTTATAATGCCTCGCTAAAAATTTAGATACACAAAAACTTTATTTAATATTGACAAACCGTTTTTTCATGGAAAAGATGACAAATGAAATGAACTAAAACAATTTGCGTTATCACGGTCCGGCTCCGCTATTTTTGGACTTACGGGGTTCCCCGTGGCAGGAGTGGTGAGTATAATTGGTGAAACAGCTTCAGAAAATAAAATTGTTTTTCTAAAATATATTGTCGGATCTGTTAAAAAGTTGTACAGGATGTTTTTAAGACCCGTAAAGAACGTTAAGCAAATAAAACGAGAGCGTAAGTTAAAGTCGGCTCTAACCGACTTCGATATACCCGTTACTCATGGAAAGAAATGTTTAATAGCCACCCTGTGTGCCTGAGGTGAGACAGCCGAAAAGTATGCAACATTTTTTTACTCGGCTATTTATCATCCGATCTTGATGAACATTTCAGGGCTTATAGATGTTGCGAATAGAAATGTAAGTTTTAAATTTGAGATCGATATCTTAAAAATTGTGAGAGTTATTCAACATTTTTTATTGTGGGGGGCGGGGGTGGGCGTGGCAAATATTTGAAATAAATTTTGTCTGCGTGCAGACAAAAGGAGTCTATATTCCAATTTGGTTGCTCTAGCTCTTCTAGTCTCTGAGATCTAGGTGTTTATACCATAGCTCGTAAATGACTCTCAACCCTTTTTTCAGTTCGCTCTGCTCACTTCACTGACCGAAAAACCAAATATAAAAGGCGCCCGGGCTTCCCGCAACCGAATGTGTTCTGTTATCGCGCTCACTGTTAAGTGGCAGTGGTTGACCACACAGCACTGATCGGTCTGACAGCAACCGAAAAACAGGCCCAACTCAGTCAATTGGTCTTAAATTGCGTGATTCTCAAAGACCAAACTCTCAAAATGTTATTTGAAAAGGTTGCAGACTCAAGATTACCGCCAGTGTTTAACATAAGCAGAGAGCGAGTCTATGCGAGAGAGAACGAGAGAGCGCGTTTAGTTCGTCGCATACATTCATATCGTTAGCCGAGCCTTACACACCGATGCATACATACGAAGGAGACCTTTTGAATTCGGGAATTCGGCCAAACGGTCCCAAAAAGACCTAAGAGGAAAAAAATCAAAAAAATGTGTGTTCTCTCCTCTCACAACCAAATAGAAGCAGAGAGCGTAGTTAAAGGTTATTTCAGTACCTCTTTTCAATGTGGTCGCTCGAAAGCTGTCGTTTTCTGACAAAGGCAAACGGGGGACCGATTTTTGCGACCTCTGGTTTATACAGACGGACAGACATGGCTATATCGACTCGGCTGTTGATGCTGATCAAGAATATATATACTTTATATGGTCGGAACTGATTCCTTCTGCCTGTTACATACATTTGCACGACTTTAGTATACCCTTTTACTCTACGAGTAACGGATATAAAGGGTAGACACTAACCTTAAGTCTTAGACTGTCCTCTGCACAAACTTGGAATACTGAAGATATAAAGACACTTGTCTCTGCACGAAACTCTGAAGGGTAGGGTCTACCACTGGGGCCTGGCTAAAAATTTAATTACTCAAAAATGTTTTTTTTGCTGTTGCGGTTGTTCATGTAGCGCACAACAAAGTAGGGCAAAAGAAAAATAAATTGGTCCAATGGTTCCGGATTTTTCTCGGGAATGGCTCACAGTGGCCGGTTTCGCTGATTTAGCATTGCAAAAATCGTAACTTTTGAACGGAAAGAGATATTTGAAAAATTCCAAAGGTCTACCCTATTTCAGTAGCTTCAAAATAAGCTTAAGGTCGTCATTGTAGGTCAACAGGATACTCGGGTAACTCAGAATCGGCTGCATTCTATATATAGCATTCTATATATAGCATATAAATTTTAATAAAAACTTCATACATTTGCCCTAGGCAATTGCAATCGTATATTTCATTACCAATGATTCAGAGACATCCTTATTCCGGCGGTATGCCTTTGCCAGCTACTAAATTGGAAAGAAATTTCCATGAGGACATATAGAGAAGTCTAGCTAGAAGAAAATTTCTGCAAACACTGTTAAATTTATTAGCGAACCGATATATCATTAGCCAATCACAGTGACGCATTTTCATATTGTAAAGGATGTTTTTGACATGTATGAATAAAACTATAATTTTAAAGTCACAGGCAATGCCTTTAATGGTCAATGTTTTTCTAAGGCAAATGCTAGTACAAAAATGCCTACAACCGCGAACCAAGGCTTCGTTGGTAAATCTAAAAACGCAATTTGGTCTATTTTTATGTCTAGTTTATGGCCTATTTGGACTCGCTGTCAAAAAGTCTACCCACTATCGTGATTTTTTGATATTACCATCTCTGTTCGGTCAAACAAATTTCCCTCAAGGGTTTCTTAGTTATAAGCTTATCAAGTCACCCTGTAAACTCAATGAAATCTAAAATGTTATGCTAGCTCTCTGCTCTACACATTCTGTAAAATAAAAGTCAGTCTTTGAAGTTATGACAAGAAGAACAGACGTGCGTTTTCGATATCAGAGATTTTGTACGTGACTAGTTAATTGTATAAACACCGCCCAACCTGAAGTTTTCATGCGTTCACAAAAAACGCTTTGTGATTCAACATTTTGGCGCCCAACATGGGGCAGTGTTTGAACATTTAATTGTCACAAATGCTCTGAATCGCGGCAAAGACACTTACACATACATACATCACAAACTAACGGGAAGTTTGCACTGTTGCGTTACCCGTTGCACTCCCTGATGCGTGTCTCTGCCGCCGTCCGCCAACAGAGAAGTTTCGCTGTTGCCTTCGCCACATGGATTCATCGCCGTTGCTGTCATAATCTTTAAACACCTACACAAGTCTGTGAGCAACCGTCTCTGCCCAAGTCAGAGTACCGGCGCTTCAATTCTTTGCTGTCGTCACGTTCGTCAAAGGGACGGTCAGTCGCTGCGCTCCTAATCGTTGGACCCCCTGACGTCACCATTTTGTATATTCGCCCTTTTCGCTGTCGTTGGTGGACCGGCCAGTCGCTGCGTTTATCATCATTGGACCCGCTGCCGACTTCATTATCACACTTTCGCTAACGTCACTTTTTTTCGTGTAACAGACAGTCGCGACACTTGATCGTCGCTGCAGTTATTGCCTTACCCTTTCGCTTATATTCGCTAAACATTCTCATAAACACACGCATACATATTTCCACTGACTTGACGGATAGCTGCTGCTTCTCATCGCAGCTGCAGTCGCTGCCTTCGCCGCTTCGTGTTGCTATTCGTCGCTGCTGGTATTACGGCAGAGGCTTGCACTGATTCTGCCGCCTGCCTCTAGTTTTGCCATCGTACAGTTTCGAAGAATTCGTACTCAATTATATCATGTCGAGCACGCTGGAAGACTTTAAACGCCAACGGCCCAACATTAAAAGAAATGTCTCGCATTAAAACCATGGTTGACGGACAACTGGAGGAAGGCGTCAAAAAGAAGTCACCCGCTGAACTTCAATGTCGCTTGGGCATACTGGAGTCGTACTTCAAGCAGGCGTCAATCAGAGATCGAATCGTTCGACCCAACAGACAATGGACGCAGAGCTAGAAGACAGCTACGTATGAGTATCAAACTGGCCATCAAAGAGCTTCTCGGCGAAGATTTAAACTGCACAGTTGTTGAACACCCTGTAACGATGGGCCAACCCACGAGACTACCAAGATTAGCGTTGCCCACCTTCGATGGCAACCACACAAACTACAAGAACTTTATTACATCATTTATTGATTTGATCAATCGCGAAAGTTTGTCAAACATTGATAAATTTAATCATCTTAATTGTTTGCGGGGCTCTGCTTTGGAAGCAATACAGGCCTTCCCAGTCACCAGTGAAAATTATCCTAAGGCCCTAGATAAGCTGCGAGCTCGTTACGATAAACCAGCACTCATTTTTGCGGAAACCATTGCCACGATTTTCAAATTGCAGCCAGCCACCTCTTCAAACGCACAACAACTGCGTAGCTTAATCGACAATGCTTCCTCACTGTACAGCTCATTATCTTCATTAGGTAATCACGTACAAATTTCAGAAGGTCAGCATTGCGCTGATCTACATAGTAATGGATAAATGTGACCAACAAACTCGTACTAAATGGAATGAATCGTTGGACTATGCGAGTTTCCCGTCTTGGAATCAATGTGTTGATGTACTCGAGCGGCACTGCCAGTTTCTAGTGTCAAACGGCCCAACTCAAAACCAAAACTTCAGGCCAGATAATTCCAGACGCACTCGATCTCCTACTAATGGTCACAACGCATCCTTTTGCTCTCATAAACGTATCGTGCGCGCTTTGCTCGAATTCTGAGCACAAACTGATAGCGTGTGATCAGTTTAGAGCCATGGACCCATGCCATCGGTTTGATGTGGTAAAACAATACAAGCTCTGTATCAACTGTCTCGCCAAGGGCCATCAAATGGCAAATTGTGTATCGAAAAATCGCTGCCGCACTTGTAATCTTGCTCACCATACACTCTTGCATACCAATGACACGCGACCATTCGCAGAAACAGGACTTACGGGTAACTCACCCCAACCAGTTGAAGCAACTACTCATGCTCATGCTCAAGCGGACGCCCTCAAAGGGACCCAGGTTATTTTGGCAACTGCTATGGTCCTTGTTAAGGACTCATCTGGTTCCTACAGGCTTGGCAGAGCACTTCTCGATTCGTGTTCCCAGGTGAACTTTGTCACAGATTCGTTTGCTCAGAAATTACGCTCGCGACAAAGCAGGCACAATATTCAAACTCGCAGCATTGGTCAATCGCACACAGACATAAAATCTTGCGCCACAACATCGATCAAATTTAGAACTTCGACTTTCGAAATCGCGCTGGAGCTCTGCGTCACACCACACATCGGTTATCAGCCTGACGCAGAAATAGACATTTCAAACTGGAATCTCCCTGCCAACATTCCATTAGGTGATGAAAGATTCTACAAATCCAGCAAAATCGACATGCTTCTAGGTACCGAAGCATTCTTTGACCTCCTTGTGGTGGGACAAATCAAACTGGGTCCTAATTTGCCGATGCTGCAAAAGACACTTGTGAAGTATCACATTTTTGTAGGTTATATATTTGTAGGTTATATATAAGTTATATAAGTTGTTTTGTAGGTAATAAGGAGTTAGGGAACACATTTGTAGGTCATAAGTTGTTTTGTAGGTCATAAGTTGTTTTATAGATCATAAGGAGTTAGGGAACATTTTGTAGCTCATAAGTACACTGAAGTCATAGAACTAGTTCATGAGGTGATCATCACTGACGACCAACAGCAGCCACGATATGCACACAGCAGAGCACGCACATACAAACGCAAGCCGGTTGACAACAATCGGCGCCAACAGAAGCCACGCGCTTACACACACCCACACATACCAACGGAGACAGCCAGATGCGAGCGACAAACGGTATGCAGCAGCCGCGACATACACACAGCAGAGCACATGCACATACAAACGCAAGCCGGTTGACAACGAGCGACGCCACCAGAAAGCTACGCATTTACACACACCCACACATACCAACGGAGCCAGCCAGATGCGAGCGACAAACGGTATGCAACAGCCACGACATGCACACAGCAGCACACGCACATACAAACACAAGCCGGCGGACAGCGAGCGAGCGACGCCAACAGAAGCTACGCACTTACAGCAACACACGCACATACAAACACAAGCCGGCGCACAGCGAGCGAGCGGCGCCAACAGAAACTACGCACATACCAACATAGCCAGCCAGATGCGAGAGACCAACGGTATGCACATACCAGTAGACATACACACTGCGAGCACACGCACATACAAAGTGCAATCCGGCAGACAACAAGCGACAACAACAACAGAAAACTACGCACTCACACACACCCACACACACGCATGCCAGCAAACCAAAACCCACCCCGATGCGATCGCTTGGCCCGCGTCAGCCATGCGCTAGAGCGAGAGGCAGGCAGCGGTGGCCACAAAGCTGCAGAATTCTGGAGGAAGAATTAGGTCACGGCCATCGTTTGGCAAACGCGGGAAGTCAGCGGAGTTTTTTCCGCGATGATCGACGGACGTGTTACAATCCCCACTCTCGAGCCGGTATCGTATAGTGCCCCGCCCCCGCCGTAGTACAAACGCGTTGTGCCCAACTAGAATCCTGTGTGGAGTCCATCGACGAGGAGCAGAAAACCAAGAAAGAAAAAAACCCCGATAACCAGCAAGGGAATCACAGCGAGGGAAATCTAGTCCAGCGGGTAAGCCAGGCTTAGCTGCCACAGGAGGTAGGGAAAACAATGGTGCGGTTAGGGAAACCTCTCCTTTTTGTGTTCACATGTGTCCCAGCCCCCCCTGAAAAGTTGTAAAAAGGATGTCGGCTCATCCCGATCCACAGATGCTGCGCGCCTCTTAGCCGGCTTCCTCGCCGTCCTTTGTCCCGGAGCTCCTGCCAAATCTCCCGCGCCACTCCTCCACCTCCAGCTCCCTCCATCTCCAGGCTTTTGCCGCCTTTTCCAGCGGCACCTCCGGCGCCGGGCGCGAGCGCTGCCTCCCACTGGAGATGGCCCCTGCCATGGCCCTTTCTCCACAGTCTCCTGGGGCTCCTGCAGCGGCGTCTGCCAAACTTCCTCTGGCTCGAGGGCTACCTCCTCCTCCGCCTGCATCTCCTCTTCTGGCTCCGCCGGTTCTGACCTTTTGGGCTGCCCGCGCGGATCCCTTGGGTTGGACGCCCTGGCTACCTCCTCCTCATCCGACACCTCCTCCATCACCACGCCCGTTCTCGTCTTCTCCTCTTCCTTTCCAGCTTCCTTTTCCTCCTCCTCCTTTCGCATCGGCTCGCTCCACCGGTGCACCGTGGTGAGCTCGTGATCGACCGCCTGGATTGGTTTACGGTCGGTGGAGCGTGCCAATCCGGCTCCTCTTGTTGCTACTGCCACCCCGTCTCCCGTGGGTCTTCCCACCTGGGCTCCCGTGGTTCCGACCAGCACGGCTCCTGCGGCTGCTCCCACCCTTGCGGCTCTCCCTCCTCCTCGTCGCTGATCACGATGACCGGCATCGGAGTGGGCGGCCGTGCGGGTCTCCACGCCGCTTCTTCCTCCGGTGCCTTTGCCCAGCTCATCGCCCGTAAGCGAGCTCTAGCCGCGCCGAATTCCTCGGCTGATCCCTCCAGTTCCTGGGGGCTTTCCGCGGCTTCGTCTGCCGCCTGCGATACCTCGCTTGGGCTCGACGCCTCGGAGGCACGGCTCGTCGCCGACTCACCCTCCCACTCCCACGATTCCGCGTGCGACCGATTCGTCACCGACGGTGAGCCCGGTGTTGACCTGATCGGCGATGCATCCAAGCTCAGGACATCCACCGGTTTGCGGACACGCGGACGCCTTTGCAGGATCCTGCTCCCTTTCCGACCCACGGCCATGAAGGGCAATCGCCGCTTCATGCCGCCGCCTCTTTTAGTGGTCGACCGACCATTTAAACTCGCTGCGTTGTGCTCCATCTTCCGTTCTCTGACCAAATAGACCGAGTTTCGGGCTGTCATGTTCCAAGAAGCCTCGGTCTCCACGCGGCTGCGATTTCCTGAAAGGGATCCGCGCAACGGTTAACGCTAACGTCGCTATCCCTTTCTCTCTTATGGTCGTAGTTGCACGCACTCTCTTCGCCGTGTTTCTCCCATTTGTGCCTCTAATTTCAGGGACCGCCTTATTTATACCCTATACACCCTCATCCATTTGCCTATATACATCTCCCTTCTTGTTTTTTTTAATATTTTTTTTTAACGCAACGATCCTTTTTAATCTCCTTCACCTTTTCCCACTTCTTCCTCCTGATTCGCTGGTTTTAATCCGCTAATATGTGCGGTTCTTATTTTCTGTTTTCCCTTCTCCCGTATTTTACATATCACTGGGGATATGAAACTTACAATCTGATAAGGACCTTCATACCTGGGCGCTAATTTCGCTGCGAATCCTTCCGATGCCTTGAAGAGGTGTTGCGTTTTGGCGTACACCTCGTCCCCGACCACTGGTTTCCAGGCGCGTCTTCTCAAGTTATAATGACGTGCCTGATCCTGTGCTGCCTTCTCCATGTTCCTCCTTGCCACTTCGAAGATTTCTTGTAGCTTCTTTGCGTTTTCTCCGGCATCTCTTCTCCCGTGTCCTGTTCCCAGATTGTTTTCATCGTACAAGGTATTAGGCAACCGCGGCTCCCTTCCTTGTACGAGAAACGCTGGTGTGTATCCTGTGGATTCCGCAACACTGGAATTGACTGCTAACGTTAGTTCCGGTAGTAGCTCATCCCAACTCCTTTGATCGCAGCCTGCAAACTGGCCTATCATCGTCTTCACTGTTCTGTTTGCCCTCTCCGCTGGGTTCTCCTGAGGAGTATTAGGTGCTGCAAATTGATGGGATACCCCCATCTCCTCCAAGAATCGATAAAACGCCTTGCTCGTGAACTGTGCTCCATTGTCCGTTATAAGTACTTTTCGTACTCCGAAACGAGCCAAGATTCGTTCCCTGAACGCTTTCTGCAAGGCCGCCGCCGTTGCTTTTCTTAGCGCTACCACTTCTGTCCATTTTGAAAACCGATCAATCAGTACCAATAACACCGAATTCTCATGTTTCGATCGCGGCAATGGCCCTACGAAATCTGCATAAACCGTTGGCCCACGGCTCTTCAGGAATCTGAGTAAGCATCTTTCCGGCCGTTTGTAGTTGGTGCGATTTGTATTTTTGGCATGTTTCGCATCTCCCTACATATTTCCGAATATCTCTTTGCATTCCGGGCCAGTAATACCTCGCGGCTACTCTCGATGTTCATGATTTTCGTGCAGTACTCTTTTCTGCTCGCTTTCTGGCACACACAATTTCCACGCAACCACTTCTTCATGTCCCGCTCGATGAGGTATGTGCCTATATAATTGTCCCGACTCTTTTAAGTAATCGGGAAAATTTTGTGGATTCTTTCGAATCTTTTCCTCCATTCGTTGGATCCACCCGATCTTCTCCCCTTCATCGGCTAACATTACTCTTCCGCACTTTTCGGCCTCCATTGGTTGTCGTGAGAGTGCATCTGCTACCACATTGAGCTTGCCTTTCCTATACACTATCTCGAAATCATATTGCTGCAATTCTAAAGCCCATCGAGCAACCCGCCCTGATGGACTTTCAATAGAATTCAGCCATTTTAGTGCCATGTGGTCCGTTATGACCTTGAAGCGATATCCTTCTATGTATTGTCCAAGTTTCCGTATTGCCCAAACTATCGCCAGGCACTCTTTCTCGGTTGCAGAGTAATTTTGTCCTGCTGCGTTAAGAGTTCTACTGGCATAAGAGATAACCCTCTCTCCTTCCTCTGACGACTGGGTCAATATAGCTCCCAAGCCGTAATTGCTCGCATCCGTTTGCAATACAAATTATTTCCCAAAATCAGGACACGCTAGTACGGGTGCAGCCGTAAGTCTTGCTCGAACTTCTTCGAATGCATTCCGTCTTTCCTCCGTCCACACCCATTTAACTCCCTTTTTCAGTAGAGCGTAGATACTGTCTTAATTCTCTGACATTTGTGGGTGGCTTGAGTTCGGCTATTGCCGCAACTTTGTCTGGGTCCGTTTTAATACCTTCTTCCGTCACCATATGTCCCAAGTATCTTAACTCCTTCTTGAAAAACTCGCACTTATCGACATTTATCTTCAGATTTGCCGCCTTCAATCTGCGAAACACCTCTGCCAAGTTTTCCATATGCTCCTCAAGCGTCCGCCCTATCACAATGATGTCGTCTAAATATGCGAAGGCGTGAGGCATCATTTCTGGACCAATGACCTGGTCCAGTGCCCTTTGGAATGTGGCTGGAGCTGGATGCGAGGCCGAACGGCATTACTCGCCACTGGAACAGCCCCCTTCCTGGAACCGTAAAAGCTGTTAAGGGTCTGCTTTCCGGCTCCAACGGGATTTGCCAGTAGCCATCCTTCAAGGCGAGGCTACTAATATACTTTGCTTCCCTCAATTGTTCCAGAATATGGTTAACCCTAGGCAATGGATATGCGTCTTTTTCCGACCGTGCGTTCATGTCCCGAAAATCGACACAGAACCTCCATTTGCCCGTCTACTTTTTCACCATTACCACCGGTGCACTATGAGGACTTTTCGACGGCTCAATGCAACCCTTTTCCAACAGTTCTTCCACTTTGATGTTTATCTCCGCCTGCATTTTCAACTTCTTTGGGAAGTGTCGCTGCTTCACTGGCCTGTCGTCCTTCATCGTTATCCTATGTTGTGTAATGTTTGACGGACCCTTCATGTTAGCGAATTCAGCCAATTCCTTTTATTCCTTTTGTAAAAATTTTCCCACACGCATTTCCGGACTTTCCGTCTCGGACTCGCTTTTTGCTTTATGCTCTTCAGGACTGTTCTCCTCGATACCCAGAACTGCCACTGATATCTTCTCTTCCAACCAGCCGTTTATCCTTACCCTCGGTGGGATCTTAATTTTCATCCCTGCACACTCTACTTTCAGACCAGCCTTTACTAGGAAATCCCATCCCAGCACCAATCCATCAATAACTCCTGGCAGTACCAGTAACTCCATCCCTAATTCCTTGTTTCCGAACCTTATCTTTGTGTCGAACTGCTCGCATACATTGTTGCTTCTGCCATCTGCTAGTCTTACTTGTCTTCTCACCCGGTCCTTTGCAACATTTCTTCGCTCACAAAGCTACTGGTAGCACCAGTGTCAACTGTGGCCTTGTACGCTGTCCTTCCGACCAGCACTGTTGTAGACAAGTGCGCTCCCTCGTCCTTTAATTTTCTTATTAGTTCTGAGGGGCTGGTCCTAACGACTCCCGCTCGTCCCTCGCAGGCCGGGGTCGACGATCGTTTCCCGACCGTCTGCAGCATTCCCAAGTTTTCACACCTATCCGCCTGCACTGCCAACAATACTCTCTCCACACCCCTTGGCACTCTCGCGCAAAGTGTCCTACCGGCACGCTTGTGAGGGGTTTTCTATGAAACCTTCCCCGCGCGGTTGAGCAACCGCCTGCGCATGTCCTTGGGGTGCTATTCTTGCACATCTATGACAACCGTCATTCTGTCCGTGGTATTCTGTGCCGGCTGTACTCGGAGCGCAGACTGCCATGAATCGCGACCTATTCGGTCTGCTTTCCTGTCTCAAATTATATCTGTCCCGCTCCAATTTGTTACGTGGGCCTGCGATTACCAAAACCGCCCTCGCTATGCCCTACAACGGCAAAAGCCGACAGCCAGACAAAGCCTAAAAGGGACCGCTTAGCGACAGCCAGTGGAACCAGCGTTTAGTAAAGATTGAAAACTAAAAGCGATCGGATCGAGTACGGGTACGAAGCAATCTGATGCAACAAAAATGCATGTCGCGCTAGTGCCTATAAAGCGATAAGCCCTGAATTCAATTTAAACAAACTGTCGGGAAAAAAACTCTGCATTAAAGTGTTGCGGCAGCAGCATCATAAAATAAAATCAATGCCAATTACCTAAAACTGCACAAAACAAAAAAAAAATATATACAATCCGTACCTACAAAAATTACCAAAAGTCCAACTGAATTCGACGCAACGGCAGAGGACCATAAAATAAAAAGACAGGGGAAGCAAGACCAGAAGGTCAATGTCCGCTTAGGGCGATCCGTAACAGCGACAATCTGAACGAGCTGAAAGATAGATGCAACTATCAGGCACGCAGCAATTTCAGCAACGCATACTGCACAGCCGCCACCCACGCACAATCTCAGCTTAGCAACAGTGACCAATGCATGCTCAGTGGTACCCCGCACCCCGCTAAGATCAATGCGCTAGTATACAAAAGCATCGCTGAAGCGGCGAACACCGCTTAAAAGAACGGAACGCATTTGGAACAGACCGCGAGGGAGGCTGAGACGAACGAGAGCGACTTCGGCACACTTTCTTCGAGCTGAGCTTGATGGGTCCAGAAGAGGGAGGGGGATTGTTTTGCGCTAGGAATAGTTCGCTTGATTTTTTTTGGATTTTTGGTTGAGTTGAGCGTTCTCTGTACGCATACAAGAAAAAATGATAAATTTGGCTACTCCGTTGCTGTAAAGCATAGTTTTTTTTGTTTTGTGTGATGTGTATCCGCGATTTGATAAAACTGAGTGGATTCGAGTTATGCTATTTTGTTCAAACAACCTTTTTAGCCTGGTGAAGCATGCTGGCACCAACATCAACTACCAGGTAAGCGTTAAGAACCTCTAAACGACATATAAAAAAACAAGTAAGAGCGCTGTAGTCGAGTTTCCCGACTACAAAATACCCTGTTCAATTGAGAAACACATACAAACACACTCGCAAACACACACACACGCGTGCGGACACACAGACACACGCGCGCTCACACGCGGCCTGCTGACTGCATACCGCCCCTCCCCCCCTCCCACGCTCTAATAAGCTTAATTGTTTAATAACTTTTGTGCCACCAGGTTCTAACTTTAAAATGGTGGCTGTGACAGTTTTTTTCGGTTTAAGGGGGGAGGGGGGGGGTATATTTAAAATCTGAAACAAACTTGATCTGGGTACGGTATACACCTATGTGCATGCCAAAATTTGTGTCTCTATCTCTTATGGTCTCTGAGATCGACGCGTTCATACAGACAGACAGACGGACATGGCTATATCGACTCGGCTGTTGATGCTGATCAAGAATATATATACTTTATAGGGTCGGAGAAGCTTCGTTCTGGCTGTTACATACATTTGCACAACTTCATGATCCCCTTTTCCCATTTTTAATGGGAACAGGGTATAAAAAAACACCAACCACAAATTTTTATCAATCTCGCATTCACAAATATTTTAGTGAGCATGCCAAGATACCAACGCCTTCAGCGCAAAAGTATCTGTCAGATACCATTTCGGAAAGAAAAAATGCAAAAATATTTCTGATAACGAAATCTGACCTTATTTTTACTTTCATTATATTTTTTTATTACTACTAGTGAAAAACATGAATTGATAAATCTCCACAAATTGGGGTGGGTATGTTGATGGAAGTCGATGATGGTGAGTATCCTTTTTCTTTTCTTCTTTCTTTACTTTATCCATTTTTGTTTGTTTGAGGAATTGGCACGATTCTACAGTATTGAATATGTTTCTGGATGAGATTAGCCCTTCAAAGAAAGAACCCCACCAAATACGGCGAGCTTCAGCCGGGCTACCACCGTGCCAGAGGGAGGCGTACTGATCCTACATGCCAGGAAGGAACATATCAATTGGCGCCCAACGTTTGTGTTCAAAGGACGGACTTTAAATTTAAATATTTTTTTTTTTTATTGGGGACTTTACGCAACTCTAAGATGTTTTTTTTTGCTGCCAGCAACTAGAGAGAAAGCTACTAGTGCTGTGAGGTTGGTGATCTGGGTGGTAATAACCAATATTGGAGAGCTTAAAGTGCATGTGGGTTAACCCAATTGCGTCGGCTACGTGAATCTTGGCTACACTGAGGCTGAAAGCAGTTTAAGTAGAAGAAGGGTAACACAAGGGGTCCGCTACTCCTAGGAGGCAGTGAGCTGCTTCCAGGATGAGGCGACGCCCAGCTGAGGCCCGTTTTAGCATAGACTGGGGGGAGGGGGAGGACAGGAATTTTTTTTCGGACAGACATGAGATCAAGGAAGAAACATATTAAAATGCTGTCTCAGCGGAGAGAATACAAAGTAAGACCATTATCTGCTGAAGCATACCCACCCCAATAGTTAAATGAATTTATTGAAGAAGAAACAAAAAAAAAAAGAAAACAAGGAATAATAAGAGAGTTGCTTTTATATAGAAAAGTTAATATACAAATATTGTTTTTTTATGCTTTTTAATATATACTTTATATATATACTTATATATATGTATGTATATCACTATATTTTATACAGGATAAAATTTGTATATAATTCTTAATCGTTTTATCATTTTTACTTTTGTCGATTAATATATAAATTTGTAGTTGATATTAATTTTTCAGAATTTTTATGCAGATTTGTCGTGGGCGATTAAAAATATTTTTTTTTTTTGCCCATATATATTTTTTTTGGTAATATTTAGTTTGTTCTAGGTTGTTTTTTGTTTTTTTTTAGTTGTGGGTCTGAAAAGTAGGTACACTAGCAGTAGGAAGTACAGAGGTGGTTTTCTATTAGAGTGTTTTTTTTGTGGTTTTGAGTAGGTGAATGGAACGCGCAGCGAGAGGAGTGTTGCCGATACAAGGTCGCCGTTTGACCCGCAGTACCAAGTGGGCGCTCAGTGCAGAAGATCCATTAGGCCAACTGGTGGAGCTGAGCGACAAAATCCCGATGAGTTACCAACGCCAAAAGGAAACTTATCAAGGGCAACCCAACGCAACGGAATCTCTAAGCTTTTCCAGCAAGCTGGACCAATTAGGCACCCTAACAGACTTTCACAGTAGTACTATGGAAGACGAAGAGGGAGCAGTTGGAGGTGAACTTGGTGAGTCGCAGCCGGCAGGCAGGAAATATAAGCCAGATGGTTGCAGGGGTGTTTGCTCAGAACCAGGCCGTAATGCGGGTCTTAGCTGATCTTCGCTCAGAAGTAGACCAGATGACCAGTGGAATGATAGAGCTGGAGTTGTCCATAGCCGGATCAGAAGGCGGAAATGCACAGACCTCTACACCAGCAGCGCAGCAGACGCAGAAAACTCGACGAGTAGGCTTTTTGGAAGACACTGGGGAAGGTGAAGCAGCAGCAACCACTCAAGCAGCAACCACTCAAGCAGCAGCCACTCAAGCGGCATTTAGTGCGAGTCGGGGTCCCACCGAAATCGATCGAAGCCGACATATACCCTTGGACCGATGGAATTTGAAGTTCGATGGATCAGGCAAAGGGATGATCGTAGAGAGCTTCATGTTCAGAGTAGGGCGGATGAAGGAGCAATATTTAGTGACCGACAGGCAGCTTTATAATGAGTTCCATTTTCTTCTGGCGGGAGCCGCTGCCAAATGGTACTGGCAGATTTTGGAGGATCACCGGACTGACTTCCGTTTTGGTTACGAGGACCTAAGAAGAGAGCTGTTGTCTACCTTTTCTACCGCTGATTCGGACTATTAAGGCGATAATGGAGAGGAAGCAACAACCCGGAGAACCATTTGAGGAGTTTTACTCAGATGTTCATAATCTCAACTTTAAGCAAGTGGAACGGGTTCCTGAAGCCAAGTTTGTGGAGATAATTCAGGACAATCTAAATGCCCAGCTCGGAGGCCTGCTTTATGGGTCAAGAATTGTCACTCTGGGGCATTTAAGGAGGGAAGGCGCTAGAGCTGAAAAGTGGCTGAAAGAGCATCGAGGAAAGGGAGGAGGACACAGTCTGGCCGAGCTAGAAGTGGTTCCGGGGAAGAGAGAGGACGCTATCGATGTGGAAGCTATCCAGTGGGGCACAAGGGAGCATCGAGACCAACGGCCTGCACTACAGCAACCAACCGGAGGGAATGGCAGTTTTCGGCCAAATGCTGGTAGAGAAGGCGCTGCTTCAGGTCCACCTAGACCGAGCATAGCTGGAGGAGAGGCCTTCTGCTCGTCGCCTTTCCACTTGTACCTATGCTTTGTGTGCGGATTGCCGGGCGATTTTTATCGAAAACAGCAGTAAATCTGTAAATCTGCAATTCATGATGCCAATTGCTTTGCCTGTGGTAAAATGAACTCCTATTTGGCAGTAGATGCTGCGTTTTTACAGAAAGGTCTGACAGGAGCAACGGGAGCTTCTGCGCAGGCAAACGTGAACCCAAAACTCCACCAATAGAACCGATAGTACATCCTCCTCGGCAGATAGCTCCAGAGAAAAGTCTGCATCAGCGCTAACAGGAGTACGAGGAGGCAAGGGCGCGAATATTTGGAGAGGATCCAGAGAGTCAAAAAACCCGGAACTACAAAAAGATCGAGCAGTTGCGACAAGGAGAGAAAGATGAGGAATCCCTGGAAAAAGCAGTGGTGGCTGCAGTTGTTTCACTAGAACAGGACAATCGTTTATTTGCAAAAACCAAAGTCGATGGAGTCGAATTTGTGGCCCTATTAGATACCGGAGCAAGTGCAAATTGCATTGGGCATGGAGCCGAGGAGTTTCTGAAGGGTCGAGAGAAACGTGTGCGGCGGTTAAAGAGACAGGAAGTACGCACAGCAGACGGAGGAGCAACAATGGTACAAGGCATTATTTCCCTTCTGGTATCTTGGGAAGGAGAAGAGAAGGAATTGGATTTCCTTATTGTGCCAGCGCTACAGCAACCGTTTTATTTTGGCATCGAGTTTTGGAGAAAGTTTGATTTAGCTGTTGTTGGCAAGAAAGGCGATCGTGTAAAAGGGGAAATAGTGAAAGAATCTATCCACGTGAGCGAGCTGTCAGTTTTGGATGATCCTGATCCCCCCGTAAAAGCATATACACCCCACGAGTTGGCGTCAGAACAGGTGGTGCGGTTGGAGCAAATAAAATGCGCATTTCCCTCATCTGGGACCTTAGGATTGGGAAAGACGTCTTTGGAGCAGCACGATATTGAGGTCCGCAATGAAAAGCTTCCAATCAATCAGAGGCATTATCCGATATCGCCAGCGAAACAAAAATTAGTATTACGGAATTAGACAGAATGCTAGAACTGGGAGTAATTGAAGAAAGTAACAGCAGTTGGAGCTCCCCAGTTACGCTAGTCCAAAAGGGTCCCAAAAATGGACTTTGTCTTGATGCGCGCAAGGTTAATGAACGAACAGTTAAGGATGCGTATCCGTTGCCGCATATCGCGGGACTTTTAAGTCGACTACAGGAGACATATTTCATATCGGCAATTGATCTTAAAGATGCGTTTTGGCAGGTCCCATTGGAAATGAAGAGTAGGGAGAAAACCGCATTTACTGTCCCTGGGCGTCCGCTCTACCATTTTACAGTGATGCCGTTCGGGCTGTGTAACTCAGTATAACTCAGAGGATGTGTCGCCTGATGGATAAGGTGATTCCAGCAGTCTTAAGAGAGCACGTATTCGTCTACCTCGACGACCTATTGGTGTGCTCAAAAACCTTTGAAGAACATTTATCCTTGCTCAAAAAAGTTGCTGAGTGCCTGGCGCGCGCCCAGCTCACCATTAATGTGGAGAAAATCAAGTTTTGCTACCGACAGGCGAAGTATTTGGGATTCGTAGTAAAGTAAAAGTAAAATTGGCTCAAACAGCACCTCCGGGAGGGCCAGGGTCAAGCTTCTCTTAATCTCTTGGCGTGTGTGCTTATAATTTTTCGCACAAGAGAAAGGGACCTGCAGTTTAACGCCGAATCCGAACGGCAATAGTTAGAGAATTTGCTTTTTCATGGCTAGTTACTTCACAGCTGGCGCCAGTAGCTGATGAAGGTGATCGGATGTGTAAAAGCTTTTTTCTAAAGAAAGAAAAAACTTTTTCTATTAGATGGTCCGAGGCGGGATCGAACCCACAACCTCCCGCACCAGCCGCCACACATACGACTGGTACGCCATGCCCTGGGATTCGTAGTGGGCGAGGGAAAAATCAAGAATGATGAGAACAAAGTTAGCGCAGTCCGTGAATTTTCAGAACCTAAGACGGCTAAACAGTTAAAACGTTTTCTGGGAATGACTGGCTGGTACCGGAGATTCGTGAAGGACTACGCCAGCATAGCAGCTCCACTTCATGACAGTCTGGCTAAGGATCGAATCCGCAATTTTTCTTTGACAGAAGACGGTCGTCAGGCATTTGCAGCTCTAAAGGCAGCCCTAATCACGGCTCCAGTATTGGTCACAGCTGACTTTAAGAGACCTTTCGTAATCCAATGCGATGCCTCTACTGTAGGAGTTGGAGGGGTACTTTTTCAATTGGACGACGAGGGAAATGAGCGACCCATAGCGTTCATGTCAGCTAAGCTCAACAAGGCTCAACGCAATGATAGCATAACTGAGCTCGAGTTAGCTGCGTATGTAGAAGGGATGCCCTTTAAGGGGATTACAGACCACGCTAGCCTCAAATGGTTAATGAACCAAAAGGACCTCACAGGGCGATTGGCGCGTTGGAGCCTAAAACTGCAGGCTTTTGACTTTAATATAGAACACCGAAAAGGATCTTTGAATGTTGTACCGGACACTCTTTCTCGAATGTATATGGAGGAGATTGGGCTGGGTACCGGAGACAGTTATGAAATTGATTTGACGGCAGCCGCTTTTAAGTCAGAGGAGTATAAAACTCTGGTAAAAACTACCACAGAGAAACAGAAAGAGTTTCCAAATGTTTGCGTATCTGACGGATACGTGTATAAACGGGTCGGATTTAGGACTGGCGATAGCATTCATGACGATCTGTTGTGGAAGCTATGGGTACAATCGGAGCTGCGTGCGGATATTCTTAATCAAGCACATTATGCATCATCCGCAGGACATGGTGGAATTCATAAGACGCTGGTGCGGCTTCGGCAGAAATATTACTGGCCAGGGATGGCAACTGAGGTACATGAAGTTACTCAAAACTGCGAGATCTGTAAGAGCACTAAAACAGCCAATAGAAGCAGTCGGCCTCCAATGGGAAAGCAGCAGATCACAGAAAGTCCACTTCAACGATTATACATCGACTTCATACGACCACATCCTAGGACGCGGAGTGGAAATTATGTTATTTTTGTTTGTTTGGACCATTTTACGAAATACGTGTGGTTGCAGCCTCTTAGAAGTGCAGTGGCAGGGAAAATGGTGGAGTTCCTGGAGCAGGGAATCTTCCATCAATTCGGAGTGCCTGAATATATCCATTCGGATAATGGGAAACAATTTGTCTCTCAAACGTTTGCGGATTTGGTGGCTCGGTAGGGCATACAACATATTCGGACTAGTTTTTATTCGCCTCAGGCAAACGCTGCAGAGCGAGTAAATAGATTTGTCCTTCAAAATCTTCGGACAGCAGAGCGGACATCATTCTGCTATTGACACGGAACCATATCACGCAATGTTTGGTACGCGAATGGTTCAACACACAAAAGCCTACCCTATAATGCGACAGATAGGAGGAATTGCTGCAGCTGACCAAGAAGTTATGGAACCAGCAGACAAATTGGAGCTCCTCCGCAGCAAAATCCAGCGAGAGTTAGAATGCGCCCATAAGAGAGCTGAGAAGACATATAACACGCGCAGTCGCACCGTCGAGTTTTCGGTAGGGCAGGTAGTCTACAGAAAAAACTTTAAGCAAAGCAACTTAGCGGAAGGCTATAATGCTAAGCTGGGCCCAAACCGAGTCCGATGCGTAGTAGTAAGAAGGAAAGGCAACGCTCGGTACGAATTGGCCAACGGTGCTGGAAAAACGATGGGAATTTACCATGCGAAGGATCTGTAAGTTGCATAATGTTGGTATCCCAGGGTCGCAGGTCGAAGCCACACGTGGGTGTACAGGACTAGGACAAGAAACAGGCCACGTATGAATTCTTTTTGCGGACACGTTCCATGTACGAGACGTCAACGGGTCCGAGCCTGTTACGTGGGCCTGCGATTACCAAAACCGCCCTCGCTATGCACTACAACGGCAAAAGCCGACAGCCAGACAAAGCCTAAAAGGGACCGCTTAGCGACAGCCAGCGGAACCAGCGTTTAGTAAAGATTGAAAACTAAAAGCGATCGGATCGAGTACGGGTACGAAGCAATCTGATGCAACAAAAATGCATGTCGCGCTAGTGCCTATAAAGCGATAACCCCTGAATTCAATTTAAACAAACTGTCGGGAAAAAACTCTGCATTAAAGTGTTGCGGCAGTAGCATCATAAAATAAAATCAATGCCAATTACCTAAAACTGCACAAAACAAAAAAAAAATATATACAATCCGTACCTACAAAAATTACCAAAAGTCCAACTGAATTCGACGCAACGGCAGAGGCCCATAAAATAAAAAGACAGGGGAAGCAAGACCAGAAGGACAATGTCCGCTTAGGGCGATCCGTAACAGCGACAATCTGAACGAGCTGAAAGATAGATGCAACTATCAGGCACGCAGCAATTTCAGCAACGCATACTGCACAGCCGCCACCCACGCACAATCTCAGCTTAGCAACAGTGGCCAATGCATGCTCAGTGGTACCCCGCACCCCGCTAAGATCAATGCGCTAGTACACAAAAGCATCGCTGAAGCGGCGAACACCGCTTAAAAGAACGGAACGCATTTGGAACAGACCGCGGCGAGGGAGGCTGAGACGAACGAGAGCGACTTCGGCACACTTTCTTCGAGCTGAGCTTGATGGGTCCAGAAGAGGGAGGGGGATTGTTTTGCGCTAGGAATAGTTCGCTAGATTTTTTTTGGATTTTAGGTTGAGTTGAGCGTTCTCTGTACGCATACAAGAAAAAATGATAAATTTGGCTACTCCGTTGCTGTAACGCATAGTTTTTTTTGTTGTGTGTGATGTGTATCCGCGATTTGATAAAACCGAGTGGAGAAGAGTTATGCTATTTTTTTTAAACAACCTTTTTAACCTGGTGAAGCATGCTGTCGCCAACATCAACTACCAGGTAAGCGTTAAGAACCTCTAAACGACATATAAAAAAAAAACACCAACCACAAATTTTTATCAATCTCGCATTCACAAATATTTTAGTGAGCATGCCAAGATACCAACGCCTTCAGCGCAAAAGTATCTGTCAGATACCATTTCGGAAAGAAAAAATGCAAAAATATTTCTGATAACGAAATCTGACCTTATTTTTACTTTCATTATTTTTTTTTATTAGTACTTTTAATTTCGTATATAAAATTTAATTTTAATTTAATTGCTTCTTATCCTTTTTTTTTTTGCATTTTTTTATGGAATCCTTTCATGTAGGTTAAATTTTTTTATAAATATATATATATATAGGTTATATTCGTTAGGTTGAGAAGAGGAAGTCTTTGAATAATAAAAACATTGTATATTGAATAATTCTCCAAGAGAAAAACATGAATTTGTAAATCTCCAAAAATTGGGGTGGGTATGTTGATGGAAGTCGATGATGGTAAGTATCCTTCATAAAAGGATGACTGTGACTGTAGGTGGTCTCATGGACATTTAGACGAACAACGGACTGAAGAAAGGGGTTCATAAAGTGAAGGCCAATCATGGTCCATGGTCACAATGCCTTGGCAGAGTGAGAAGTGGTTGGCAAAAGGCCTAGCTGTCAGAACACCATACAAGTTGACTTGGGTAAGCGTGAAAGTTGGGAATATGGAGTGAATGTAGCAGTTATGAAAGAGTATGTATGGAGAGTGTATGAGTGTATGTATGAAGGGAAGTATGCTTGTGGAGCGGAGTGTCTGAGTGAATGTGGGGTCAGCTTGTGGACAGCATCGACAATTTTTCTTTCTTTTTTTACGGACTTTTTCCATGTTCTTTACATAGCCCATATTTTTCTTTACTCTATCCATCTTGTTTGTTTGAGGAATTGGCGCGATTCTACACTATTGAATATGTTTGATGTCATGAACCCCACCAAATACGGCAAGCTTCATCCGGGCTACCACCGTGCCAGAGGGAGGCATGCTAATCCTACATTCCGGGAAGGAACATATCAATTGGCGCCCAACGTTTGTGTGCAAAGGACGGACTTTAAATTTAAAAATTTTTTTTTTTTGATTGGGGACTTTACGCAACTCTAAGATGTTTTTTTTTTGCTGCCAGCAACTAGAGAGAAAGCTACTAGTGCTGTGAGGCAGAAATTTGGCAAGCTGAGGCCCGTTTTAGCATAGACTGGGGGGAGGGGGAGGACAGGAATTTTTTTTCGGACAGACATGATCAAGGAAGAAACATATTAAAATGCAGTCTCAGCGGAGAGAATACAAAGTAAGACCATTATCTGCTGAAGCATACCCACCCCAATAGTTAAATGAATTTTTTAGTTGTGGGTCTGAAAAGTAGGTACACTAGCAGTAGGAAGTACAGAGGTGGTTTTCTATTAGAGTGTTTTTTTTGTGGTTTTGAGTAGGTGAATGGAACGCGCAGCGAGAGGAGTGTTGCCGATACAAGGTCGCCGTTTGACCCGCAGTACCAAGTGGGCGCTCAGTGCAGAAGATCCATTGGGCCAACTGGTGGAGCTGAGCGACAAAATCCCGATGAGTTACCAACGCCAAAAGGAAACTTATCAAGGGCAACCCAACGCAACGGAATCTCTAAGCTTTTCCAGCAAGCTGGACCAATTAGGCACCCTAACAGACTTTCACAGTAGTACTATGGAAGACGAAGAGGGAGCAGTTGGAGGTGAACTTGGTGAGTCGCAGCCGGCAGGCAGGAAATATAAGCCAGATGGTTGCAGGGGTGTTTGCTCAGAACCAGGCCGTAATGCGGGTCTTAGCTGATCTTCGCTCAGAAGTAGACCAGATGACCAGTGGAATGATAGAGCTGGAGTTGTCCATAGCCGGATCAGAAGGCGGAAATGCACAGACCTCTACACCAGCAGCGCAGCAGACGCAGAAAACTCGACGAGTAGGCTTTTTGGAAGACACTGGGGAAGGTGAAGCAGCAGCAACCACTCAAGCAGCAACCACTCAAGCAGCAGCCACTCAAGCGGCATTTAGTGCGAGTCGGGGTCCCACCGAAATCGATCGAAGCCGACATATACCCTTGGACCGATGGAATTTGAAGTTCGATGGATCAGGCAAAGGGATGATCGTAGAGAGCTTCATGTTCAGAGTAGGGCGGATGAAGGAGCAATATTTAGTGACCGACAGGCAGCTTTATAATGAGTTCCATTTTCTTCTGGCGGGAGCCGCTGCCAAATGGTACTGGCAGATTTTGGAGGATCACCGGACTGACTTCCGTTTTGGTTACGAGGACCTAAGAAGAGAGCTGGTGTCTACCTTTTCTACCGCTGATTCGGACTATGCCACTATTAAGGCGATAATGGAGAGGAAGCAACAACCCGGAGAACCATTTGAGGAGTTTTACTCAGATGTTCATAATCTCAACTTTAAGCAAGTGGAACGGGTTCCTGAAGCCAAGTTTGTGGAGATAATTCAGGACAATCTAAATGCCCAGCTCGGAGGCCTGCTTTATGGGTCAAGAATTGTCACTCTGGGGCATTTAAGGAGGGAAGGCGCTAGAGCTGAAAAGTGGCTGAAAGAGCATCGAGGAAAGGGAGGAGGACACAGTCTGGCCGAGCTAGAAGTGGTTCCGGGGAAGAGAGAGGACGCTATCGATGTGGAAGCTATCCAGTGGGGCACAGAGAGCATCGAGACCAACGGCCTGCACGACAGCAACCAACCGGAGGGAATGGCAGTTTTCGGCCAAATGCTGGTAGAGAAGGCGCTGCTTCGGGTCCACCTAGACCGAGCATAGCTGGAGGAGAGGCCTTCTGCTCGTCGCCTTTCCACTTGTACCTATGCTTTGTGTGCGGATTGCCGGGCGATTTTTATCGAAAACAGCAGAATGATTCATCAAAGGAGCCATGTAAATCTGCAATTCATGATGCCAATTGCTTCGCCTGTGGTAAAATGAACTCCTATTTCGCAGTAGATGCTGCGTTTTTACAGAAAGGTCTGCCAGGAGCAACGGGAGCTTCTGCGCAGGCAAACGTGAACCCGAAACTCCACCAATAGAACCGATAGTACATCCTCCTCGGCAGATAGCTCTAGAGAAAAGTCTGCATCAGCGCCAACAGGAGTACGAGGAGGCAAGGGCGCGAATATTTGGAGAGGAGCCAGAGAGTCAAAAAACCCGGAACTACAAAAAGATCGAGCAGTTGCGACAAGGAGAGAAAGATGAGGAATCCCTGGAAAAAGCAGTGGTGGCTGCAGTTGTTTCACTAGAACAGGACAATCGTTTATTCGCAAAAACCAAAGTCGATGGAGTCGAAGTTGTGGCCCTATTAGATACCGGAGCAAGTGCAAATTGCATTGGGCATGGAGCCTAGGAGTTTCTGAAGGGTCGAGAGAAACGTGTGCGGCGGTTAAAGAGACAGGAAGTACGCACAGCAGACGGAGGAGCAACAATGGTACAAGGCATTATTTCCCTTCTGGTATCTTTGGAAGGAGAAGAGAAGGAATTGGATTTCCTTATTGTGCCAGCGCTACAGCAACCGTTTTATTTTGGCATCGAGTTTTGGAGAAAGTTTGATTTAGCTGTTGTTGGCAAGAAAAGCGATCGTGTAAAAGGGGAAATAGTGAAAGAATCTATTCACGTGAGCGAGCTGTCAGTTTTGGATGCTCCTGATCCCCCCGTAAAAGCATATACACCCCACGAGTTGGCGTCAGAACAGGTGGTGCGGTTGGAGCAAATAAAATGCGCATTTCCCTCATCTGGGACCTTAGGATTGGGAAAGACGTCTTTGGAGCAGCACGATATTGAGGTCCGCAATGAAAAGCTTCCAATCAATCAGAGGCATTATCCGATATCGCCAGCGAAACAAAAATTAGTATATGCGGAATTAGACAGAATGCTAGAACTGGGAGTAATTGAAGAAAGTAACAGCAGTTGGAGCTCCCCAGTTACGCTAGTCCAAAAGGGTCCCAAAAATGGACTTTGTCTTGATGCGCGCAAGGTTAATGAACGAACAGTTAAGGATGCGTATCCGTTGCCGCATATCGCGGGACTTTTAAGTCGACTACAGGAGACATATTTCATATCGGCAATTGATCTTAAAGATGCGTTTTGGCAGGTCCCATTGGAAATGAAGAGTAGGGAGAAAACCGCATTTACTGTCCCTGGGCGTCCGCTCTACCATTTTACAGTGATGCCGTTCGGGCTGTGTAACTCAGTATAACTCAGAGGATGTGTCGCCTGATGGGTAAGGTGATTCCAGCAGTCTTAAGAGAGCACGTATTCGTCTACCTCGACGACCTATTGGTGTGCTCAAAAACCTTTGAAGAACATTTATCCTTGCTCAAAA
Organism: Lordiphosa magnipectinata; assembly: GCA_037044535.1. Lineage (NCBI taxonomy): Eukaryota > Metazoa > Arthropoda > Insecta > Diptera > Drosophilidae > Lordiphosa > Lordiphosa magnipectinata. Next base: position 138,472 of record JBAMBO010001951.1, read on the forward strand.
AAGTTGCTGAGTGCCTGGCGCGCGCCCAGCTCACCATTAATGTGGAGAAAATCAAGTTTTGCTACCGACAGGCGAAGTATTTGGGATTCGTAGTAAAGTAAAAGTAAAATTGGCTCAAACAGCACCTCCGGGAGGGCCAGGGTCAAGCTTCTCTCAATCTCTTGGCGTGTGTGCTTATAATTTTTCGCACAAGAGAAAGGGACCTGCAGTTTAACGCCGATTCCGAACGTCAATAGTTAGAGAATTTGCTTTTTCATGGCTAGTTACTTCACAGCTGGCGCCAGTAGCTGGTGAAGGTGATCGGGTGTGTAAAAGCTTTTTCTAAAGAAAGAAAAAACTTTTTCTATTAGATGGTCCGAGGCGGGATCGAACCCACAACCTCCCGCACCAGCCGCCACACATACGACTGGTACGCCATGCCCTGGGATTCGTAGTGGGCGAGGGAAAAATCAAGAATGATGAGAACAAAGTTAGCGCAGTCCGTGAATTTTCAGAGCCTAAGACGGCTTAACAGCTAAGACGTTTTCTGGGAATGACTGGCTGGTACCGGAGATTCGTGAAGGACTACGCCAGCATAGCAGCTCCACTTCATGACAGTCTGGCTAAGGATCGAATCCGCAATTTTTCTTTGACAGAAGACGGTCGTCAGGCATTTGCAGCTCTAAAGGCAGCCCTAATCACGGCTCCAGTATTGGTCACAGCTGACTTTAAGAGACCTTTCGTAATCCAATGCGATGCCTCTACTGTAGGAGTTGGAGGGGTACTTTTTCAATTGGACGACGAGGGAAATGAGCGACCCATAGCGTTCATGTCAGCTAAGCTCAACAAGGCTCAACGCAATGATAGCATAAATGAGCTCGAGTGCTTTGCGGCTATCTTAAGCGTACACCGTTTTCGTGCGTATGTAGAAGGGATGCCCTTTAAGGTGATTACAGACCACGCTAGCCTCAAATGGTTAATGAACCAAAAGGACCTCACAGGGCGATTGGCGCGTTGGAGCCTAAAACTGCAGGCTTTTGACTTTAATATAGAACACCGAAAAGGATCTTTGAATGTTGTACCGGACACTCTTTCTCGAATGTATATGGAGGAGATTGGGCTGGGTACCGGAGACAGTTATGAAATTGATTTGACGGCAGCCGCTTTTAAGTCAGAGGAGTATAAAACTCTGGTAAAAATTACCTCAGAGAAAGAGAAAGAGTTTCCAAATGTTTGCGTATCTGACGGATACGTGTATAAACGGGTCGGATTTAGGACTGGCGATAGCATTCATGACGATCTGTTGTGGAAGCTATGGGTACCATCGGAGCTGCGTGCGGATATTCTTAATCAAGCACATTATGCATCATCCGCAGGACATGGTGGAATTCATAAGACGCTGGTGCGGCTTCGGCAGAAATATTACTGGCCAGGGATGGTAACTGAGATACATGAAGTTACTCAAAACTGCGAGATCTGTAAGAGCACTAAAACAGCCAATAGAAGCAGTCGGCCTCCAATGGGAAAGCAGCAGATCACAGAAAGGCCACTTCAACGATTATACATCGACTTCATACGACCACATCATAGGACGCGGAGTGGAAATTAGGTTATTTTTGTTTGTTTGGACCATTTTACGAAATACGTGTGGTTGCAGCCTCTTAGAAGTGCAGTGGCAGGGAAAATGGTGGAATTCCTGGAGCAGGGAATCTTCCATCAATTCGGAGTGCCTGAATATATCCATTCGGATAATGGGAAACAATTTGTCTCTCAAACGTTTGCGGATTTGGTGGCTCGGTACGGCATACAACATATACGGACTAGTTTTTATTCGCCTCAGGCAAACGCTGCAGAGCGAGTAAATAGATCTGTCCTTCAAATTCTTCGGACAGCAGTGCAGGAGGATCAGCGCACATGGGAGTTGCATCTAAGTCGGGTAGCGTGGGCATTACGGAGCGGACATCATTCTGCTATTGACACGGAACCATATCACGCAATGTTTGGTACGCGAATGGTTCAACACGCAAAAGCCTACCCTTCAATGCGACAGATAGGAGGAATTGCTGCAGCTGACCAAGAAGTTATGGAACCAGCAGACAAATTGGAACTCCTCCGCAGCAAAATCCAGCGAGAGTTAGAATGCGCCCATAAGAGAGCTGAGAAGACATATAACACGCGCAGTCGCACCGTCGAGTTTTCGGTAGGGCAGGTAGTCTACAGAAAAAACTTTAAGCAAAGCAACTTAGCGGAAGGCTATAATGCTAAGCTGGGCCCAAACCGAGTCCGATGCGTAGTAGTAAGAAGGAAAGGCAACGCTCGGTACGAATTGGCCAACGGTGCTGGAAAAACGATGGGAATTTACCATGCGAAGGATCTGTAAGTTGCATAATGTTGGTATCTCAGGGTCGCAGGTCGAAGCCACACGTGGGTGTACAGGACTAGGACAAGAAACAGGCCACGTATGAATTCTTTTTGCGGACACGTTCCATGTACGAGACATCGACGGGTCCGAGCCTGTTACGTGGGCCTGCGATTACCAAAACCGCCCTCGCTATGCCCTACAACGGCAAAAGCCGATAGCCAGACAAAGCCTAAAAGGGACCGCTTAGCGACAGCCAGCGGAACCAGCTTTTAGTAAAGATTGAAAACTAGAAGCGATCGGATCGAGTAACGAAGCAATCTGATGCAACAAAAATGCATGTCGCGCTAGTGCCTATAAAGCGATAAGCCCTGAATTCAATTTAAACAAACTGTCGGGAAAAAACTCTGCATTAAAGTTTTGCGGCAGCAGCATCATAAAATAAAATAAATGCCAATTACCTAAAACTGCACAAAACAAAAAAAAAATATATACAATCCGTACCTACAAAAATTACCAAAAGTCCAACTGAATTCGACGCAACGGCAGAGGCCCATAAAATAAAAAGACGGGGGAAGCAAGACCAGAAGGTCAATGTCCGCTTAGGGCGATCCGTAACATCGACAATCTGAACGAGCTGAAAGATAGATGCAACTATCAGGCACGCAGCAATTTCAGCAACGCATACTGCACAGCCGCCACCCACGCACAATCTCAGCTTAGCAACAGTGGCCAATGCATGCTCAGTGGTACCCCGCACCCCGCTAAGATCAATGCGCTAGTACACAAAAGCATCGCTGAAGCGGCGAACACCGCTTAAAAGAACGGAACGCATTTGGAACAGACCACGGCGAGGGAGGCTGAGACGAACGAGAGCGACTTCGGCACACTTTCTTCGAGCTGAGCTTGATGGGTCCAGAAGAGGGAGGGGGATAGTTTTGCGCTAGGAATAGTTCGCTTGATTTTTTTTGGATTTTTGGTTGAGTTGAGCGTTCTCTGTACGCATTTGTACTTGTGAAAAAATGATAAATTTGGCTGCTCCGTTGCTGTAACGCATAGTTTTTTTTGTTGTGTGTGATGTGTATCCGCGATTTGATAAAACCGAGTGGAGAAGAGTTATGCTATTTTTTTAAACAACCTTTTTAGCCTGGTGAAGCATGCTGGCGCCAACATCAACTACCAGGTAAGCGTTAAGAAGTACCAAACGACATATAAAAAAAAAAACACCCACCACAAATTTTTATCAATCTCGGATTCACAAACATTTTAGTAAGCATGCCAAGATACCAACGCCTGCAGCGCAAAAGTATCTGTCAGATACCATTTCGGAAAAAAAAATGCAAAAATATTTCTGATAACGAAATCTGACCTTATTTTTACTTTCATTATTTTTTTTTATTAGTACTTTTAATTTCGTATATAAAATTTAATTTTAATTTAATTGCTTCTTATCCATTTATTTTTTTGCATTTTTTTTATGGAACCCTTTCATGTAGGTTAAATTTTTTATACCCGTTACTCGTAGAGTAAAAGGGTATACTAAAGTCGGGCAAATGTATGTAACAGGCAGAAGGAATCATTTCCGACCCTATAAAGTATATATATTCTTGATCAGCATCAACAGCCGAGTTGATATAGCCATGTCCGTCTGTACGTCCGTCCGTCTGTCTGTATGAACACCTAGATCTCAGAGAATAGAAGAGCAAGAACAACCAAATTTGAAATGTAGACTCCTATTGTCTGCACGCAGATCATGTTTGTTTCAAATTTTCGCCACGCCCACCCACGCCCCCACAATAAAAAATGGTGAAAAACTCTTACAATTTTTTAGATATCGCTCTCAAATTTAAAACTTACATTTATATTCGCAACATCTATAAGCCCTGAATTTTCATCAACATCGGATGATAAATAGCTGAGTTAAAAAAATGTTGCATTCTTTTCGGCTGTCTCACCTCAGGTACACAGGAAGGCTATTAAACATTTATTTCCATGAGAAACGGGTATATCGAAGTCGGTTAGAGCCGACTATAACTTACGCTCTCGTTTTTGCGTAATCTCGGTCCAGCTCTGCTATTTTTGGATTTTTTTCATTGTGTGCTCAATTCTCTAAAGCAGGGGTGCCCAAGCCTTTTCTGCAAGCCATGCATTAGTTTTTGCTTTCCGCTAAGGCATAGCCCGCGCGCATACGAAAAACGCGACCATAAGAATGTACAAAACAAAAACAATTTCATATGCGTGCTCTCCTCTCTCTATGTCTCTGGCAAATTAAAAAGCAACAACAATGTTGCCTTTGCGTAGTAAGCGGTCTCACGGGTGTGGTTGAGACAGCAATGACCACACTCACACAAACAAACAAAAATCGGGTTTCTCTTTCTATTTCTTGTAGTTGTTCTTGCATGAGTTGTATTTTCTGCATTTGTATTGGCTTTCACGCGCTCGTAAGCTCATTCTGGGCAACCCTGCTCTAAAGCGTAGTACGGAGACGCTGACAATTTTTGCGGAGCCTATCTAATTACATAGCTCAGGAAATCCGCTCATGAAAATTGTTAGAGTACATTGTCAGAGCGAGTACGGAGCAACCAACAATTTGCTCTGACAATTGCTTGGACCTGCCAACTCGTTTTTTTGAAAACAGCTGATGAATTGTCGAAGTGGGGTCTGGAAATTATGAAACTTGTTTGATAATTGTCAGAGGTAAAGCGTAGTACGGAGACGCTGACAATTTTTGCGGAGCGGAAATTGTTTGATAATTTCCAGAGCAGCTCAGATAATGTAGTGTGAGCAGGCAACAGACTGAAATCAGAAAGTAATACACTTGAAAAGGGTATTATAATTTTGCCCAGGAGTTTGCAACGCATAGAAGGAATCATCTCCGACCACATAATGTATATATATTCTTGATCAGCATAACGAGCTGAGTCTATTAAGCTTTGTCCGTCCGTCTGTCTGTCCATCTGTATGTTTCTACGCAAACTAGTCCCTCAGTTTTTAAGCTATCGAGCTGAAATTTTGCACAGAGTCTTCTTTTGGCTGCACGCTGATTATATGTCGGAACCGCCCTACCAGAGAAACTACCATAGAAACGATCGTTCGGAAAATTAGTTTTTTTGAGAAAAACTTCTTTGTTTTAAATGTTATCGCTCTTAAACTCGGTCATTGTTAAAATAAAATGTTTTCAAATGATTCAAAGTTTGGTCGAAATCGCTAACCTTTGGAGCGAGCTTTTTCAAGTGTATTTAAACTTCAGCACAGACGAAGTTAGCTTTCCTTTCTCGATTTTATTTACTTAAGCGTTTTATTGGGGTCTTAAAAACATCCTGTAAAACTTTCAAGCAGATCCGACAATGTGATTCAACAATAAACAAAATCAATTTTTTTCTCCGACCCTCGTATATAAAAAACTGTTCATCGACCCTCCTATTTTTTAAAATTTCATGATTTTCCCTTTTTTTTTATCAAAAGACTTCAATTAAAGCTATAAAATTGAAACGAACCTGTTATTCCGCTGGCTTGCGCTCAGGGCAGTCGTGGCTCGCTCCAACAAATTTATTTTGCGGAGTTGGTTTTTGGAAATGACAAGACGGTTGGGATTTCGGTTTCTTTGCCTGTTTATTGGCCTTAGGGTGCTAAAGTACAATGGTTTCCCTTCCTGGGCTTATTGCTAGATGTGCTTATGTTCTATCGCTATAGCTAGGTGGTTTAAGCTGAGACTCCAGTTAATCCTTTCACTTCTCGGTATTAGGTCTCAGACAACGCTGGCACCACGACTCGCCCGGACACGCTTGCTGTTCGCAAAGCTCGCCGGCTCTCGTTTAACCGCACAGCTACTGTCTTGAAACCCACCGCTTTCCTCTTGGCAGGCGGCTCAGCGTCCTACCTTTCTCGCTGGCACCACGATTCCGTCAGGCCCACTGGCTGATCTCGCTCAGTTACGCCGACAACTCGTTTGACTCGCACAGCTCGATGGCTTGAACTACGCTTTACCTTCGCACTCACTCTGCTTTTCTCCCACGACGCTCCTCGGTTTCCGGTTCGGGGTTCTTCCTCGATGTTCCTTTGCTCCACTCCCTCGCGTTGGTACTCGCACTCGCTTGAAATCGCGCACTGGGACTGGCACTCGCTTTAACTGACTCGCACTTAGACTTGCACTCGACTCACTTGCGTCTCGCACGGCGCGTCCTTTTATAGCCCCGAGCCCAGCATTGCTTCGCCTTGGTATGCCATTCGCTGCCAGGTCCCGTTGTTGCCATGCGCTGCCAAGTCCCGTTGTTGCCATGCGCTGCCAGGTCCCGTTGTTACCATGCGCTGCCAGTGGAAATTTCCACTGGCGTCCTCGTGTGCTTCCGCTGGAGTGAGCGTGATCGCTCGCCTTGCTTTCCGCTGCTGTCTCCTTCTTCCGTCTTCCAACGGTTCTTCTTTCTTGTTACAGCTTTGCGCTCTGATAAGCGCTCCAACTGTACCCTTTATCCTCCTCTTCGCCTTGCCCCTCAGCTCCTGCAGCCCAATTCGCCGCACCCCTTTAACCCTCGGCAGCCCATCTTTTTCCTGGCCACCGTTGCCTACTCTAGGTGTAAACTACTACACTATATATATATAACTTATTTAATTTAACTATTTCCTTAGTTCCCAATCTAACTTATATTTAACACGCTGAGTTGTGAGGCTTTAAAAATAAAGTCCTCACAAAATGTTCATAATTTTTCAAAAAAGTGCTTTTGAAAAAGAAAAATTTAACGTAACAATTATATGAGATATTTTATTTTACCATGTCTTGAAGATCTTTGATCGAAATTTCTCGACCATGGATTTCTCGTTGGACAGATTTTGATCATTTTCTTTCGGTGAAAGCTAACACCTAAATGCATAAAATCCAATAAAAATAATTGTTATTTTATCGAAAACAGTTGTCGAAACTATCTTAAAACCATGGTTTTCAAATATGTTCGACGATAACTCAAGTTTTTCTGTACCGATTTTGATAAAATAAGCTCCAAATGACGCAGAATTAACGGCGCTACGTGTAATCCTCGATCATCACCGAATAAATTTTTTACTATTTTTTTGTTGCACTTGACTAAAAATAAAATTAAAAATCGATTTTTCATTTTCAAATAGCTGCCATTTCTAACATAATTTTGATTATTTTTTTTCTGGAGGTTCACACGATAAAGGCATTCATGATAACTTATTACTTCCGTATAGTATACTTCCGGAATCGTGCGAACATTGGACATATTTTTTTTTTGAGACCCTTTTTTTAAAAGGCCGCGAACTTCTTAACCTCACCATAAATTCACTTTTTTTAAATTTTATATTTTTCTTAGTAAATTGCCGAATACAAAAACAGAGTTAAAAAATTTTACGCGTTTTCTTTCCACGACCTTAACAAAAAAATCAGTTAAAATTCGGCTGTCTAAACTAGACGACTCCCTTAAGCATCGTTTCCAAACATACTTATTATCAAGGCTGCAAACCGGTTTTGAACCGAACCGGTTCGAACGCGGAATTCCGGCTTTTTTTGCTGTGAACCAAACCCTGAACCGAACCACGAGGACGAAAATAGATTAACCTGAACCCGTTCCGAACCCAAGCTTTTTGTTCGGTTCAAACAAAAAAAAAAATAAAACACATTAAAATTTGTTTGGGTACCCTTCTATGTACGTAACAGCAGAGTCGACAATCAAAAATATAACAATACGGAAAGTCGGTCAAGTCAGACTATGATATACATTGCAAATGCGAAAGTGAATATATGTATGAAAATTTTTTGGTTTTGCAGCCCGGCTTATTATTCTTGGTTTCATCGCTCCAGAGAATGTTGTGCTATTTTTTTGTACCGTCTGGTCCGTGCTAGTCTTAATGACCCAATGCAAAGTTTTTCCTCTTTTTTCAAACTTGCCTTTCTAAGCTAAAGGGACTAAGCGGGCTATCCTGCGAGATAGCTTTGCACTTACTAATTGCTGTCAGACAGTTCGTGATGCCGCATTTGTAACTTTTTCTTTGTTCTCGAAGCTTACGCACAAGTCTTCTCCCCCTAGCACTGCTGTAATGTGCCCGACCCATCTAATATTAATTAAAAGCTCTGGTAAGCCTTTATTACAGTAAACCCATTCAATATCTTACGATTTACAAACAAATTCAATAGAAAAATGTAGGTTTTCTTGCACCTTTTCACTGTTCAGAGCTTTTTATACCTCTGTAGAGGGTATATTAAAATTGTCGAGATGTTTTTAACGCATAGAAGGAAACATCTCCGACCACATAAAGTATATATATTCTTGATCAGCAAGACGAGATGAGTTGATGTATCCATGTCCGTCTGTCCGTCCGTCCGTCTGTTTCTATGCTATCTCCTCCGTCAGTTTTAAAGCTATCTTAACCAAACTTTGCACAAAGAATTTTGGTACAAATACGCTGCACATTTGTCGGACTAGGCCGGATCGGATGACTATAGCATATAGCTGCCATAGGACCATTGGTCAAAAATGTTGATTTAGTGAGAAAAACTTGTTTATCTTCAACGCAAACGTCCCCAAACCTCGTATTTATAAGTTTTCTATGCTTTCACATAATTCCACCCAGTTTGATAGGACAACTATATAGTATAGCTGCTATAGAAATTGGGTGTAAAAAATATATAGGGGAGGCCTTGTCAAAAATATATACATTTGGCCGAATGTACATATTTGTGTCAGTGGAATCAGGCTACTTATTTATATAAATTATACAAGCTACAAGGGTATATAAACTTCGGTCGAGCCGAAGTTAGCTTTCCTCAATTTTTTAAGTATAAAGCTTAGGACTCAGACAAACTAAACCGTCCGCTCGCGGAATTGACAGCTAATTCCGATGGGGGTGGCGTACGGTTCAACTGCAAAATTACACCAAATGTGAAACGATCACACTTCATTGTCCCCTATGATTTGTTTGCATTTGAATTTGGTTTTTTTTTTTAATATTCAGGGATATTTTGAGGATATATGGAATGCAGAAATCATAGGCAATGCAAAATCGTACCGTTGGTTTCAAATTACGCCAATCGATTGTGATGAATCACAAAGCGATTTTTGTGATCGCACAAAAACTTCAGGTTGGGCGGTGTTTACATAATCAACTAGTCACGTACAAAATTGCAGATACCGAAAACGCACGTCTGCTCTTCTTGTCATAACTTCAAAGACTGACTTTTATTTCACAGAATGTGTAGAGCAGAGAGCTAGCATAACATTTTAAGATTTCATATTTAGTAATCAAAATTAGCTGAGTTGCAGCAGCCATATGCTCTGATCAAAGCGTCGCAGAAGCAGTGAAGTTGAAGCGATTGTAATGAGATACCGATAGTGATGAGATGGCGTTGAATGACTCCAAGCACTTGCTTCAGGCAAGTTGTATTCCCTGTGGTACAGATTCATCCCATTGAAGCCCTGCCAGCCACAACTCTTGAAGAAGAATTTTTGCGACAATGACAAGCGGCGATAGTAGACCCAGAGGATCGAACAGAGATGATGCAACTGACAAGATGGTTCTTTTGGTGATGACTGAAGATACGTTCTTGGGCGTGAAGTCGAAAAGTAGCATGTCAGTGTGCTGATTCCAGGCGACTCCAAGCGCGCTGGTTACACCGTCCTCATGCGTGCAAAAGTGTTTGTTGGCGCTACTCTCGACGAAATGAGCATGATTTGAATGGCACTTGGACAGCGGGAAGTGACCTCGACGGAGAATTTCTGTGACTTCATATTTGATTATGCGAAGTGCCCTTGGGTCGTCTGCTCCCGACACTAAATCGTCGATATAGAATGCAGATGTAGTGACTGCTGCGCCAATTGGATATTCAGCACGATGGAGATCAGCTAAATGGTGGAGGCGCTGAGGAGGAGCTGAGGCAGTTCCATAGGTCACCGTGTTGAGTTGGTAAGTAGCCAGTGGGTCTTCTGGAAGTGCTCGCCAAAGAATGTACTGATATTTGCGATCGTTTAGGTCAACATTTACTTGCCTGTACATTTTAGTCACATCGGCGGTTATAGCATAGCGAACTAGCCTGAAGCGCATTAGCAGCATGTAAAAGTCGTCTTGGATCGTCGGGCCAACAAGCAGTAAGTCATTCAGCGAGGTTTGATTCGATGTGCGGCAAAAGTCATCAAAAACCACTCTGAGCTGTGTGGGTGGATGGTGAGGAATGTAGTAATGAGGTTCAGATAGGTTAGGGTTTGTCACCAGCGACATGTGACCTAAGTCTTCGTATTCCTTCATGAAAGAAATGTATTGTGCACGGGTTTCAGAAGATCACTTCACTTAAGAACCTACGACGAGCGATGTCAAACGAGTTTCCGAGACGGTCAGGGTTGTCTTTGAAGGGTAGTTTAACAACAATGCGTCCGCAGGAATCCATCCGTGTTGATGTTACGTAGTGCTCTCCTCAAATTTGGTGTTCGGGCTTTGGTTGTTTGCTGCGTGTGTGGATTGCTTCGAGTTCCCAGACCCGCTTAAGATTGTTGTCGATCGATGCCTTGCTTTGTGCAAAACAAACGGTGGATTCTGAGTTACTTGGTGGATTGTGTTTCTCTGAGACTATCCATACGAATAGTGTCTTTTGCAGCATCGGCAAATTAGGGCCGCATGGCGATTTGGCTGGATTTGTAGAATCTTTCATCAGCTAATGGAATGTTGGCAGGGAGATTCCAGTTTGAAATGTCTATTTCTGCGTCAGGCTGATAACCGATCTGTGGTGTGACGCAGAGTTCCAGCGCGATTTCGAAAGTCGAAGTTCTAGATTTGATCGATGTTGTGGCGCACGATTTTATGTCTGTGTGCGATTGACCAATGTTGCGAATTTGGATATTGTGCCGGCTTTGTCGCAAGCGTAATATCAGAGCAAACGAATTTGTGACAAAGTTCACCTGGGAACACGAATCGAGAAGTGCTCTGTCAAGCCTGTAGGAACCAGATGAGTCCTTAACAAGGACCATGGCAGTTGCAAAAATGACCTGGGTCCCTTTGAGGGCGTCCGCTTGAGCATGAGCATGAGTAGTTGCTTTAACTGGTTGGGGTCAGTCACCCTTAGGTCGTGTTTCTGCGATTGTTATGCAAGAGAGTATGGTGAGCACGGTTACAAGTACAAGTTACAAGTCGATAAATAATTTGCCATTTGATGGCCCTTGGCGAGACAGTTGATACAGAGCTTGCATTGTTTTACCACATCAAACCGATGGCATGGGTCCATGGCTCTAAACTGATCACACGCTATCAGTTTGTGCTCAGAATTCGAGCAAAGCGCGCACGATACGTTTATGAGAGCAAAAGGATGCGTTGTGACCATTAGTAGGAGATCGAGTGCGTCTGGAATTATCTGGCCTGAAGTTTTGGTTTTGAGTTGGGCCGTTTGACACTAGAAACTGGCAGTGCCGCTCGAGTACATCAACACATTGATTCCAAGACGGGAAACTCGCATAGTCCAACGATTCATTCCATTTAGTACGAGTTTGTTGGTCACATTTATCCATTACTATGTAGATCAGCGCAATGCTGACCTTCTGAAATTTGTACGTGATTACCTAATGAAGATAATGAGCTGTACAGTGAGGAAGCATTGTCGATCAAGCTACGTAGTTGTTGTGCGTTTGAAGAAGTGGCTGGCTGCAATCTGAAAATCGTGGCAATGGTTTCCGCAAAATTATGTACTGGTTTGTCGTAACGAGCTCGCAGCTTATCTAGGGCCTTAGGGTAATTTTCACTGGTGACTGGGAAGGCCCGTATTGCTTCCAAAGCAGAGCCCCGCAAACAATTAAGCAGATGATTAAATTTATCAATGTTTGACAATCTTTCGCGATTGATCAATTCAATAAATGAAGTAATGAAGTTCTTGTAGATTGTGTGGTTGCCATCGAATGTGGGCAACGCTAATCTTGGTAGTCTCGTGGGTTGGCCCATCGTTACAGGGTGTTCAACAACTGTGCAGTTTAAGTCTTCACCGAGAAGCTCTTTGATGGCCAGTTTGATACTCACGTAGCTGTTTTCTAGCTCTGCGCGTCCATTGTCTGCTGGCTCTAACGATTCGATCTCTGATTAACGCCTGCTTGAAGTACGACTCCAGTATGCCCAAGAGACATTGAAGTTCAGTGGGTGATTTCTTTTTGACGCCTTTCTCCAGATGTCCGTCAACCATGGTTTTAGTGCGAGTGTCGGGAGCAGAACTAGCTATTTTAAAACTAATTTCAAATGTAACGTAACTGCCCTTTTGGCAGCTTTTGTTTGCTTTGCATAACTAACTATTGTAAATCTATTTATATGCATGCAGTATTTATCTAGACACAGATCTTCGGCTACCGAGATTCTGCATACAAGCTTATCTATGCTTCTCTCGGCTAGCACTCCGCAGTCGTTGTCTATCGCTCACTACGCTAACGTCGCATGCATATTTCGCTGTCGCTCACAAATAAAACCATTTAATAAACTTCGCAACAATAAACATTACAAACATTGTTAACAAACAAATAAAAACCCACTGTATATATTAATCAACACTAATAGCAACCAACAAACATCCGCAAATACAAACAACCCTTGAGCAAAACCGTAATAAACGCTATATATATTCGAATATTAAACCACACGCCTCATGATCATTTGTTATAAACAATTTCGCATAAAAGGTGGCATAAATTAATGCCTCCTCTAAACATTTGGTGACCCCGACATGATAGTGAAACTAATAGTATTTAATGTAAATAATTATTAAATATTGTTTTAACAATTACAAGCGTTTTTGCACAAGTCGGTGACAAAAACCATACATCCACACATACACATAGTAAAAGTAAAGTAAAATTGGCTCAAACAGCACCTCCAGGAGGGCCAGGGCCAAGCTTCTCTCAATCTCTTATCGTGTGTGCTTATAATTTTTCGCACAAGAGAAGGGACCTACAGTTTAACGCCGAATCCGAACGGCAATAGTTAGAGAATTTGCTTTTTCATGGCTAGTTACTTCACAGCTGGCGCCAGTAGCTGTTGAAGGTGATCGGGTGTGTAAAAGCTTTCTTCTAAAGAGAGAAAAAACTTTTTCTATTAGATGGTCCGAGGCGGGATCGAACCCACAACCTCCCGCACCAGCCGCCACACATACGACTGGTACGCCACGCCCGACCAACACACATACACATAAACCAGCAGTTTTCGGTACATCGGCGCACGTACAAACAGTTGGACGTTGGTGAAGCTGGCTATGTAAAGTGCGTGAACATATATATAGTTCGGTTTAGTTTTCGGTTTCCAAGCCGCGGTCATCGAACGCATACGGTTGTTGTTCCGTTGCGTTTCTCTGCGCTTTGCTTTCCCGGTTTTCGTTGGCATTGGTGGGCATTGGCACCAAGCTCAGAATTGCAGTGAATATTGAATACTCTTTTTTTTGTTCAAAATGGTTGATCCCGATCCGAACCAATCTGCTTTTTTACCCAGTAATATTGACTTCTATAAGGCAAAGGCGAATTCAGTATTACGGCAACTTGTGGCTTTAAATGAGTTTTTAGCTGCCGATCAGCTAGCAAATTTTGATGAGGCCGACGTGCAAGTGCGTTTAGATCTCGTGGAGAGTATGCAAGCAGAATATAATAGCGCGCAAACCAGCCTCGAGAAGTTGGATCTAAAGGAGCTGGCGAGTGATGCGCGGTCAAGTTTTGCGGAAATGTATTGCGAGGTGAAATCAAAGCTCTCTCGTGAGCTGACTAAGCGGCGTAAGGCCTCTATTATTCATTCCACAGTGATTCGAAACGGTTCGGTCGATCATTCTTCCGCATTCAGATGTACTGCGCATACTACACGGCTGCCTGAGTTCAAGCTTCCACGGTTCGGTGGGGCCTACATCGACTGGGCGGATTTCTACGCCATGTACGACACTGTTGTTGGTAAAAACGATGACATCAACAAAGTGGAAAAATTTCAACACCTTCGTTCCTGTTTGGAAGGCACCGCTTTGGACACAATTCGTTCACTTGAGCCCAACGATGATAATTACGATAAAGCAATCGAACTTTTAACTTCGAGATTTGATAATAAATTATTGCATTTCCAGGCACACGTGCCTTCAGGCTTCGGATGTTGAGAAGGGTTCTGCGAGCGGCTTGCGTCAACTAAGCGATAAGGTAAATTCACACCTACGAGCTTGAACTACATTGGCATCTACTGAGGAAATTTCTGATGGGCTGCTAATTCATCTCATTACATCAAAGTTGGACCAAAAGACTCAGGAGAAGTGGGAGGAGGCATTGCAGACGAACAAGCTGCCTAAATGGACGGACATGTCTTCCTTTCTGGAAAGGAGATGCCGCATGATGGAGAATCTGGAGAATGCTATGGTAAACCAAATACATCGCAATCAGGTGGGAAAACCAGCTACTAACAAAAATAATCATAGTGCATTCATCGCATCATCTAACACTTCATCTTGTATTTTGTGTGACGTCAAAGATCACCTCCTATTTAAATGCGCAAAATTCCTAGCCTTGACCCCCCATTCGCACCCACTTTTATGTAGACGATTTGATCTCTGGTGGTGACAGTGTTAACGAGGTAGCGGGAATTCGTACGCAAGTGAAGGAGCTTTTGAAAAGATGCCACTTTCCAATACGAAAGTGGTGCTCAAATGAACCAGCCGCCTTGGAAGGCGAGCCGGATTCGGATCGAGAAAAAATGTTAAAGTTCCACGATGGAACAGACGTCACAAAAGCCTTAGGATTGGTGTGGGATACCAATTCCGACAATTTAATGTATGGATTTTCGGAAAACATACCAGATAAGCCAGCGACAAAGCGCACAATATTATCGGCCATCGCTAGGTTTTATGACCCTCTCGGACTTAAAGCCCCAGTCATCACCAAACTGAAAATTTTTATGCAAGCTCTTTGGAAAGACGAAGGGACGAAGCTTTACCCCAATCCTTACATTCCTCATGGTTGTGGAATGTGTCGCAAATATCCACCGTCGTTTTTTGTGAACGCATAAAAACTTCAGGTTGGGCGGTGTTTACACAATCAACTAGTAACGTACAAAATTGCTGATACCGAAAACGCACGTCAACTTTTCTTGTCATAACTTCAAAGACAGACTTTTATTTCACAGAATGTGTAGAGCAGAGAGCTAGCATAACATTTAAAGATTTCATTGAGTTTACAGGGTGACTTGATAAGCTTATAACAAAGAAAACCTTGAGTGAAATTTGTTTGACCGAACAGATTATTTTTGTCGTACTTTTGATGCTGACAATCCGACGGGTCGGTGTCGGAAAAATTGCAAACTATTTTTTCTGCTCATACCACATCGGAATTGAATCAGCTGTTTCTGCCTGTCAAGCTAGCGCCTGTGTATGGCAAGTTCGAGGCGCCATAAGCTTTCCGACGGGCATGAACGGAAATTTTAGTTTGTCTGAGATCAACCCAGCGTAAGAGGCCTGTCGGAATTTTACGGAAGCTTTCCGACACCCTTTTTTTCAAATTTATCTTTAAGGGCCAGACTAATAGTCAATAGTTGAGTAATTTCGAACCCTGCGTAGAAATAAATAATTGTCCATTCGTCAGAAAAACAACTTGGCAAATAATGTGTTATCGAAAATCAGTACATTTAATATCCTTATAACAATATATTCAAGTGGCATTACATTTATTCGATTTAAATTGATATTACAATTCTATATTGTCATTTACTACAATACAATTCTTAGATTTAAAACTATTATGGGATTATCCAAGTCCTTGCGTTCTGTATAATGAAAACGAGTCATACACATGCTGAAGCTCTGACAGACGGTACTCTTCTAAGCACACAATTCCTTGCAACGATGGTGACAGTTTCAGTGCGCATGGCAAACAATGAACCACATGTCGTTTCTCTTGTTCTTTTATAAAAAGCACATTAAAAACCTCAACCTAGAAAAAAGAAAGAAAAGATTGTTGTGAAATAAGTGATATGAATTCAATGATCTTGATGGAGTTTAAGTAGTTTAGTCAATAATTGATTTGAAAGTGGTTAAGTGGATTTTATGTTCCTTGGCAAGTGTATTTTAATTTTGCCTAGATGTTTGTAATTGAGATGAGAGCTGCTGCTGCCTCTCGTAGCTCAGAGCATGCAGCTGCGAGTAAAGAGCTTAGAAACATTCGCTTCTCCCACCTCTTTTCCTACAGTTTTCAGCTCAGAGCAAAAGTTGAAAAGTGGCAGAGCCGACAGCTTGAAAGAGAGGAAACTCGTACCCTGATTTATGCCCGTTGCTCGTAAGTAAGTTCGTGAATTTGTAGGCACAAGGTAGCATATCCGACCCCATAACGTATATATATTCTTGATCAGCATTAACAGCCAATTCGATTTAGCCCTGTCCGTTTGGGCGTAGGTTACTTAATATGTATACAGGACCTTCAAATGTGTACAAACCTCGCTCAACACAAATTAATGCAAATATCTCTTGAATCTGGAGTGCTGGACAGTCGCTGTCTACTACTAAGAGCAAGAACGCGTGGTGTGAAATGGTGTGAAAATTACCGGAAAATTCTGCTTGCAAAAAACTATTTTTCATTCGATTGACTTGAAACTCGGTTTGTAAGAATAGAATACGAAATAACTTGAAATGGGGCGGTTACGATGACGATAACGATATCGATAACGATAAAGATATCGATAACGATAAAGATATCGATAACGATAACGGTGGGTGGGAAGTGAGTGGGTAGGATTTGGGTGGTTAGTGGGTAGGATGTGAATGGGACCTGGGTGGGAAGTGTGTGGGATGTGGGTGGGATGTGGGTGGTATGTGGGTGGGAAGTGGGTGCGAAGTGGGAGGGAAGTGGGTGGGAACTGGGTGGTTAGTGGGTAAGATGTGGGTGTTAAGTGGGTGAGATATGGGTGTTAAGTGGGTGGGATGTGGGATATTGGTTCCATACTGATAAAGGCTATACTGATGGCGCCGCAGCGAAGCGCGACGTAAAACCCGTGGGAAGTGGGAGGGAACTTAATGGGTGGGAAGTGGATGGGAACTGGGTGGTTAGTGGGTAAGATGTGGGTGTTAAGTGGGTGAGATATGGGTGTTAAGTGGGTGGGATGTGGGATATTGGTTCCATACTGATAAAGGCTATACTGATGGCGGCGCAGCGAAGCGCGACGTAAAACCCGTGCTAGTAATTTATAATGTTTGTAATGTAGACGGACATGGCTATATCAACTCTGCTTGACATGCTGATCATAAATATAAATACGTTTTGGGGGTCGGAGATGCTTTCTTTTATATGTAACAAACACTTGGACAATTTTAATATGTATATCCTCTGCAATGGTATAATAAGTTGTTTTCACACATAAGCGATAAAGCAATCCGGTTTTGCTCAAACTTGTAAAATTGTGTGGAATAAAATTATTTTTATATCTGCCGAATAATTTGAGGGAGGAGATAACTTAAAATCGGACAGACATTCTGATAAAGAACTTAAATACTTTATCACACATAGCTTTTAATTTCCTCTGCAAGGTTATTTATTTGTAAGCCAAATAAAACTGTGGTCGGGCGTGGCGTACCAGTTGTATGTGTGGCTGCTGGTGCGGGAGGTTGTGGGTTCGTTCCCGCCTCGGACCATCTAATAGAAAAAGTTTTTTCTTTCTTTAGAAAAAAGCTTTTACACACCAGGTCATCTTCACCAGCTACTGGCGCCAGCTGTGAAGTAACTAGCCATGAAAAAGCAAAAATTCTCTAACTATTGCCGTTCGGATTCGGCGTTAAACTGTAGGTTCCTTTCTCTTGTGCGAAAAATTATAAGCACCCACGCCAAGAGATTGAGAGAAGCTTGGCCTGGCCCTCCTGGAGGTGCTGTTTCAGCCAATTTTTACAAATAAAAACTAGCAACTTTAGAAAAGTTTCGCGAACTCGCTTCTATTATAAAATCTACTTGTTCAACTAATATGTACGTACTTCACATTGACCACAGTAGTGAGAAGCTTCGTTCTTTCCTCGTCCATTAAACCGTATTTCGACTCCTTTCGATTTTACAAACTCCTGTATGTGAAGAACGTTCTTTAATGTTTGTAGTAAACACATTCTGAAAAAAAAAAAATAGACAATCACAAATTAGTGTAAAGTTACAAACAAGTCAATTGCATGCTCTAGAACTATCGATTGTTGTATAAATGGCAAATATTTCTCTCAGGTAGATATAAAATGTTCAAAAGTGTATATCTTTATATATAATCCCTTAGACCGACTGATTATCAACCCAAAGCCCAGACCGCTTATCTTAGAGATCTAAAATTTAATATAGTTAAGTAGCCGCGCACTAGCACTATGATAGAAAATTTGGAAAATGTCGCTTGACCTCAAATTCACTACGTGGTCGTGCGGGAGAGGAATACGTTCAGCATCCACATGACAGGAATGGCTTAATTCGTAATTCTAAAATTTAATATGTGAACTGCATTTACCACTCCCAACATTATCCTATCCTAACACTTTTGAAATTTTGATTAATTTTAATCAGCTGTGAGAATTCGAAACAGCCTATAAGATAAAATGAAGCCAAGAATTTGTTTTTACCAAATAGATTCAATACATAGTGTTCAATGAGCTGTTGGGATAATTAAAAAAGTTTATTTTCTCGTAAGAAAAAAAACTTTTAGTGACTCTCAACTAAATGGATTAAGCAAATTTTGTTTATATTTTCGTTTCTCTCTCAGTTTAATAATAATATATTTATTTTTGTCAACCGCTTAGAACCTTTAATTTGTTTAATGTTTATTTCCCTACGAATGTATTAGGATTACCAATCGAATGTATGAAGTTACATATATTGAACAAAGGAGGCGCTTCGTTGCGCTGCCATCAGTATAGCCTTCACCAGTATAGAACCAATGTCAGAATCAGTTTGAAGACAATCGATTGAGTCAAATGTGAATAGACTTTTCGACCTAGGGATTTCCCGAATTTGAAAAGATAATCTTACAAACACAGGCTTGAAATCAACGCTTTACGACTTTGCCTTTTCCCTTTTACTACTTTGCTGCTGGATTTTCCAAAATTGGAGAAGTTTTTCCAAAGATTTACCTAAAGAGATTACAAACCGAGTTTTAGACAGATCGTCTAGAAAACAAAGATTGGCCTTCAACACATCCCCGCCCCCTTCCATTATCCGACTTCGCAAGTTTGTTTTCCAATGCTCCGAACCCCGTTAATTCGAACTCTCGATAATTCGTTTTACCCTCATAATTCGAATTATATTCCTGTCCGTTCAATATTTCAAGTAAAACTACTTCGTTAATTCGATTACTTCGATAATTAGAACCCTCCACAATTCGAAGTGATTGTGACATAAATTTAAAACAAAGTTACCCTAATAAATCGATGTCAGTAAAATTTGTTTTTTTAATATTTCGAACCGCAAAATGTCGAAACGAAATACAAAATCTAAAACATTAACCGTTGAAGACAAATATTAGTTGGGGATGGTGACCTTTTTGTTACTTCAAATGGTTCTTGTTTGGCCGGCTCAAGGTCAGGTGTGAGGAAAACACCTGACCTTGAGCCGGCCAAACAAGAACCATTAGTTGAAGACAAATGTAAAGCTATTCTGGAAAAGTGAAGATGGAAAGGCTCAAAAGGATGTTGCGGCAAAGTTTCAAATCAAACGTAACCGCGAATTATAAAGAATTTTCACGCAAAAAAATCGCGGCGGTCATCCATGGTTTCTTTTTAAACGAATTTTGAAATGTAAATTTTTTACTTAAAACAAGTAAGAGCGCTGTAGTCAATTTTCCCGACTACAAAATACCCTGTTCAATTGAGACACACATACAAGCACACTCACATACACAAACACACACACGCGCGCTCACACGCGGCCTGCGCAGGCAGCGCTGCCCTTTCTCTATCTCTTATAGTCTCTGAGATCGACGCGTTCATACAGACAGACGGACAGACGGATATGTCTATATTGACTCGGCTGTTGATGTTGATCAAGAATATATGTACTTTATAGGGTCGGAGAAGCTTCCTTTTGGCTGTTACATACATTTGCACTTCATGATCCCCTTTTCACATTTTTAATGGGAAAAGGGTATAAAAATAGTGGAATGCTCGACCGAAGTTTATATACCCTTGTAGCTTCTTAAATTTATATAACTTAAGGTTTCAAATGATTTTCATCGAACATTCTTAGCTGAGTTGTTTCCCAAACTCAGCAATAGATGGCTCCACTATTTTGACCATTTACTTGCCAGTTTGTTATATGGCAATATATTCATCAGAATTGGATCAAACTCGTCAAAATTGTGGGGAAACCGATAATATTCATAGCTGGAAAGCTTAAAGACGCTACCATTGACGCTACCTTACTCCTACTAAGACTTTTTCTCTGATCTAACTTTTGTATGGCAGCTATACTATATAGTTGTCCGATTTTCATCAAACTTGGTGGAATTATGTAAAATCAAAAAAAAAATGTGAAAATTGTGCAGCCGACTGTAAAACAGCAGAAAAAGGCAACCAAATATTTTTTCGGAGCCGAAAACTCTGTTCTTCTCAAACAAAAGAAAAAAATTGAGGAAAGCTAACATCGGCTCGACCGAAGTTTATATACCCTTGTGCTTATATGTTATATGTAAATTAGTAGCCTGAATCCACTAACACAAATATGTACATTCGGCCAAATGTACATATTTTTGACAAGGCCTCCTATATACATTTTCTACACCCAATTTCTATGGCAGCTATACTTGTCCAATCAAACTTGGTGGAATTATGTGAAAGCATAGAAAACTTATAAATTCGAGGTTTGGGGACGTTTGCGTTGACGACAAAAAGTTTTTCTCACTAAAACGACATTTTCGACCGATGGTTCCTATGGCAGCTATATGCTATAATCATCCAATCCGGCCGGTTCCGACAAATGTGCAGCGTATTTGTACCAAAAGACTTTGTGCAAAGTTTGGTTAAGATAGCTTTAAAACTGACGGAGGAGATAGCATAGAAACAGACGGACGGACGGACAGACGGACATGGATATATCAACTCATCTCGTCTTGCTGATCAAGAATATATATACTTTATGTGGTCGGAGATGCTTCCTTCTATGCGTTACAAACATCTCGACAATTTTAATATACCCTCTACAAGGTTATAAAAAGAAGATTAGAAAACAGTGTGACTTTTATGAAATTATCCGGACAAACACTTTTTTGTCGATTCCAAACTATCCATAGAAGGTCAGTGCAAATTTTGTAGTATGAGATACTGTTCGCTTAAAAGCAGGGCTTAATACCGGAACCGTTAACCAAAATAAACCGTTTCAAATCACGTACCGGAATCGGAACCGGAACCGATACAAATTTTTTTTGAGAACCGAAAACCGTTTACCGTTATTAATGGAACCGATAGCACCGGAACGAAACCGAAACGTTGGTACCGGTACAGTTTCAGTTTTTTTTACCTTTGCAGAGCGCATCGTAGTTTTGGTCAGGATGCCAAAATATTTGCTTCCGGAAGACATCTTCAACATTTGCTCCAGTTTTGCGGCTGCAGATAGCGACTTTCTTCTGCGCCAGAAAGAGTGGGACACAGTTTGCGAAATTGTACGCATATTAGAACCAGCGGAGGAGGCCAAAACTGAACTTTAAGCCGTAAATCAAGTTTTGGGTGATTTTTATTTTTTATTTGGATACACTGCAAATTGGGAATATGGAAAAATTCGTCCTCTTAGAGAAAACGTTTGTTTAAAGAAAGCGAGGGAAATCACTTTTTGAAAACAATGCTTTTTTATGTGGCATATTTTTGGACCCTAGTTATAACGTAACGCTAAGTACTGAGCAAAAAAATTGTAATTGAATTAATCTTTTAATAAATATTTATGCACAAATTTCGTCGGTTGCTGATCAATCACTGCTTAATGATGAAGGCAGTTCTAATACTAGTTCAACTAAAAGCGTCGACGAAGTTGAGGCACATATGATATTGCAGGAAAAGAAACTTGCTGATAAAAAACATCATTTGTGTCAACAAATAAGCTACTGGATTCCATTAAGACTTTTTTCATACTTAAAGGTGTTCGAAACCATGAAAACATTCTTAACTGGTGGTGAAAATCATCCACAAAGTTCCCACAATTGTATGTGATGTCAAAAGTCTTGCTTTCTGTTCCAGCTACGCAAGTTAGGGTGGAACGGATATTCTCTGGCGTAAAATTTATTAAGAATTTATTATAATAAATATTAATTATTATTTATTAAGAATTTAATTTTTTCAATATTTAAAATAAGTACTAGTTATACCGGTACGTACCGGTATACCGAAATAAAAATCCGGGTACCGTATCGAAACCGAAAACCGAAATTAGTTGAAAACCGAAATAGAACCTTTAACCGAAACATCCATTTCGGTACGTACCGGTACCGGTACCGGAACCGAAATTCGTTTCGGGATTAAGCCCTGCTTAAAAGGTAAAATTAACTTTCTTGAGCCCTGTATTTAAATACTATTTGTTTACATCAAGGCTGCAAACCGGTCCATAACCGAACCCCTAAGAACCGGTTCGATTCGGGTTATTTTGGGTCCGACGAACCGGACCATGTACCGAACCTCTAATATTTAAAAATCTTTTAACCTGAACCCGAAGCGAACCACTTTTTCGAAAAATTAGGTTCGGTTCACAATATGATGTAGATTTTCCGTGTAATTTGACTGCTATCATTCAAGAAGTTCTCCAATCCTACGACATTTCTCTAGGTCAGATATACACAGCTCGCCACTTGAATAGGACACCTCTAAATTCGATTTTCTATAGTTAATTGATGCTAAACCAAGCCATCTAAGAAAATAATTTTTGTTTTCTTATAAAGTTTATTTAAATGTAGTAATTAGACGAAAATTACAAAATTATTCAAAAGTTGTAAGTATACAAAAAACATTGTTAACCAATAAGTAACAAATTTTGGAGTCTTCATTTTGCTCCACTTGAATAGGACACTTTATCTAAAAACCATTTAAGAATATTTCAATCCTTTTCAAATAACAATATTACTTAAATAAGAAATTACTAACATGTTTTTAAACCAAAAAAAGTTTTTAATAGTGTGTTGAGCCTCCTTTTTTCTCCAAAACCTCACACATTCGGTCTGGAAGGGATGCATACAATTTTCCCAAATAATTCAACGATATCGAGCCCCATGCTAATTTGATAGCTGCAATTAGTTTGGGAACGCTCGAATATTACTGACCTGATCCATATACTTCACGTGTTAGCCATCCCCACACATTCTCAATGATATTCAAGTCCGGTGAATAGGGTGTTTAGTAGGGAGTTTAATAACTCCACGTTTTGGCTCGCTATATACGATTTAACAATCCGGGCCGTATGTATAGGGGCATTATCATGTTGATAAATCCATTTTAGATTTGCAAAAAAGAGTTTGGATGTGTGGAAAGGCCTCTTTCAATATACCATTATAAGACAACGCATTCATGGTGGTTGGAATAAATTTAAGCTCACAGGTGCCATAATAGGAAATGGCCCCCCATACCATAATACCTCCAGCACTGCTGTGCAACTTATCAATATGGTGTGGTTCTTTTCGAAGATCATGAAAATAGTAGCTGTAGCCATCGGGGCCCTCCAAATTAAACTTTTTTTCGTCCGAAAAGACAACACGTTGCCACTCCGAAGTCCATGTGACATATGCGCGCGCGAAATCAAGACGTTGTAACTTCCGAGCCGGGTTAAGAGGTGGCTTCTTCTTGATTTTTAGTCTCTTCAGGTGTGTAGCATTATTAATAACACGACGCATGGTTGTCAAACTTGCTTTAACGTTGCATTTTTCCCTTATCTTGGCCAAAGAGTCGTGCGAATTGGAAGCTTCTCTTAATATAAGTCGCTTGTCCGCGATGGTAAGCGCACTGTGAGTGCGGCCCTTCATGTTTTTACCATAATTAGCCTCATTATTTAAAAAATTTGTTATGGCGTGACGGCTCCTGTCGACGTTTTTTTGCTATTTTGGCAATAGAAAGGCCAGAATCCTTGTAAGCTTGGATTTTTCCTTTCTCCGACTCAGATAATGAAGTGCCACGCCCCATTTTCGTTTTTTTAAATTTTATATACACTTCAATTAAAGCAAAAAGTTTAAGTAAACCAAAATTTGTGTGCACGTGTCAACGATACCGACCAAATAAAATGCATGTTCTATTCAAGTGGCGCAAAAATTCAATGGAATTTTTGCGAATGCTCACATAAAGTGCAAACATCTTTATAACGGTTCTATTCCAAAACTTGGAATATACCAGAAAGAGCGAAGAATGCTTGCACAAAGATAATATGCAAAAAATACCGTTATTAGGGTGTCCTATTCAAGTGGCGAGCAGTGTATACTATCACCGTCGATAATGGATCGAATATGGTTCGAGCAGGAGAACATTTAAATGAAAACTGCAGAGCAGAAAAGGAATGCAACTATGGAGATTGTAATGTTGGTGAAGGTTGCTGATGTGAATCAAAATGCATTTCTTGACTTAGAGGACTCTATAATTACAGTTCGTGGGCTAAATTTAGTAGTTCACGATTTTTGTTTAAGGAAATTCAGTTTGACATTAGTAGAGTTCGCACACATTGTAAGAAACTTCGTACCACTATATGAAATCTATTGCATATAGAACGCGAAAGCAAAGCTAACTTCGTCTGTGCCGAAATTTTAATACACTTGAAAAAGTTCGCTTCGACGGTTAGCGATTTCGACCAAACTTCGCAGGTCAGCTTAAAAACATATAATATTAACAATGACGAAGTTTAAACTCGCTAATATTGAAAACAAAAAAAGTTTTTTTTCACTAAAACCCATTTTCCGACCGAACATTTCTATGGTAGCTACAAGAAGTAGTCATCCGATCCGGTCGGTTCCGACACAAAATTATAATACAATTTTCCAGTGTATAAAAATTAAGGAAAAAAAACAGTGCTAGACTGTGTGGCGCGATGGAACTCAACCTACAAAATGTGCGAACGTTTACTAACTCTTAATGATTTTTGCATTCAGAGCTCTTTAAAAGAGCTCCACCTAAAAACACCTGAATGCAACGTAGTTTAAAATATATGTAACTGGCTGCAGCCAATTTATATCACTTCTTTAAATCTGCAGGATTCACAATGACTACCAAGTGATTTTTATTCCGCTTGCTTTTCTTGTCGAGCAATTGTCCTGAAATCTTCAGCAAAACATTGTTTATTACTATCTAAGTGCCTCGATAAACGTTTTTGTATCATGAGCTCAGTACCAATATTGGCTGCAGTGTTTTAGACCTGAGATTTCTAACTTTGTTAAACTGAACCTCCAAAAAAAAATTCTTAATGAGAGTTTTCAAAATTCAACTTTATCAGCGGTGTCACAGAAATCTATAGAGATTTCATCTTCGGTTGGATTGCAAATCGCTCGAAAAATTCGTCGGTGACACAGAACTTCAAGAGATTTCATTTTCTTATTTGAAAATCTAGTTAGAACAGAAGCTGTCCCAATTGAAGTATTATCTCTAAAAACAGGGCAGCATCTCTCGCAAAAAAATTTCCCTGTTTTTAGTTAAGGGGTAATTTGATGATCAAGTGATATTTATTGATTGTGTTATATATATTTTATGATGCATTTTTAAATTATAATTCAAATTTATATATATTCATATCATATTCTCAAAAAATAAAATGCGAAATTTAAAAATGTGTTCGCGCCACTCATGCAGTATTACTTGCCAGACCTTAGTCAGCTGGCTGTTACATATATGGCGACAAAACTGTAGATGGCGCCACTTGAGGTGGCTGTTTTTGACAAATATGATAGACTTTAGTTGGTTTTGCAAACAATTATTAAAACGCCAACTAGAATGCTTAAACTAATTAAAAAATTTATTCATTTGATGCAACCTATCCAGTAAAAAAAATGTTTACATTTCCAAAACTAATTTTGCATGTCAAAATTGTTTGGGTGGTGAATTTTGCTAAATCTCCTGACAAAACACGATAGATTTGAAACCAACCGAAAGAGATTTCTGTGACACCGAGAATTGGTGTTGGGTTGGAATTTGGTTGGTAGAGATTTCTGTGACACCGCTGTATATGACTCATCGTTTGATTGCGAAGAAGAGAAGTTTTTGAAAGCAATCTGTAAATGATGTTATAGATTCCATCGGAAATTGTCCAAGAGAACATACATCAACAAATGTTTTACAAATTTGGAATGGTACAAAAACGAGGACTTAAAAAATATTTCCTTAACAATGCTTGCTATTCCAGCAACTCAGGTATCAGTTGAACGCGCATTTTCAACACTTAAGTTTGATCTTTCTAATTTAAGAGCTAGAATAGATGAACAGCTCCGAGAAATATCTTCTAGCTTGCTTATTAACTTAAACTAAACTATTTAAAAAAATAAGTATTAACAAATCGAAACTATTCTTTTATGTTCTCCAGCGAACCGAGGTTCGAACCAAAACCTTGGGTTCAGGGGCTCCAGGAACCGGTTCTCGAACCGAACCTTAGACTTAACAAAGGACTCGAACCCCCGGACCGAACCTTCTGCAAAATTTAAGAGGCTTGTAGCCTTGGTTTACATTTTAAACTTAAAAAATTAAATTAAGTTTTTGGAACACGAATTGGACTGGGCCAGGCAATCAATTATAGACTGGAAAAAACTTATTAAGGGAAATCTTCATTGATTAACCTATTCGTGAAAGTTGTGGGAAACTTCGTGGCCATGGGAAAAATCGTTGAAATTGATGAATCCAAAATTGGCAAGCGCAAATATAATTGTGGCCGGGTTGTGGAGGGTGTGGATTTTTGGTGGATTGAAGCGAGAGTCCAAAAAATTCTTTACAATTCCGGTTGAAGACCGTGGAAATGACACTCTTTTGAAAATTATTAAAGCAAATATAGCTGACGGATCCACAATTATTTTAGATTGTTGGAAGGCGTACAATGGCCTAAAAGATGAGGGGTTCTGCACGAAACATTTAACCACTCAAAAAACTTTGTGGATCTCTTAACACATTCGCACACACAAAACAAAGAAATACTTTGGCGGGACGTTAAGGCCGAATTGCCACATTTTGGGCGAAAAAAATATAATTATCTCGGATATTTGACAAAATTTGTTTTTCACAAACGTTTCCCGAATCACAAAGACAAGATTCATAACATCTTCCAGGCAATTGCAGTATAATCCAGCAACAGAAATTATAGTCAATGATGTGCATCTTTCGGAGGTGAGTCTTTATACAAGTACACCACAGGTGAAACGCGCCCAATTAAAAATGGGAAAAGGGGATCGTGAAGTTGTGCAAATGTATGTAACAGCCAGAAGGAAGCTTCTCCGACCCTATAAAGTATATATATTCTTGGTCAGCATCAACAGACGAGTCGATTTAGCCATGTTCGTCTGTCTGTATGAACGCGACTATAAGACTATAAGAGATAGAGCCATACGTTTTTGCATGTATGTAGTAGTTGTAAAATGTTGTAAAAATGTGCACCTCATTTGGTTTGATGCTGAGATATATTAAAATCGAAACAAAGTTGAACTTGGCAGCTGTGAAAGGCTTGTTCTATTTCTGATTTTTTCGTGTGTTCCCCGCCACACCATTTGAATCTTGACATGAAACTTTTCCACGTGCTATTGATTGCAATCCTTGCTTCTGCCAATTTGTTCCGCAGATGTGTCTCAAACCGCATATTCTGTGTCAGTGTGACACCTAGATATTTGTACTCCTTCAAAGCTTCCAGTTCTGCCCCGTCGAGGTACCACTTCTCCGCTCTTGCAAGTCGCCCTCTGCCATCTCGAACCACCATGATTTTTGATTTTTCTGTGTTAATGATAAGGCTCCACTGCTTACAATGCACAGATACTTTATCAATTGTATACCATATCATCGGCATACATAAGTATCTTACTAGTGACAACTCCGAGTCTTGCACCTCCGCTTAGGTAGTCATGTAGGTCTTTGATGAACAATACGAACAGCAACGGGCTCAATAGGCATCCTTGTTTGACTACTCTGTTTGCCTCAAACCAGTCCGAGCATTCGTCTCCGTCCCTCACTGTCGTCTTATTGTCCACGTATAGGCTTTTGACAACAGAATGCATTTTCGACGAGAATCCTAAATTGCTCAGTTTGTAAAAGAGGGCATTCCTGTTAATGGTGTCGAAAGCTGCACGGAAATACAAAAAAAAACATGTAAAGCTTTTTTTTTCTGTTTCAAGTAATGCTGTGCGATGGTAGTGAGAACAAAAATGCTATCAACAGTTGAGTAGCCTTTCAGGATTGGTACTCGCTGAGCAGGATCTTTTCGTTCACCCAAGCAATTAGACGAGCCAAAATAACAGAGGAGAACACCTTTACCATTGCGTTTTGAAATGAGATTTCTCTATAATTCTCTGCTTGCCTTTCTTGTATATGGGATATATAATATTCAGTCGGAAGGAAACAGGTGCCTCTGAGTTAAGCATAATATTGTTGTACACATTTGCCAGACACTTAATAAACACCGGAGAAGCTTCATTTAAAAATTCAGCGCGGATGCGATCAACACCAGGAGCTTTTTTGCAATTGCATTTTGCGATCGCTATGTTAACTTCCCCCGCTGAAATCGCTACATCGAGATTGCTGTTCTCAATCATAGGTAAAGCATAGCAAAGCTGTTTCCCTTTGTCGACAATAATTTTGAGTAACAGAATTCGTTGTCACATTAAAGTATCTCCTTGTCACAATGGAGTTAACATCACTCAAAAAAGAGAGGCGTTTCAAATTGTGCTTCAATGTTAAATTTTCTTTGATTCGGCGTTAAACTGTAGGTCCTTTTCTCTTGTGCGAAAAATTATAAGCCCACACGCCAAGAGATTAAGAGAAGCTTGGCTTGGCCCTCTTTAGTGCTGTTGAGCCAATTTAAAAAAAAACGAGAGCGTAAGTTAAAGTCGGCTCTTACCGACTTCGATATACTCTCTACTCAGGGAAAGAAATATTTAATAGCCTACCTGTGTCCCCTTGGGGGGGGCAGCCGAAAAGTATGCAACATTTTTTAACTCGGCTAGTTATCATCCGATCTTTATAAAAAATTTCAGGGCTTATAGATATCGCGAACATAAATGTAAGTTTTTAAATTTGAAATAAACTACTGCGTGCAGACAATAGGAGTCTACATTTCCAATTTGGTTGCTCTAGCTCTTCTAGACTCTGAGATCTAGGTGTTCATACAGGCGAACGGACACACGGTCAGACGGACAGACGGACATGGCTATATCAACTAGGCTGTTGATGCTGATCAAGAATATATATACTTTATATGGTTGGAAATGATTCCTTCTGCCTGTTACATACATTTGCACGACTTTAGTATACCCTTTTTACTCTACGAGTAACGGGTATAAAAAAAAGGAATCGAATGCATTTTTCGAAAGTTTAAGACCAAAATTTGACGAGGCGAGTCCGTCCATCGAAAAGGCCTGTCTTTACGCTGTCTTTACGCTATAATTAGGGACAACATTTTCAAGACTCTTCATTTCACAATGTGCAACTAATGTGGCTTGGAGGCTGGAATCAGCAAGAACCATGAGCGTGGCTCAAACAATGTATTTTTAACCTTTTTAACTTTTGCGAGCGAGAGAAACAATTTTCAAAAGCCCTGCATGATATTTTCGAGCTAAAGACGCTCTTAAACTCTCTTAGATGAGGAAGCTGCAGTCGTTCCAGAAAGTCCCTGTATTGTACCGGATGCCGCAGAAGTCCCTAAGAGCGACAGTAAATCTCAAGAACGGCTGCTTGGCTAAGGCCGAGATCATCCAAAGGCCTTATGGCCCATTGCGAAGCATTTAAATGTTTAGAATAGGTCCTAAAATTTTGAAAAAATTCCCTAGATGTACTGCGAATTATGAAAAATTTACGTGCAGAAATCAGTTGCCGGTCACCTGCTGTTCTCTTGTAATTGAATTTCAAAGGTTGCATTTTTGCCCATACAAATATATGTGTACCATTTTTAATTTCTCACCCAAAAAGGGATGTCCTTTTTTACTCTTTACCAAAGGTACGAAGAGTATAATTGGCCTGTGCAAAAGAGAAGCCAGCTGAATCTATTGAGTAGATATATTCTTGAAAAGACAAGCCGATAGAGCCATGTCCGTCAGTCCGGATGAACTCACGGACCTTCTAGACATATATAGACATAGTAATCCGCATTATTTATCGATCTTCAAAGTTTGGAATAATCAAATGGACGTTATTCTATTTATTAGCAGCACCGTATAAATAAACTATACGCAGCAACGGCCGCAACCGCGCTTCATTTCAGTTCCGTTCGTGTGGGGCCTTATTTAAAAGATATTCTGATAGCCTCTTAGAGTTCGGCACTTGCTTTCATCTCGAAATTCAGAACAGGCCCGATTATTTACATAATGTATTGGTTATATTGAAAACAAATTTTCAAATGGTCTTGATAAGTTAAGTTAGTTACAGAATCATTGGTTCATTGGAATCACCCAGTATAAAAGCAATAGTTATAAACAGGGCCGCAAACCGGTTTTGAACCGAGCCGGTTCGAACCCGGAATTCCGGCTTTGTTTTTACTGTGAACCAAACCCTGATCCGAGCCTCGAGGACGAAAATAGATGAACCCGAACCCGTTCCGAACCCAAGCTTTTGGTTCCAAGCCAGAGCTCGGAAAAAACTGTTAACACTATCAGCGTGTCTGTGTTACAGACACAACGAAAAGAGATTGCAAAAAGACACTTTAAAAAAAAGCCAGACTATGATATACTTTGCACATGCGAAAGTGAACATTTGTATAATCTTAATAGGGTCAGAGATGCTTTGTTCTGTCGGTTACATACATTTGCACAAATATTCTTTGTACCTTTGGTACAGAACATAAACAGACACTAAATCAGAGAAAACTGGCACAAATTTTTCATCTAATACTTATACATATCGAAAAACTTCATTGCCAGCTTTCCATGAAGCTTTGCCTGCTTTGACTGCCCCCCTACACCTCTTTCCTACAATCAAAAACTTCATTAGGAACTTCATGAAGTTTGCATCACCGTGTAAATGCGGACTAAGAATGTATCTCGTCGTCAAGTGTATACCTATTGTATTGTTATTTTAAATATATTGGGAAAACCATGCAACGAACCAAGGTTCGAACCAAAACCAATGCCCAAAAACCTCGAACCTTAAATTTCCGAACCTTAACCGTTAGTAAATTTTAGTTCGAACCAGCAAACCGGAGGTTCCGAAAAAATTTTTGGGTTTGCAGCCCTGGTTATAAAACCATACACATAACATCTTATTTGGTTTTGTCATGACGATCCAATCTTTCTGATGTTATACAATTTGCAGTTGGTTTGTTAAATTTCAATAAGGATTGATTTGGCACACAATCAAACCGAAAGTGAAAAATAGATAGCAAATGTATATCGATTGTAGAAATGCCAGAATGTGAAAAGCCAGCACACTTCAGTTAGACAACCCTATGAAATGACTGACGACAGCTCAGCTAAACGGTCAGGTCAAATACATAGAACCGGTTCTACTTTACCGTATCGCTCAGCTGAGCAGTCAGATCTTTAGAC
This sequence comes from Lordiphosa magnipectinata, assembly GCA_037044535.1. Classification (NCBI taxonomy): domain Eukaryota; kingdom Metazoa; phylum Arthropoda; class Insecta; order Diptera; family Drosophilidae; genus Lordiphosa; species Lordiphosa magnipectinata. The sequence goes on from JBAMBO010001951.1 coordinate 170,411, forward strand.
CCAAAAGAATGTAGTAACAAATGGTGATCATTAAAGTTTATAAATTTATGGCCCCAATTTTAAGCCCATTTACCAGAGCTCGGAAAAAACTGTTAACACTATCAGCGTGTCTGTGTTACAGACACAACGAAAAGAGATTGCAAAAAGACACTTTTAATTCTGTTTTGCTCAATAGCTGTTTTCGCTCAACCAAAGATCGCTTTTTTCGTTTCTGTTTTGCTCATGTGTTCCACTGACCGTTTTGCCGAGAGCCGACTTCCAAAGTGTCTTCGAAGAATGTAAGCCAGTTTGTGACTGGGATGCCTGTGTGTGTGTGTTTGTCTCAGTCTTTGTACATATGTGTAGTATGGAGAAATTTATTATTATTAACCTATCAAATGAAATGCAGAAAATATTAGTTTTTGGTAATTGCTTAACGCCCAAAAACCATATTTTTTTAATTATGTACATTGTACATATAGTACATAAGCCCACCGCCTACCACACGAACAAACCAAATGACACTTTTTGCTGACCCTGTTTTGCTCATTTGAAGACAGTTTTTGCGTGAGCGATCGCTCACAAGTGTTCCTCTCAGTTGTTATTAACGGTCTGTCTTGTTTGTTTTGATCAACCGAAAATGCTCAACAGAAAACACATGAGGGAAAAAAAGTGTTTTGCTCAGTGAGAGTCCGAGTCGTCTTTGATTTTTTCTGTTTAGTCAGTGGGCTGATCGCACTGAAAAAAGTGTTGAGGGTTATTTGCGAGCTCTGCCATTTACGCATCAGAATGTGCAACATATAAATATAACAAGTGAGAAATTCGGACAAGCCCGAACGTAATAACCTCTGTACCTGGGAAAGTGTATACTCAGAAGTATGTATTTCGGTGCTGCAGTAAAGGGCAGCAGATTGATAAATAGTGCTAGAATGTACAAGCCATCTATCTATGTATTACATATGGGCATTTCCACAGAATGTTCCACTGAGACCGAAAACAATTTAAAAAAAAATTATTTTCTTTAAGGGGTTAATTCAGTTAATTTTTTTTTAAAATCGATTTTTTTTATTTTGCTTTCATAATGTACTTATAAATATAAGTACACACGCACATAAAAGACTTATCAGGTAAATGCACTGTAGTGCAGTTAAAACTTTAAAGCCGTTTTTCTCAAAACTGTGTTTTCGAGGTCGGTGACCACGATTCCTCAAAACAGCTGAACCGATTAGTCTAAAATTTCGAGACAAACTTTTAAGACATATTCTTTAGAATTAATCGAAGATTTTTCCTCTCCGATGGGAGAAAAATTTGTTTTTTTGAGAAGCTGCCATTTTGTCAGAAAATGTTATATTCTGGAGATACGCTGTAGCATCCTTCAAAATTATAATTTTTACAAATAAAAAATGTTAAAATACGGTTAAAAGTTACCTTAATATGTGTACAAATTCTTACATTAATGAATATTTAAGATCTTCTCAGGAAAAATTCCGGAAAAATGGCTTTTTTCAAGACAATTAACTGTATGTAACCCCTTAAGTGGTCGGGCGTGGCGTCCCAGTTGTATGTGTGGCTGCTGGTGCGGGAGGTTGAGGGTTCGATCCCGCCTCGGACCATCTAATAGAAAAAGTTTTTTCTTTCTTTAGAAAAAGCTTTTACACACCCGATCACCTTCACCAGCTACTGTCGGCAGCTGTGAAGTTAACTATCCATGAAAAAGCAAAAATCCTCTAACTATTGCCGTTCGGATTCGGCGTTAAACTGTAGGTCTCTTTCTCTTGTGCGAAAAATTATAAGCGCACACGCCAAGAGATTGAGAGAAGGTTGGCCGTGGCCCTCCTGAAGGTGATGTAAATTTTACTTTTACTTAACCCCTTAACACAGCATTTAAATTAATAATTTAAAGCTTTTCTTAGTCGTTACTGTGAGAATACTGGCCTGAATACTGAAGATATGCCGCCTTTTTCTCTTAGTTTTTTGGAATATGTCGCGTGCTAAATGTCGCGTTCGTCATAATACTAAAGCTTATAAAAACAAAACAAATTTAAATAGTTGAATATGGTTGCACTTAATAAAAATCTACATTATCTGCCATGTTCAGGTTTTCACTAAAGTGAATTCGATTTTTTGTTACATTGTTTTCTTTTCTATTAAACAATCAAGGAAATCCGTATCAATCCTATATTTAATACTTACTCTTTACTCGACGGATTCAAATTAAAATATTTTAGTCTCTCTGAAAGCCTCGTGCATTGCAGTACGAGGGAGGGCTCCGTGATTGTCTTTGTCAAGACACGTGTCGTGATCAGTCTTTTTCAAGACGCGCATTATGGGAATTTGATATCAAGAAAAAATAAAATAATTTGCAGTGGCGTTTTCCGGTTTATAAAGTGGTCGGCCAAATAATTCCAATTTGCCTACGGGTTTCTTGGTAACCTAAATTCTCAAAAAAAAATTAAGTATTTTAATCTAATTAACCCAATCAATTTGATGCAACAAGCACATTTAACAATTCGAATTCCACAATTTTTGTCAAAGTGAAAGCCGGAACAGGCCTCTTAAGTTAACAGTTAACTGCATCAAAATATTTTTTTACAATTCGCAGATCTATGATTTTTTTTAGATGCAATCGAAAACGACTTCCATTTTTGGCGTCTGATAAATCCTATGATTATTTGGAAGTATATTTTAAGCGGCAAGTCAACTGAAGCTACTTTTTGCACTTAATATACTGCTACCAATAAATAGAAACAAGTAAAAAATCTTTGTCTTCTATATTTTTTTTTACTTTATGGTCGCGTTCGCGACTGTGGAAATGCCCACATATAATATAATTACAACCCCTTTTATAAATATGATCTAAATGGTATCGTATTAAATTCAAAATCAATATATTTCCTATGACACTTTGAACCAAAATACTGCCACTACACAATTAAAAAGGACATTAAGCAAATGACCGCCAAAGCTGAGCTCAATCGTGTGAAATTATCTGGTATAAATTGTATTCCCATGGACACGTTAGAATTAGAAATAATTTCACTATTTTTATAACGAGACATTTTATATCACATCAGATTTCCACAATTAAATCAAATACTTTCAACACGTGTGAACTCACCTTAAGAATAATAAAAATTTTAAAAAAGGTAATACGTACTTTATCAATTCAAAGAGTTTTGTATCTGACACTTTAATATTTCTGGCTAGGTTCCAGCTTAAATGAACCATGGGCACAATACTTTTAAAACTTTGCAATTTATTCCACTCATACCGTTCTATGGCAAGCGAATACTGGCGTGCAGTTAATGGACCAACATTCCAGGCAATGTTATTACACCAACCTACAGACTGAACCCAATGAACGCATCTAAAAAGAAAGTATAAAAAGTATATGTAAAGTATGTATGTGATTAAACGTAAATATTATAAAATCCTAAAAAAAATTCCTACAAAAAATTGGGTTTATCATTGGTTTAAGCTTTAAAGGCATTGTAAAAGTCTATCCAACGCGATAAGCAAGTAATAGCCCCTTTATACTGGCTTATCATTTTAATTTCTTAACAATTTTGCTGTTTCCATTGACATGAAGTCATTTTGTTGACATTCACAATGACAAGTTAACAAAAACACTTTCAAACTCACGTGGACTTATTGGAATATTTAGCAAAAAAAAATAGCTGTCTGGAGAGCAATTCCACGGGGCAAACGCATTGTCATCGAACTGAGTCTTCAGCAGACAGATAATTACACAATTTTATTTGGCATGCTACCATTTTCAATCGCAAAATTTTTCGAAACCAAAGCGGTTTTAGGACTAAGAATCGCAAAATTTTTGTAAAGCGAAAATGGAAGCAAGGCATTAATTTATGTTTTAAACAAAGTTGCTCCTAATTTTTAAATTCAAATCAACAGAATACACAGTGTTACAACGAAAATAAACTTTCAAAATGACCAAGCATACGCTGTAGAGCAGTTCGAGTATAGCACTTCCTAATACTGTGTTTTTACCTAAAACCCCCAAAATATGAAGTTATGGCCAGCTTTTTGCTATTTTACTTCAATTAAATCGATTTAACGCGCGCATGGACCGTCTGATTGTTTATAACCTTGTCAATTTCGATAGCGACGAGAGCAATCTAATATATTTTAATCAATGGTTTGTCTGATTTAACGCGATGGCTGAGAAATGCGGCTTACAGATGTGAATTTTTACTTTGGCCACCACTGGTTTAGGTATTTATGCTATGCGATTTTTCCTTAAAGTTTATTATGAAAGCCCATTACTTCTCCGTTGAGCAAATGTTATCCCTATGAATTTGGATACCGTTTGACGAAGTTATTCGCGTATTTCTGAGTGCACATCGAAAATCTACTAAATTTTTTTTAGTGTGTTTACATATTTGTTTCAGCCTTAACATAAGTGCTCCTTTAAGTATGCTCTGTTTTGTTTGGCGCCAGATTCAAATATTCTTTTTTAAATATTTACCTAAAATGCAAATATTTATAAACTTCAATTTTTCGGCCAAGAATAACGTTCTCCGCATACTGTTATAAAAAAAAATAAGTAAAGCTTTAGTGCAGCGGTGGGCACGAATATTGAGTTTGAGGGCAGTCCAACAGCAACCACAAAAAAAGCAACCCGGATTTTGTTGTTTTCGCTCACTTTGAAGCGAGGCAATTGCACTTGCTGCGTCGTCTGTCCGTGCAGGCTGACGGTAATTCGCATGGATTTTGTTGTTGTAACACAACTAGAAGCGAGCCAATTGAACTTGTTGCGACGACTGCTTGTGCGTTTCGGCGTCTCGAAGTCCACCGAGCATTTTATTGCGCCTTGTTTTATAAGATAGAATAAAGGGCCGGGCTTCGAGGGCCAAGCGATATAAGTTTCTTTTAATTTTTACTTGGCTTCTTCGGTTTTGTTTGTATGAAATGGTTCGTCCCTCTCGTTAAAGTGGTTTCTATATTCTTCATCATCAGTCATCCATTGGTATTTTATAGCGGTTCAGTATTATTACAATCAAGGTTATGCAGTTATCATTGGGCCTTATTTGTGGACTTGAAATGCAATTTCTTAAGTATTTAAAGTTTTTATTATACGGTAATAAATTCTATGTATCAGACCAGCTATGGCGATGTCTGGCCCGCAGGGGCCGAACACATTTCGGTACAAAAGTCGAGCGCTTGCCAAGGCTTGCACCAAGAGAGCAATGAGCTCTTCACAAGCCTTAACCGTGCCTGCCTCTGTACGGTTATTGCTGTGCTACTCACTATAGCTTAGTTTATCTTTATATTAGGTAACAGTATTCGGAGACCGTTAATATTTGCCCAGAAATTGTGAGTAAACTTCCACTTATATATTGCATTTTGAGTATTAAGATAAGATTATTATATTATTATTATAATTATAAGATTATTTGAATCTGGCGCCAAACAAAACAGAGCATACTTGAAGGGGCACGTATGTTAAGGCTGAAACATATATGTAAACACACTAAAAAAAATACTAGATTTTCTATGTGCACTCAGAAACGGTATCCAAATTCATTGGGATAACATTTGCTTAACGGAGAATTAAATGGACGCTCATAATAAACTTTAAGGAAAAATCGCATAGAATAAAATAGCTAAGCCAGTGGTGGCCAAAGTCGAAATTTCGAAAAAAAAAACTTGAAAATGCCACATCTGTAAGCCGCATTTCTCAGCCATAGCGTTAAATCAGTCAAACCATTGATTAAAATATATTAGATTGCTCTCGTCGCTATCGGTATTGACAAGGTTATAAACAATCAGACGGTCCTACGCGAGTTATATCAATTTAATTGAGGTAAAATAAGTTTTTTGCTATTTTTGGGCATAACTTCAAAGGGTGTTAGGAAAAAAACCAAGTGTGAGGAAATGCTATAATCGACTAGCCCAACAATATGTACTGGGGTTTCGTGAAAAGTATGTGCAGAATTTTTTTTTTTGTAACACTGTGCTTTTGGTGACACTTTTTGTTTCCTGAGAGTAACGAGTACTGCCAGAGAGTACTGAGTATCTTTTAAATAAACACTAAATTCCTTCGAGGCGGATGCCATCATTTTTAAGAAATGACAGAAGTGAAAGGCAAAATGAATTGGCAATCGTATGGTAGAAATTATATAATTTTCTTTATTTCTGGTCATTTCAAGAAACGAAGTATCATTTGTTGTATGGAAATAGTCTATAACCCGGTAATAGGAAAGTTTTTTTATAGAACTCCAAAAATAGAGCTCAAATGTAAAATATTTGAGTGATTAAAAGCTTTATACTAAATGCCAGCAATGGAATGATCACCAAATCGTTTGGTCAAGTACCGTTTAAAGAATTTAAAGATCCTCATCCGTTAACGGATTATTATAATTTTTGACTCTTTAACTTACCCAGCATTTACCCAAACCAAGTCTCCAGGTTTTTGGATAAATCTATAAACTGGTATGTTTTCTTTGTATAAGTCTTCTAAAACAGGCCACCATGATCCATGCAAGTAACTGATGTTGTTTTTCTCGCACAAATTATGAATTCCGCCCCAATATGCATCTGGTACGGCAAACCATTCGCAATCTCCAGGACCAATATTTATGTTAATGGAGCAAAAATTATTATTTTCTTGATGACCAGGTGTTCTACTTCCAGGCACTTTCATATATAATTGGACGGTATTCATTCCCAGAATTACGTGTCCAACGTGAGACAACATATTGGCAGCAGAAATTACTCGAGCAAACGCCGGTAATTTTTGTAGTTCACTTAACTGTGGCTTCCATTTCCGTTCGTCAGACAGATCAACATTGGTTCCAAATCTAAAAATAAGATAAAAGTTATTCTTTTAATGCGCAAGATATAAAAAGACTGCCTTGACTGACAGCCCAAATGTTCAATGTTAGCGTTCTCAAAATCGGCCTTTATTAATATTTTATGCTTTCAAACAGATTTGTAAATTTTGATCAAAATCGGATGACTATATCTTATAGCTGCCATGGGACCGATCGGTCGGAAAATGGGTCTTAGTGAAAAAAACTTATTTGTTTTTAAGTAAATCATTCTTAATGTCGGTGATTATTAATATTCAACACTTTCAAACTAATTTGAAAAAGTTGAAAGACATCGGGTGACCATATCTTATGGTTGCCAAAGGACCGATCGGTCGAAAATGATCAGAGTAAGAAAGAAAAAAAAATTGTTAATTTGATATTTTCCAAAAGATTCGCGAAATTTGGTCGAAATCAGATGTTTATCTGTCGGAAAATAGGTTTTAGTTAGAAAAATTTTTGATTTTTATGTTAACGTTCTTAAACTCGGACATTTCAAAAACAGCATTTGCAAGGGTATAGAAACTTCTGCAGAAACGTATGCATGTATTTCATATGGCTGTTTATGCTGAGATGATTCCTTCTGGCTGTTACATACTTTTATACAAACTTAATATACTCGATGTACCTTTTATCTTTTTTTTTTTTAAATATCGATATTTATTTTTTCCAACAAAATAGGTGCACTTACATTTTATGCCATATCTCAATTCATAATGGTCAGATAGAGTCAAGCAAGATATGAATCGAAAGGTAATGGAATGGTCAATAATCGCACATAACACTATTTTCGAATCGGCTAAGTAGTTTGAAAACAATAATAAAAAATATTTCAAAAAATCGATTTTTTCCTCGAAAACGCAATAAATTTCGTTTCCAAACGACTGGAAAAAAATTTAAAAATTCAAAAAAAATATTTTTAATTATTCTACTTAGGAACCGCACTTCTTCGAAGAATATAAGATAGCGATGAACAAAATCTATAAATAAGTACAGGAGCTGTAAGCAATATAGTGCTGAAAAAAGTGGTGTTTTTGAGATTTTATAAAAATAAATTTTCATTTGCTTCGACTTTTGTTCTGTTCTGGAATTTTTTTTCTGATCTGGCTATTCGACCACTTCTAATATTGACCAAAAGACTAAGAAAAAAGAAAAAAAAATTTTCTATACACTTAAAATACTCAAATTTGACTGTTAGTTCCTTCACTTAAATTGATCCAGCTTCAATATTTATTCATAGATTTTCTTCATCAATACCTTATTATCTTTGTAGAAGTGCGATTCTTCAGTCAAAAGCATAAAAATAATTTTTTGGATTTTTTTATATTTTTCCTAGGCGATTAAAAATGAAATTTTTTAAATTTCGAGCAAAAAATCGATTTTTTTTTATATATTTTTGGTCACTGTATTCAAACTTCAAAGCAGATTTGAAAACAAAGCTCCACGTTATTATTGACAATTTAATGAATTTTCGATTCATATCTTGCTTGACGTCATCTGAGGATTATGAATTGAGATATGGCATAAAATGTTAGTGCACCTACGGAAAAAATGAAAAAAATTCATATTTAAAAAACGTTGCCATGAAAAAATTTTTGAAATCGATTTTTGAGATCACCCATCCAAACTACACTTAAAAATAGTTTCAGTAGAAATGGGTCATTTAACTTTTTTTTTTTGTAAACTAGTGTTATCTTACTGAGGTTGTTTTTATACACACTTGCAAAGTGTATATTATTATTATATAGGTAAACAATCCCGTTCTGATTGGAGATAACTTTTGTGTAGACGAATTTAGCTTTGCTTTCTCATTAAGTCGCAATTTCGAATTAAATTTTTTTTTAATTCGGTTCTTGCAAGATATTACAGTCGGGCTTGACCGACTTTTCTGTCCTGTTTGAGTTTAGCATAAGCAGAAATCCAAATCTAGGACTCCATTGCTTTTATAAGTAAGTAGCACACGAAAAACTATTACCATAAACTATCTGAAGTCTTAGCTTTTCGGAAACGACATGCAAAAACTACAGTGAAGCGCCAGAAGCAACTATAAAAAAAATTTAAAGTCTATCCTTGTTTTGCTCCGAATCGCATTTCATGTTTAAGGCAGAAGCGAAGACATATCATTTTTTGCGTTGCTGTAGAGAGGTGTGCCTGCAGTGCGTGGGTTGGATCCCGCCCCGAAAAATCTGATTAAATATTTCTTTCTTGGAAAACTTTTACACAACCGGTCAATTCACCTGCTATTGGCGCCAGCTATGAAATAAATAGCCATGAGATGGATTCTCAATATTTGCCGTGCGGATTCGGCGTTAAGCTAAAGCTCCTTTTCTCTTGTGCGAAATTTATAAGCACAAACGCAATAAAGCAAACGCATATAAAGAAAGAAGATGGGGCAGTGGTCATTGGGACTGTGTAAAATAAAAAAAAATTTGTACGGTAAGCTATTCAAACAGTGCTATATCGTAATCAGTCCATCCAGCTGGACTATATGCTTTCTACATGACCAAGTGACATGTTTCATCCAGAAAGTTGTACAACACTTGTAGGAAAAGGCGTAGGAAAATACAAACTAACAGACGGACGCAATGACGCATGCACAAAAAAAAAGAAACTAAACGAGAAGGCCAAGCTTACTTAGTCTGTGCCGAAGTTTTTATACCCTTGCATATGCTGTTTTTGAAATGTCACAGTTACAGAACGCTTACATAAAACTCAAACAATTTTCTAACTAAAACCCATTTTCCGACAGATAACATCTGATTTCGACCAAATTTTTGCGAATCTTTTTGAAAACATATAATAATAAACAAATCGCCGAGTTTAATAACGATAAAATTTAAAACAAAAAAGTTATTCTCACTAAGACTCATTTTCCGACCGATCGGTCCTATGTCAGCCTTAAGATATAGTAGAATATATTTGAAAGCATACAGAATTAGTAATCATTGAGTTTAAAGACGCTAACATTAAAAACAAAAAAAATTTCTTACTAAGAACTATTTTCGACCGATTAATCCTATGGTAACCATAAGATATAGTCACCCGATATCGATCAACTTTTTCAAATTAGTTTGAAAGCGTTTAATATTAATAATCACCGACCTTAAGAACGATTTACTTGAAAACAGAAAAGGTATTTTCTCTAAGACCTATTTTCCGACCGATCGGTCCTAAGGCAGCTATAAGATATAGTCATCCGATTTTGACCAAAGTTTGCAAATCTGTTTGAAAGCATATAATAATAATATAATTAATAATATTAATGGACGAGTTTAGGGACGGTAACATTGAAAACAAAAAAGGTTTTCTCACTAAGACCCATTTTTTGACCGATGGTTCCTTTGGCAGCTATAAGATATAGTCATCCGATCCGGTCGGTTCCGACATATTAGCAGCGTGCAGTAAAAATAAGACTCTGTGCAACATTTCAGCTCGATAGCTTTAAAACTGAGAGACTATTTTGCGTAGAAACAGACGGACAGACAGACAGACGGACGGATAAAGCTCAATCGACTCAGCTCGTCGCCCTGATCAAGAATATATATAGTTTATGGGGTCGGAAATGAATATTTATATGCGTGGCAAACTTCTGGGCAAAATTATAATACCCTTTGCAAGGGTATAAAATGGAAAAACACGCGAAATTCATAATTTATAGTTACCTTAACATTTTGCTGCTATTCTTTTGTTTTTTTCGTTTTAAACTACTGTTTGAATTAGAAATTGAATCTTTTGAATCGGAGTCCGACATAACTTGCGAGCCTGCAAATCCTTTGTCACCTTCTTCCTGTACCAAAATAAAAAATTAATCAGTAATCAATTAAATTTGTATTTTTTTTTTTTTTTGAAAAGTATTACCTTCAGGCTGTCCTGAAAACTGGATGCTTGATACTGTGCATATTTTGCAATGGTTGTGTGGGACCGATGTGATATGCAGGCCCACACTCTCTTTGCTTGCGAGATGTCCCAATTTTCATCCGGTGACTGATGCACTTGAGTTCTTACCTCCACACTGTGATCTGGGTTCGCCTCAACTAATGTTTTAGTGGAAAAAAGCCCCAAGTCGAGCTTCAGAGCTCCTGCCAATCCTCGCACAACCGCAATGGGGTGCTTAAGGCAAAATTCTTGCAATTGAGGACTGAAAGCATTTTTTTTATTTTCTAAATGAACGGAGGGAGTTGGTGGTAGAAGCTGGTCCCTCGATAGCTTTTGTGGTGGGCAATCAGGAGGCGAAGGCGGGGGTGCGTTAAGTTGAAGAATTGTGTAATTGACGGGTGGTTCATCAACCGCCAAAAGCTTGACAGCTGACATCAGCTGTTTTGAATCCATATTAATTTTAAACGTAGGTGACAATTCGCATGAGGCAATGTTAATATCATATTCTATATTTTTGGTGTCATCATTAAAATTGCAGTTGGTTTCATTATTGCTTAAGGATGCAATAGCGAGAGGTTCACATTTAATATCGTTAATAATTTGTTCAGTTGTATCAACCCTCTGTTCTACTTTGGAACGCATCAAAATGTCATCGGCTAAAGCCTCAGAAAGACCTTGAAAAAAAAAACCCCGAGAAGGAATATATAGGCAAATTTAAAAGTCATATATGCATAAACCTGTATGTACATACCCAATGCCCTGTTTTCATGCTTAGCCAACATTCGTGTTATATCTTTGGAATCATTTTCTTCGTTTAGATTATGTGTATATATTACTTTTGAAATATATGATTGTGGGGCGACGTCCTCTGCTACAACTTCGTGTGTCTCCATGTTTGATGTGCTGGATAATGATTTATTTTTCTGCATTTGACGCTGTTGCAAGCTTAAGTGCTGAAACAATTGGTCCTGGTGGTCATTTAAAATATTTGAACCCTGTTGAACATATTGCATGGAATTTACTGGCTGTGTTAAATTCTGCAAGTCCTGACCTGAACGGTTTTGCACACCGTTTTGAGCATCGTCCTTTATGCGTTTCGCAGGTGTAGGGCTTTGACTGACGTGATTGTGCGGATATGGTGGCGGTGGTCCCTGTTGAATATAATAAATTGTGTGATTTACTTCAAATAAATCCTAGAATTTTTCTAAATAATTTAATTTAATTTTTTTTTCTCTTTCTGGTTTATGCCTATATGACACTTTCCGATATTGGTGACCGACCAATAACGAGACAAGGCTTGCAAAAGCGGGACAAAAGAATACATTAGTGTTGGTAGTATGATTGTTCAACTAGTAGCTTCACAAGAAGCGTTTACCAGCACAAAATGCCGTCTGGGCGGCAAGCAAATGTAATATATATAACCTTTAGTAGGATCGATTTTGTCAAGCTGGTTTTAGTTGTTCACACCCAGCTTGGGAGCTCATTGGTGTACCTGTTGCTCGGTAGTCCCTTTTTGTTGACTATTTTGAACATTTCCAACATATCTCAAAAGGCAACCAATACAGATTTAGTTAGTGTTGATCCTTTAATTACAGGGAAAAACAATTAACCTCAATTTTATGAAAACTGTGATTTAATTTATACATAAATAAACGAAATGTGTATTCGGTTCGGTAAATTCCATTTATTACACTATGTATTTTGCCTAACAAAACTATTAGCTGTGCCTTTTCCATTAAAAACGAGATTACTTCGACTGCGCCGAAATTTTTTTTTTTTGTTTTTTACATTTACATTTATTGGTTTAATATCCCGGTGCTATAAGTTACAACTTATATTTAATGCACCAGTCAAATCAGTTTTAATCAGGGCTTAATACCGGAACCGGAACCGTTAACCGAAATAAACCTGTTGCCGCCGAAATCATCCAATGCACATGCAGCGCCCACACAGTTAGTGTAGGCCGACCCTGTTATCACTCACTCCCTTTTAAATCATATTTGTTTACCAAATCAAGCCCAGCGCAAGTGCTGGGAAAAGAACCGTTGCTTATGGTGCTTTAAGCTCGCCTACTAGGTTAGCAACAGACTGCCATGCGGACTTGAGTTTAGTTTGGCTGCAGATACCCAAGGCAACGATTCTTTTTAAAGCGTCGCCCGCTTCGACTCGACACATAGTTCTAACATCACCTCATCTCAATTATACCCTAACCTGTACACCAAATTGAAGTATAATAAAATAAATAAAGTTGAAACGTATTTGTGAGAAAAAGTTCTTGTGGCCTGCTGTTAAATAGTCACCCCTCTAGGGTCGGCGCCAAACTCAACAATTCTTTAAAAAGAATCTACAGCAATCCCATGTGATTGCATAACCATTCACTTACACGTGACAAACCAACCAAGCGGTGAACCGCCAACGACTTACATAAGTCCAAACCTACAAATCGCCTTCGTTTATTACTGCGGCAGACTTTGGGTTAACCCTCTGCCACAAATACAAAGATCGTGCGTAATGATGCCAAGTAAAGACGTTTCTAGTGGAGTGTACCACTGCAAGAGATGTATGCAGGAAGATAGCGATCGGATGGTGCAGTGCAACCGATGTTGTGCCTGGTATCATTTCGATTGTGTTGGAGCCAACGATGATGGACCCGGCGATAGTTGGAGCTGTGATTGAACTGCACTTCAGTCACTCGCAAGTCCTCCATACGTGGATAAACCACAAGCGTCTTCATCACCGGCCAAATTTATGGAATCACTAGCAGAAATGGGTCTCGAATTTGGACTATGTGCACCACGAACGAGTACCAACAATGCAGCTGTTTCCATACCTACGACGACAACAACCACAACGATGGCCACTGGAGGTTTATCATCGGTACGTAACATGTGGAGTCCCCAAAGTAGGCCAATACATACGGCGCCAAGAGGGGCTCGCCAAACGTACCTAACCTCAACCACACACACGCTGCCAACAACATGTGAACAAGCCGAACTAGGCGCACAGCTCATGCAGCCCTGGCTCACAACAGTTCTTCAACAGTTGAGCAGGGTTGCCAACCTGGCAACAGATAACCCGCAAATGGACCCAAACTTAAATACACGTGCATCAGCCGCCACACAGACACCAAGTGCCGCACAACTAGCGGCGAGGCAAGCGATTCCGAGAGATTTGCCTACATTCGATGGCAATCCACAAAACTGGGCATTATTTTTTAGCAGTTTTCAAACAAGTACGGAAATCGCCGGCTACACCAATGCTGAAAATCTTATGCGGCTGCAAGCAAGCCTGAGAGGGAAAGCACGTGAAATGGTTCAAAGCAAACTGCTTCTGCCTGCAATGGTCCCCGAAATCATGCAAACTCTGTGCATGTGTTTCGGGCGACCCGAACATATTCTGCACATGCTGTTGGAGAAGACGAGGCAACTGCCTCCACCCAAGGATAAGCTAGAGCCACTTATCGAATACGCACTTTGCGTACGAAACATCTATTCAACGATGAAGTCATGCGAGCTAACCAGCCACATGGACAACCCAATGCTCGTGCAAGAGCTAGTGGAAAAGCTTTCCACACATCTGAAGCTGCAATGGACAATGCATCCTAAGGATGCTAAAGCACCATCTCTGGAGGTGTTTAGCCAGTGGATATACAATATCGCCGAAGCAGCCAGCCAGGTATCACCGCCGCTCTACCATGGAAAGAGCGGGAGCCTACATCACCACACAGCGGACCGAGGAGCACCTTCGAAGGAGGTGAAGTGCCTCTTATGCGGCAAGACGAGGCACAAACTGCAAAACTGCCTGGAGTTTAAATCAATGTCTCTGGAGCAGAAGAAGGATGTCATACGCAACAAGAAGCTGTGTCATCAATGCCTAAACAGTCACCGCCAAAAGTGCCAACGTGAAAAGGCGTGCGGCATCCAAGGCTGCCACAAACGGCACCACCCCCTAATCCACGAAGAGCAGCAGTCAACAGTAGTCGCGCCGTTGAGCGACTCGTATGGGCCAACCAAGGCCCCAAATGTGCCAAAGCCGGAGAGTGGGCACATCCATACTCATCGAGATGCGGACCAGACAAATTTTCGTATTGTTCCAGTTCGCATTCGTAATCAAAATAAAGTAATTAATACTTTTGCATTTCTAGATGAGGGCTCATCCGTAACACTCATCGAGAACAAGGTCTTCAAGCAGCTCAACCTACAAGGTGTCCGGCAACCACTATGCCTGAGATGGACCGACGATACGACAGGAATCGAAGACGCATCAGAGCGGGCCACGCTGAACATAGCCAATGTTCACACTGGGAACAAATTCTTTCTGAAGGATGTACACAGTGTAGAAAGCCTGAATCTACCTGTCCAGTCAATCAACATGCGTGCGCTCGCAGAAAAGTTCCCGTATCTGGCGGGGCTACCTATAGCGTCATACACTGATGCGCGTCCTACCATTCTCATCGGCGCAAATAACTGGCACCTGGCCGTGCCCCTCAAAATACGCGAGGGTGCGTGGCATCAACCAATAGCGTCAAAAACGCGTCTGGGCTGGACGCTACAAAGCTGCACACCGCATGAGTCCACAGGCGGACATGTTAACATGCACCGGTGCAACTGCAGCTACAACGACGCAAAGCTGCATGATGACATTAAACTAGCGTTTTCTTTAGACGCGACCCCAGAAAAGAAGATATCATCGGCGGAAGACACCAAAGCGTTAGCTAGTCTCGAATCAACGGCCGTTCTTAAGAATGGCAGGTATGAAGTCGGCCTACTCTGGAAGGATGCTGACATCGCGCTGCCCGACAGCTGTCAGGCGGCACTTAGACGTCTGACGTGCCTACAGAGAAGGTTCTCGAAGCAACCTGAGCTTAGGGAGCAAATTCAGAAGGAGGTGGACAATCTTGTCCAAAAGAATTATGCCCGCAAACTTACTCCTGCGGAAATAGCAGAGCCAAACAAACGGGTATGGTATCTACCCACCTTCATCACCAGCAATCCTAGCAAACCGGGAAGAGTCCGTCTTGTGTGGGACGCAGCCGCACAGTCAGGCGGGAGGGCCCTAAACGACTTCATACACAGCGGGCCAGATCTGTTGAAACCATTGCTGGACCTATTAATCTCATTCCGGGCGGGAAGAGTGGCAATCTGCGGCGACATCGCCGAAATGTTCCACCAGATCCGAGTGAGACCAGCAGACATGCATGCCCAGAGGTTCCTTTGGTGGGAACCAAACGACGAGCCAAGCGACGAGGCACGGTAGCCAAGCGTATACGCTATGGAGGCGCTTACGTTTGGTATCAACTGCGCACCTTGCATTGCGCATTTTATCCGTGGCAAAAACGCCGCTAGGTTCCAACAACAGTTTCCAATCGCGGCACAGGCAGTCAAGGATTACCACTATGTGGACGACTTTATCTACAGCGGCGAAAATGACAAACAAGTAGCCGAGATCGCGAACCAAGTCAGAAGTATCCATGCAGCTGGCGGCTTTCATATACGCAACTGGTCATCGAATTCCAAAGAAGTCTTGTACGAGCTAGACAGCGAATCAACCTCCCACAAAGTCGTTGAAATTACTGCCACCGAGAAGGTGCTTGGCCTGTACTGGATCCCGGAGTCAGATGATTTTAAATTTATACTGAAATTCGCCAGGCTAAAACGAAATGTTTTCGAAGATGAGACTGCACCAACAAAGCGCGAACTCCTGCAAGTACTTATGTCAATGTACGATCCGCTGGGATTCATTTCGTGCTTTACAATTGAGTTAAAAATCCTATTGCAAGATGTCTGGCGGAGCAAAGTTGAGTGGGAAGAAAACCTGCCGGACCAGCTCTGCCCAAAATGGACCCGATGGAAACGGTCCCTATCAGCGATTGCTGCTGTATCTATTCCAAGATGCTACTTTAAAACGAACGAGCAAGTCCATGATGTACAGCTGCACACCTTTGTGGACGCCAGCGAAATGGCATATGCAGCTGTCTCCTATTTGCGTATTTGCCAAGGGGAAGAAACTTACCTCAGCCTCGTGGCCGCCAAAGCTAAGGTGGCACCACTAAACCCGTTGTCCATCCCAAGGATGGAACTACAGGCTGCCGTAATCGGAACCAGGCTGAGCAAGCAGATACTAAGCAATTCACGACTCTCAATAAATTCGATCTGGTATTGGTCGGATTCTAAGACGGTTTTAAAGTGGCTTCAAATGGATCCTAGAAAATTCCAGCAGTACGTCATGCATCGCGTGGGCGAAATACTGGAATACAGCGAAATCAACCAATGGTACTGGGTGCCAACACATCTTAACCCCGCAGACTACGCAACGAAACCATCCAGCCTAAATATTGCCGATAAATGGTTTGGAGGACCAGAATTCCTGCTACTCGACAAATCAGAGTGGCCAAGCTGCAACGATCTGGGTCCATTAAACAATGCCGAGGTCAGGCATAACGTATTCTTCACCGACAATTCGTCACTGGAGCCAATAATCAACACGGAATATTTCTCCGACTGGGGAAGGCTTTACAAAGCCGTAGCGGTGTATATTCTCTACATCGAAATACTTCGAGCCAAACTACAAAAGGCGCCGCCACCTAAGGAGGTTTCTTATGAGATGATTCAGCGTGCGCAAAACTTTCTGCTGCGGCACGCACAGGCATCCGAATTCCGCCCAGAAATCTCCAACCTGGCTCGAGGTAAAAGTATAAAACCCAATTCAAAACTAATTTGTTTGAATGTATTCCTAGATAAGGACAAGCTGCTACGAGTCCGAGGGCGAACGGAATATCTATGCAGTGAACAACAGCTGGTGCTCCCACACGGGCACCACATAACACGTCTCATAGTAAAGTGGTATCACCAAAAAATGCATCACTCATCACACGAGGCGTGCATTAACAGAATCCGAGGCGTCTACTATATACCGCGCCTGCGAGTTCTGTACAAAGGCATGCGAAGGTTCTGTCAGCGTTGCAAGAACGAGAGCGCCAAACCAGAGGTCCCTCAGATGGCGCCACTGCCAGCTGCCAGGCTGGCATCCTATCAACGCCCATTCACCTATGTCGGAATCGACTACTTTGGGCCTCTCTTTGTCACTGTGGGACGACGACGAGAGAAAACATGGGGCGTTATCTTCACCTGCCTGACTATAAGGGCAGTTCATCTGGAACTGGCGTGTTCTCTTGATACTGCGTCATGCATAATGAGCATACGCAACTTCGTCAACCGGCGGGGAACTCCAAGGGAGATTTACACTGACAACGGAACCAACTTTATAGCTGCCCAAAAAGTTATCTGCGACGAGCTCCTCAAAGTCAACTTTAATGAAATCGGAGCGTCGTTTGACAACATAAAGTGGAAATTCAATCCACCCGCAGCCCCTCATATGGGGGGAGCATGGGAGCGCCTTGTTCGCTCCGTAAAAAAGGTCCTATACGCGATCTGCCCGACAATGAAATTCACCAGTGAAGGCCTACAAAGCGCACTATGGGAGGTCGAATTTATCCTTAACTCGAGGCCTCTTACCTTCGTATCCCTAGAAGCCAAGGACGACGAGGCTATTACACCCAACCATCTGCTAATGGGATCACCAAGTGGTTACAAGCCCATCTTCGACACAACACACGCCGTGCGGCATATGTGGCACTCCGCACAACTGTTCGCTGATCAGTTTTGGCGACGTTGGGTGCGGGAGTATGTCCCAGATCTAGCCCGACGCGGGAAGTGGTATGCGAAGAGGCCACCAATAGCAGTCGGAGATGTCGTCTTGGTAGTGGACGAAAACTTGCCGCGCAATAGTTGGCCCAAAGGTATAGTCGAGCAAACGATATTGGCGAAAGACAACCAGGTGAGAAGAGTGATCATCAAAACAGCCAGCGGGACCTATCAGCGACCCGTGGCTAAAGTAGCCGTGCTGGACGTCGGCAATAATGGAGTAAAACCAGCCCCTGAAGCGGACAAGTTTACTGGGGGGAGAATGTTGCCGCCGAAATCATCCAATGCACATGCAGCGCCCACACAGTTAGTGTAGGCCGACCCTGTTATCACTCACTCCCTTTTAAATCATATTTGTTTACCAAATCAAGCCCAGCGCAAGTGCTGGGAAAAGAACCGTTGCTTATGGTGCTTTAAGCTCGCCTACTAGGTTAGCAACAGACTGCCATGCGGACTTGAGTTTAGTTTGGCTGCAGATACCCAAGGCAACGATTCTTTTTAAAGCGTCGCCCGCTTCGCCTCGACACATAGTTCTAACATCACCTCATCTCAATTATACCCTAACCTGTACACCAAATTGAAGTATAATAAAATAAATAAAGTTGAAACGTATTTGTGAGAAAAAGTTCTTGTGGCCTGCTGTTAAATAGTCACCCCTCTAGGGTCGGCGCCAAACTCAACATAACCGTTTCAAATCACGTACCGGAACCGGATCCGATATAATTTTTTTTTGAGAACCGAAAACCGTTTACCGTTATTAATGGAACCGATAGCACCGGAACGAAACCGAAAAGTTGGTACCGGTACAGTTTCGGTTTTTTTACCTTTGCAGAGCGCATCGTAGTTTTGGTCAGGATGCCAAAATATTTGCTTCCGGAAGACATCTTCAACATTTGCTCCAGTTTTGCGACTGCAGATAGCGACTTTCTTCTGCGCCAGAAAGAGTGGGAAATAGTTTGTGAAATTGTACGCATATTAGAACCAGCGGAGGTGGCCACAACTAAACTTTAAGCCGTAAATCTAGTTTGAAGACATCTTCAACATTTGCTCCAGTTTTGCGGCTGCAGATAGCGACTTTCTTCTGCGCCAGAAAGAGTGGCACAGTTTGCGAAATTGTACGCATACTAGAACCAGCGGAGGTGGCCACAACTAAACTTTAAGCCGTAAATCAAGTTTTGGGTGATTTTTATTTTTTATTTGGATACACTGCAAATTGGGAATATGGAAAAATTCGTCCTCTTAGAGAACAATGCTTTTTTATGTGGCATATTTTTGGACCCTAGTTATAACGTAACGCTAAGTACTGAGCAAAAAAATTGTAATTGAATCCATCTTTTAATAAATATTTATGCACAAATTTCGTCGGTTGCTGATCAATCACTGCTTAATGATGAAGGCAGTTCTAATACTAGTTCAACTAAAAGCGTCGACGAAGTTGAGGCACATATGATATTGCAGGAAAAGAAACTTGCTGATAAAAAACATCATTTGTGTCAACAAATAAGCTACTGGATTCCATTAAGACTTTTTTCATACTTAAAGGTGTTCGAAACCATGAAAACATTCTTAACTGGTGGTGAAAATCATCCACAAAGTTCCCACAATTGTATGTGATATCAAAAGTCTTGCTTTCTGTTCCAGCTACGCAAGTTAGGGTGGAACGGATATTCTCTGGCGTAAAATTTATAATGAATCTGCTAAGATGTTGTATGGACTCAACCACAATTAATTTGAATTTTGAGTTTATTACACAGGAATAAAATAGATTAGCTTTATCTCAGAATTTAATTTTTCCAATATTAAAAATAAGTACTAGTTATACCGGTACGTACCGGTATACCGAAATAAAAATCCGGAATTAGTTGAAAACCGAAATAGAACCTTTAACCGAAACATCCATTTCGGTACGTACCGGTACCGGAACCGAAATTCGTTTCGGGATTAAGCCCTGGTTTTAATACACCTAAAAATGCTCGCTCCAACGGTTAGCGATTTCGACCAAACTTCGCAGATCAGTTTGAAAACATATAATATTAATAACTACCGACTTTAAGAACGCAAAAGTTGAAATTGTTCCACCAATGAAAATGACAAAAATGCCTCGGATACGACGACCCACGCAAACGGCCAGCTGATTTTGTATCACGTGTCACGATGTTTGTGTACACACTCCTCCGAAACGGAGCGAAATTTGGTCAAAATATTGAAACTTTGGCACAGACGAAGTTAGCTTTCCTATCTCATATTTATATTATGGGGTCGGAGATTCTCCTTTCTTACAAACATACTAATTATATAAAACAAGGAAATAATAAGTAAACAAATGCGATTTTTTATTATAAAGTTACCTGCGAAGGAGCGTTTTTGGTAAATTGTCTTGGCTGCATTTGTAGTGTTTGTTGTTGTTGTCGGGAATTCATTTCTAATGAAATTGGAAGATTCCAAGCTTCTTCTATCGAACAGAGCTGTCTTCGTTTTGATGTTATACTAGGCAACGGTGCTTGACCAAGCTGAGTCTCGAGAAACTTAACCCGTTGTGACAAACCTTTAGTTAATCCATGTGTGTCATTCTTTATGCATATTGCTTTGTTGTCTTCTCGAAAAGTTCCTATATTCTAAAATTAAAACAAATGAGATGGTGGATTTTGTTAAAAATTTTAAATTAAAATGCCGGTCAACTAAACAGAATCCCATAATCTGCGAAATCATTCCCTCAACGAGGAGGAGGCCCTGGACAAGGGTGTGTATAACGAATAAAATTATGGCAACTTTTTGGAAAGTTGTCAAAACACTGTCAATACCCATCATGCGGGTCTGGACTATGCCTCCGACGTCAACTTTTATGTGAATCAGGCCTAGATCCTCGATAACATGGTGGCCGATACCCTAGAACTGCTTTTGGGTGTCATTATAAAAAACTATGGTCTGCAGCATGGTGGAATACTTTGGCATCTGCAAGCCGGACATCAGTCAGCCACTGAAACAGTTGTTCGACCTTCAATTGGGCAGTGTCCAAACGCCCATGAAATCGAAGTCCTGTTGATTAACTATCACCACCTGGAGCAGAATCTGGGCTATACATTCCACACATCCTTCCAATTCCACTAATCGTTTGACTGTTTTTTATTATGAGCTGGAGTTTGTTGGTGATACCAAAGTCGCTTAAGTCTCGGTAAGTTGACAGATCTGCGCACGGCTCTGTTAGAATCCAAATTGTTAAATAAAAATAGAGGAAAGCTAACTTCGGCTCGACCGAAGTTTTTATACTCTTGTAGCTTGTATGATTTATATAAATTAGTGGCCTGATTTCACTGCACTATGGTCCAGATGTCGTTTTTTTTGGCATAAGGTCGATTTTTCGATGTTAATATATCGTTGTTTTCTTATTTTAATCTTAAAGTAAATTCATCATACATTATAAAAATTTTAATAAAAAGCTTTAAAAGCGCCACCAAAGCTTTTTGAGAGCTTTTAAAAGTGAGCTAGCGATCAGCTGATTTCCGAATAGAAATTTACGGCAAAATATTTAGTTGCTTTATGTTGTGCCACACGCGTTAAATTGGTCCAGAAAATTCAACTAAATTATGGAAAGTAATCTTCAAGGTATGCACTATTTAATGTATATTGTTATTTTATGTGTTGTTCTAGGGATTTAGTGTTGTGTAATGTCCAGATTATGTGTATTTTTTTAGAAAACTAACATGCGTTCTCCGTGTTTCATGGAATATAACTAATAAGCTGCTCCATGCTGAAAGCAACTAATTGGTCCAGATTGTACTTGTAAGTATTGTCTTTAGCCACAAACCAAAAACTCATCCCCGTTCGTCCCCCTTTTCTCACATTTTGGTAATATATAGGCACATTTGAGTTTAGTCACTGCGAACTTATCGAAATATGGCGCAGCAACAATCGAAAAATTCAATGTGTATTGGATTGATTGGATATACACCAAAATTAATAAAAACACTGTGGAATCCAAGATGATAAAGGAAATAGACAAAAAAATCTGTAATTTTAATAGTTACATTCATAAAAATCTTCCCAAATGTATGTTCATGTCTAAGCATACTGTATGTCAGTGCACTGACACAAATATGTACATTCGGCCAAAATCACATATTTTTGACAAGGTCTCCTATATACATTTTCTACACCCAATTTCCTTGGCAGCTATACTATATAGTTGTCCTATTAAACTTGGTGAAATTATGCAAAAGCATAGAAAACTTATAAATACGAGGTTTGGGGACGTTCGAGTTGAAGACTTTTTTCTACTGATCGTTCCTATGGCAGCTATTTGCTATAGTCATCCGATCCGGCCGGTTTAGACAAATGTGCAGCGTAATTGTACCAAAAGGCTTCAAAGATTAGTTAAGATAGCTTTAAAACTAACGTAGGAGATAGCATAGAAACAGACGGACGGACTACTTGATGATCCCCTTTTACCCATTTTCAAAGGGTACAGGGTATAATAAAGAGACGCTAAGATGACAAGTCACGCGTGAAATCTGAAAAAAGGATATTGAAAAAGAAAACCTCTTGATGAATCACTCTTTACTTTATGCGGTGGGAGATGCTTCCTTCTATGCGTTACAAACAACTGGAAAATTTTAATATACTTTCTGCAGTGTTATAAAAACGTTCTCTTAAAAATTTTGGAATTGATTTTAGAGTTTTGCATTCCAAGCTACACTACAAAATTGTTTTCTAGAAATGAGTCGTTTCATTTTTTTATGTTTATAAACTAAGTAGTGTAATCTTAAAGACGCAGGTGGTGTCACCTTAAGGGCGAATAAACAGCTGAACAAATTTGTTTGAATTTAACTTTGGTGTTCCAAAATTCGCAACTTTGTTGTAATTGTTTCATTCCCAATTCGATCAGCAATACTTCGAGTGACAGAAGCAGCCGTATAGGTATTCTTATAGGTTAAAGCCCTAGCCAAATCGACGTTGGTTGTTGTCCCATGTATTGTGCGATCTTGGAAGTGCAAGGTAAAAAATTCTTAAAGATAGTCCACAAAACAATCCATTTCAAAGAGAGGATGTTCTTATCTCTTCTCAATTACTTTTCATTTCACAGGCTCAAATGTCGCCGATTTCTAAACGATTTTTAATAAATATTTTAACACAGGTCTACACGAAAGTGCCTCCATCCATGCCATTCACATTTTCTCCTGATTCTAAAAATCTGGCAACTATTTGAATATTGTTGCCAATATACACGAAACAGTCTACAACACTACAACAAATTAACTCAATGTTTTTATTAGATTCGGCAGAAAAATTGAGTTTTTTTAGTTGACCGGCAGGTCAGAGTGAGATATATATCATTTCACTCTGTACAATGGTAATAAAAGGGATGTATGATTGTAAATTGAACCTCTTACCTGGTTTGCAGCATTTTTAGTTGCATTTAGATAACAAGCATAAGCATCTCGCAACTGACCGCAACTCTCATAAAGAATTCCCAAATTAGTCCAGGCAGCTTTATGATCTTTGTCTAATTGAACCGCACATATATAGGCTTGAAGAGCGTCCGTAGGTTGGTTTTGTTGTTGGTATAAAACGCTTTATAAATTTATTAAATTATATAGATAAATATTCATTTCGCAAGTTAGGAAATATTACCCAATTGAACACCACGTATCTGCGTTTCCTTCACTTTTTTCGACAGAATTTCGGTACGCTAAAAACGCATCATGAACCTTATTAATACCAGCATAGCACCTTCCCAATAAGTACAAAGATTGTCCGCTCTTAGGCTCAGCTTCGATAGATTTTTGCAAAAATTGCAATGCGCTAGATTCCCGTTCCTTTTTTTCGCCTAGGCATTCGACGCAATGGTGCATCCATCCTGTAATTGAAAAGCGATATAAATTTGTTATAAAATTTCAGACACATATGATATCTTCATGTGCATCACTAATATAACAAATAGGCAAGCAGTTTTCTTCCTAATCCAGGATGCCTTACGGTCCAGAGCGGAACACATTAGACTTGGTTCAGTCCAAGCATTTGAATTGATAGAGCCAGGAAACAAACCCTTATCAGGGTTCGTAATCGCTCATTGTGAAAATTTTCTCACAACGCAAAGTTTGAGAAACTTTTTCATTGCTGGTTACTTCACAGCTGGCGCCAATATGTGTAAAAGTTTTTTCTAAAAAAAGAAACAAAGCTTTTTATTAGATGTTTCGAGGCGTGACAAAACCCACACCTTCCGCACCAGCATTCACACACACTAACGGTGCACCACACCCGGCCACATGCCCCAATTTATTCTGTAGTTATTAGCGACCTGAATATTCGTATAGGTGAACAAGAGCAACAAATTGTGCACAATTGTTTGATTTCAAGTTTTATAGTTGGAACATATTGCATAGAATCACAGGACCAAATAGTAAACAGTAACTGCAGAGAATTTCTGAAATTCTGCGAGGATAAAAGCCTACTCATTTTAAATGGAAGAAGCAATGGCGACAGAGAAGGAGCATTTACATACATAAGCAATATGGGTCAGTCGGTTAATGATATGTACGCAATATCGTATGAAATTCTTGAGCAAGTTGTACGTAACTATTATACTATGGAAATCTAGATATAAAAGTCAAAAATATTCAAAGTAGCAAAAAATGGTGGAATGTAGCTAAGAAAATAAGAAATGCGCAACCTCAGATTGTAAAAC
This sequence comes from Lordiphosa magnipectinata, assembly GCA_037044535.1. Lineage (NCBI taxonomy): Eukaryota > Metazoa > Arthropoda > Insecta > Diptera > Drosophilidae > Lordiphosa > Lordiphosa magnipectinata. The sequence continues at coordinate 195,481 of JBAMBO010001951.1, forward strand.
AGATTAACGCACATGATTTTAAGAGGCAATTCGAAACTTTGCTGAACCCGCCGCAAAATATTGCAATATTACTACGCTGTTAATAAAATAATAAACTTTGAGCTTGATAAGCCTATCACATCCATGCTACATAAAATAAGTCCAGAAAAAGCTCCAGGACAAGATAGGATTCCATATGGGTTTTTCAAAAACGCATCTGATAACTATATTCAGAAGTTGGCTTCGATATACAATAAAATCCTCGATGACGGCACAGATCTTGATTGATTTAAAACCTCTGTAATATTCCCAATATTTAAAAAAGGAAATCGAAACTTATAATCTAACGTCTACAGTCCATCTAAAAATTGCATAAATGAAAAAAGCATATTACTTCTTCGTGGATTTCAAAGCAGCATATTATTGAGAGGCTGGTACAACACTGCGACTTAGAACTCGTTGAAAATATGACCAAATATCAGTGGTGCAATATAAGCATACGGTTCTTAATAAAACTGAAGGAAAAGGATCGTAGTGACCATATGAATAGAGCAACATACAGTGAAAGTCGCATATATAAAAATCTTGATTTCACTAGAGGTGTTACGTAGTGTGATGATAAATATCATAGGAAAATGATTAGTTGGTTCTTCTATGGCTAAATGGAAATGCACATCAAATAGGAGATAAAACATGCGCTTTGTGCAATTTAAAAGAAGTTGAGAGCATACGTCACTTTCTTGGAAAACTAACGATAAATGAGGCAGAAATAATAATTGGGTCAAGCTGGCAGGATACGTAGAAAATGCCATTTTTTATAGAAAACTTATAAGCGAATTTGTTTAATTGTGTTCAAGCATTCATTAGTATTTAATATAAAAATATAATGTTAAATAAGACAAGCCAACAGTGTTTTTGGTGCAGGCCTATTTCGATCTGATTATGTTAATATGGATTGCATTGAACAAAACTGCATCATTGGTTGGTTTTGTTTTATCAGATTTTGTTTAAAAGATAAACCGGAAAAACGAATTTTTTGAATTTTAGAGAGCCACATATCAATGCATCTTTCAAAAATCAAATGCGCTATTTAAGTATACTAGAAAGTGTCTAAATTGGAATCTAAAGTCAGACAATTCTAGTTTTATGGCAATTTTCTCAAAATGAGATAGAGGTTTTTATACCCTTGCAAAGGGTATTTTATAACTTTGCCCAGAAGTTTGCAATGCATAGAAATATTCATTTCCGACCCCTTATACTATGTATGCATATTCTTGATCAGGGCGACGAGCTGAATCGATTGAGCTTTGTCCGTCCGTCTGTCTGTCTGTCTGTCTGTCCGTCTGTTTCTACGCAAACTAGTCTCTCAGTTTTATAACTATCGAGCTGAACTTTTGCACAGAGTCTTCTTTTTACTGCACGCTGCTAATATGTCTGAACCGACTGGATCGGATGACTATATCTTATAGCTGTCATAGGAACCATCGGTCAAAAAATGCGTCTTAGTGAAAAAAACTTTTTTGTTTTCAATGCTAGCGTCATAAAACTCGCCCATAATTAATATTATATGCTTTCAAACAGATTTGCAAATTTTGGTCAAAATCGGATGACTATAACATATAGCTGCCATAGGACCGATCGGTCGGAAAATGGGTCTGAGTGAAAAAAACCTTTTTTGTTTTCAAGTAAATCGTTCTTAAAGTCGGTGATTCTTAATATTAAACGCTTTCAAACTAATTTGAAAAAGTTGATCCACATCGGGTGACTATACCTTATGGTTGCCATAGGACCGATCGTTTGGAAAATGAGTCTTAGTGAGAAAAAACTTTTCTGTTTTAAATTGTATCTTTCTTAAACTCCGCGATTGTTATTAATTAGATGTTTTCAAAAAAAATTCGCAAAATTTGGTCGAAATCAGATGTTAGTTAAATTTTTTTTAGATTTTTGTGTAAGCGTTCTTAAACTCTGACATTTCAAAAACAGCATTTGCAAGGGTATAAAAACTTCGGCACAGACGAAGTTATTTCATTTCATATCAGCTTGTTTGGCAGAGTTATAGCGTGTTTTAAAGAAAAAATACATATTTAAATTTATGGGAGAAAAACTAGATTATCACTCTAAAGCTGTATTAGGAACTGTAAAAAGGCAACTTGATTCATCATAAATTGTTATATGTTTACATGAGATGATTAATTGTATGTTGAATCAAGTAGCCTTTTTACAGTTTCCATACAAATTTTCAGGCTGTAACTTTGCCAAATAAACTGATTTAAATGCCATAAAAATAACATAATTAGATCATATGTTTGGCTATCTGATAAAATAGCTAAAATATTAATCCAATAACCGCGATAGTTTCAACGGAATGATTTATTCAGAAAAAAATGCTATAAATCGAGAGTAGTCTGTCTTTATGGGCCAATTGGGACACTTTCTGCTGTTCCTATATAGCGCTTTTGATTTTTCAAAGTTGCATTGGTATGTGGCTTGTCGAAAATACCACACAAATCCAGATATTTATGCCTAGTGTGGCCTCCATAAATCCATGAGTGCCAAAAACTCAACATTTTCGTTTTTCCGCCATATCTTGGAAACAAGAGCTGATGGATCTAAACCAAAGCCAGTTTTGGAGTCAGTGAACATAGACTTATCATAATATCAAACATATACATACGGGGGTGACACAGAAATCACAAGAGATTTTCATATAAACACTTGTATTTCAAATTTATATGTTAAGTGGCACCAAATAGCTCGGTTACTAGATTAGATGGCGAAAGTAAAGCTAATTGAGACCGACTGTTCAAAGACAAGTAGATTTGAGCAGTTAGTTCTAAACTTTTCACTTCACATATAAAGACTTACAATTTAAATTGGAAATGCAAACGTTTATACCAAAATCTCTATTGATTTCTGTGTCACCCACGATAATATCAACAGAGCTATACCTCACAAAGTTGGTCATTTTGTTGGCCTGTGTAAAGTGTCTAGATTTAAATAAATATAAAAATGTTAAAAATAAAATTTTAAAAAATTATAGTGTGTGTATGTCTATACATACTGTGGAAGACAAATGATCGGGTATCTGACACCCCGGTGTAGTAGTTTAAACAGTATTTGACAATGTCCACACGACCTGTGCCATATTTATTTTAAATAATAAATATCTATCTATCTATCTATAAACTTTTTCAAAGTTGTACCTCAGAAATTGCATGTAGTCGAAAGAAAAAACGATCGAAATGAAACCGAGCTGTTCACAATTCCGCATCAGCGTATGCGCAGTGTTGATCGAAAATGTTAAAAAAAAAAAATCGGTTTCTATTTCACTCGGAAACGGGAACGTCATAATGAAAACGATTCGGAACTCCAATCGTCGCTAAGCCAATTCATGTTAGTATGTAATTAACAAAAAAAATATAAAAAAAAATTTTCTGTGCTTACCTAATTGTCTATATATATCCGCTTTAAGGTCCAATGATAAATTGTTGTCGTTTAATAGAAACTCGTATGCTTCCTTTGCAGCCTTGTGCTTATTCTGGATTTCATACAGATGAGCAATTTGAAATTTCACTGAAATAGAGTACAGAATAAAATGAATAAGACAAAACAGTTAAACTTTAATTAAACACACTCTTTAAGGCCTGATCTCAGATGTGAGGAAAATTTGTGACACGAAGTTGCCATTTATTTATTCAGCATCGACATAAATTTCCAGAGTGACGATAAATACAACAAATATGCACAGCATGTGGCATGTGAGTCATTTTATGTTGTCAACAGTGTTTTGTTTACAAACCAAAAAAAACATAGATATTGCCAAAAATGAGTTCTCAAGATAAATGCTACCAAAAATTTCGTATGTTTGAATGTATGTACATTGTACATATGTATTATTTTTTTCTTATACTACAAAGTCGAAAGATATGAATTATAAAAAATTTTAGTATCCTTAATATTGATCCTTCAAGGACATCCATATCCATTTCCATCGATGGAAAGGTATTGAAACATAGATCATAGATATATATATCTACTTAAGTAATGCACCGCTTGGTTTAAAAGATATTTAAAATCAATTTTTATTTTCAATTCTAAAAAAAATAATTGAAAAGAAATTCTATTTTATAAAAATAAGTCTTATATTATATTTTTATAATAAAAATAATTCTTAGTATTATATATTAAGAATTATAACCTTTACGATCCCTGAATAAAAGTGATGAAAGCAATATATTGCTATGATATTGAAGTGGAATGAGGGTATTAAAAGGTGAAATAACGCCCGTGGGCGACAGCGGGTGTAGAAGTTAGAGGTCGATTCCAGATGGCATTCGAGATGTTACATGTTTAAATATTCTTATAATATTACAATACTAGTATCGAAGAAGACGAATGTTGTTAAAGGATTGTATTTTTGTGGGAGGTGATATTTGAAAAAGAGCGCAGCACGAGTGGTATTTTTATTTAAACCATTCAAACAATTTACCCCCAAATTTATTTTTACCTTATATTACACAATCTCGAAGTATTCCTAAAGTTCGAACGCCTTACACATATGTATAGGGTGGCATATTTAAACCTTCGGGGTGATTTTTGGCATTGAATAAAAAGCACAAGTTAATTGCTGACAGCAACTTGCTGGGATATAATTTTTTAGTTTATTTCTAACTGTGCACTAGGGTTGCTTTTTTTTTTAAAGCAAAAACTAATATTTAGATAGGGCGCCCCCTTAACGGATTCCTTTTGTGTTATAGATAATAAAATTTCAAACAAAATATAAAAAAATTTAAGTTTTAATGGGCGCGACGAGGCCACAAAGCTTAAACTAAAAGTTACCCATTCCCCTTAAGCTACTTCAAAATTTCAACAATAATATCTGTGCTATATGCGTCGTATAGTCATTTTTAAATATTTGCGTCCCATAAAAGGGAATTAGCTCTTCGAAAGATATTAAAGGCGCGAATGTAGAATAAAGGAATAAGATTTTCGACTTCGAGAGCTTCAAGCTCATGCGTCAAACTATTATGATTTAATAGATTGGTCGAAAGAAAAAAATACGTAAGCTCCAAGGACAATGAAGTATAAATAAAGAGAAGAAAATTGCGAACCTGATTTCATCAGGAACTTGTTTGCTGAGATCAGAAGGACATGGCTATATTGACTCGGCTGTTGATGCTGATCAAGAATATATGTACTTTATAGGGTCGGAAATGATTCCTTCTCCCTGTTACATACTTTTGCACAAACTTAATATACTCTGTCTACCTTTGGTACAGAATATAAAAATGCCTATAGATTGCATTAACTTTACTATCTAAAATCCTTCTGAGGGTACAAAGGGTAAAAAAAAAATGCATAAGAAACCAAAAGAAACAATGTGACTGCAATTAACTGTACGATGTTCTTCTCTTCTTTTTTGGTCCGATATTTGCATCACAAAAGCTTCACGGTCTCGGCCTCTGCTATAAATGCCCTCCAGTCGCTTCTGCTTCGTGCAAGCTGGCACCTGTTGCTTACACCAAGGTTGGGAATGTCTTTCAGCACCTGATCCTCCCATCTTAGTGGTGGCCGTCCCCTCTTGTCTCTTCCTCCAAAGTCAGCCGGCTTTAATTTGAACGCCTTTTTTACTGGAGCTTCTTCATCCATCCGGGTGACATGTCCTATCCAGCGCAGCTGCTGTTGCTTTATGCGCTTGACCAGACTGGTGTCCCCACAAAGCTCATACAGTTCGCCATTCATTCGAATGCGGAATCCATCACCAACTTTTAAAGGTCCATAGATCCTCCGAAGAATTTTTCGCTCAAACACGCCAATCGCCGCCTCATCAGCTGCTGTCAATGTCCATGATTCTGCGCCGTATTGCAGGACTGAGATCATGAGCGACTTGTATGGCGCTTTTTTGTTCTTCGAGAGAAGGCTCTGCTCTTGAACTCCCTACTGAGCTCGCAGTATACTTCGGATCTCCAGTCTGATGTTGTTGTCGGTGGTTATCATCGTTCCGAGGTAGACAAAATCCTCTACAACTTAAAGTCATACTCTCCCGTTGTAACAGATTGTCCAAAACGCGTATACTTCTTGTCCGTGTGTACTAGGTACTTCGTCTTGTCCTGGTTTACCGCTAAGCCCATCAGTTCAGACTGCTTCTCAATCTCTGAAAACGCCCTGGCTTACCGCCCGTTCGTTTTAGCCGATAATGTCAATATCATCGGCGTATGCGAGTAGCATTAGTGCCCGATCTGTTGGCATTTATACTCCATCAGCAGATTAAAGAAGTCACACGATAAGGTATCACCCACACTGAAGCCACACTGATGAGGTCCAATCAGTGTGCTTATATGCGGCTTTAGACGTTCACGAATAATGCACGACTGAATCTGTACGTTGTTACTTTGCAAAACCCAACACAATTTTTTGTGCAGGACTATTTCGATCTGAATATGTTAATATGGATTGCTCTTGTTTCCAAGATATAGCAGAAAAACGAATTTGTTAAATTTTTGGCACTCCAGAACTGATGGGGGCCACACTTGTCATAAATATCTGGATTTATGAGCTAATTGCGAAAGAGTACATATCAATGCATCTTTCAAAAATCAAAGGCGCGATAAAGTATAGCAGTAAGTGTCTAAATTGGACTTTCTACAATTCTAGACAATTCTAGTTTTATGGCAATTTTCTCAAAAAAAAAAACGATTTTATAAAAAATATCCATATTTTCCATATTAAAATCAATAAATTGGCATAATAGGAACAAAATCATAACTTCTTGTTTGGATTTTCTGTAACGTTATTCAATGCAGCTTACAATAAAACAAATTTGGTTTGAAAATGCTACTTAATGTAGCCACAGGACCCACAAATGTAAACAAACCCCGTTCAACACACGTTTATGCAAATATCTCGTAAACCTGACTTTCTGGGGAAAAATTACAATTGTTTTGAATTCAGCGGTCAAATATACATAAAGTTTGCTATCTTCGTATATGGGGTTTTTGTGACCTGTTTTTATTTTATTCAAAGTTTTACATCTGGCTAGCTCAAGTTCTATATGGTTGAGTATAATTCTATATAAACAAAACAAATCAACAGATATTAATTGCAACATTTTGGAATAGCAATTGGGTATGTCCGTACAACGATCACTGTTTCGAGAATAACTAAATTCTCTTTGCTATCTTCTCTGGTGCAAAAGTTGGCCTTTATTTGTAAACCTGTGTAATTAGTCACATTAAAATATTGCCTCAGAATTTGCTAAATGCGGTTCTAATTAGGAATTATAAGTTGGCTAACTTTTAAAATAAAAATCTGTTTTATTTTAACTTTTTATACCCGTTACTCGTCGAGTATAAAAGGTATACTAAAGTCGTGCAAATGTATGTAACAGGCAGAAGGAAACATTTCCGACCCTATAAAGTAAACATACCGATGTGTTCCAGAAATCTCTAGAGATTTGGTGGTCAGTTGTTTTTGAAAACAAACAATCCAAATGTCGGTGTTCCACAAATGTCGGGGATTACGTTTATCGGATTTTGATATATGCGGAAAACAGCTGACAAAAACAGCTGAGTCGTAGTTTTTGCGTTGGGGCTGGCACGACAGGGTTGTAGGCTTCAAAATGGTTTAAATTAATTTAGGATTCAAATTTTATTTGGTAGTTTCTAAGCCAAATGCTGCAAGTGGTTGTAGTATGCACCGAGTTCCAAAATATAAATTATTTTTAAGCCATTAGTACTCAATTCTATCGGAAAACGAGAGCGTAAGTTAAAGTCGGCTCTAGCCGACTTCGATATACCCGTTACTCATGAAAACAAATGTTTAATAGCCTTCCTGTGTGCCTGAGGGGGTCAGCCGAAAAGTATGCAACATTTTTTAAATCGGCTATTTATCATCCGATCTTGATGAAAATTTCAGGCGAATATAAATGTACATTTTAAATTTGAGATCGATATCTCAAAAATTGTGGGAGATATTCAACATTTTTTATTGTGGGGGCGGGGGTGGGCGTGGCAAAAATTTGAAATAAACTTGATCTGCGTGCAGACAATAGGAGTCTACATTTCAAAATTGGTTGCTCTAGCTCTTCTAGTCTCTGAGATCTAGGTGTTCATACAGACAGACGGACGGACGGACAGACGGACAGACGGTCAGACGGACAGACGGACATGGCTATATCGACTCGGCTGTTGATGCTGATCAAGAATATATATACTTTATATGGTCGGAAATGATTCCTTCTGCCTGTTACATACATTTGCACGACTTTAGTATACCCTTTTACTCTACGAGTAACGGGTATAAAAATTGAAGAGAACGCTGACCCTCCAAAAAACTATTATGTATTGACAACCCTGTTCCTTACAAGTGAGTGGAGTGCACAAATATAAATTCAAAAATTACCATGGCTGCATTAATTGTTTGGATATTGCTGGGAGAAGGCCGTTGGCGAGGGAGACGTAATCGTAACAAGAGTTTCAGAAATGAGGCAATCCACTTTTAATTGCTAGTTTATCCACCTAATCTTGCTAAATTTATAATTCATTTAAGCAACAAACTTTTAATTTTGAAAATTAAAACTTCGAAAATGATATTGTCATTGGAATAAGTTGGCAGGTTTGCTTATTGTTGCTTTCTGCTGCCCTCAGACTTTTGCATTGTTTTGGTGGACTCCAAATTTACATTTACTCCAAAACTTACATTTATTATCGCCACATCTATATAATCCCTCAATTTTCATAAAGATAGGATAATAAATAGCTGAGTTAAAAAATGTTGCATACTTTTCGGCCTTCTCCCCTCAGAGGGCTATTTACTATTTCCTAACCTGAGTAACGGGTATATCAAAGTCGGGCAGGGCCGACTTTAACTTATGCTCTCGTTTTTACATTACAAATGTTAATGCCCATATATATTCTTGATCAGCATCAACAGCCGAGTCGATACAGACATGGCCGTCTGTCCGTCTCTCTGTCTGTCCGTCTGTCTGTGCGTATGAACACACAGATCCTAGAGATAACGAGAGCGTAAGTTAAAGTCGGCTCTAACCGACTTCGATATACCCGTTACTCATGGAAACAAATGTTTAATAGCCTTCCTGTATGCCTGAGGTGGGTCAGCCGAAAAGGATGCAACATTTTTTAATTCGGCTATTTATTATCCGCCAGATATTAATAGACATTTGTCAATTACTAAATCCAACATAAATGACTCCAAATTCATTACGATAAACAGATCAGACAACAAAACTTTTGAAAACGTATCACCTTTCCTATTAAAAACAAGAAAGGAAGTCGGTCAAGCCCGACTATTACATACTCTGCACCCTTAATGTCGCAGCTCGAATTTGGTTACGAGTCAAACGGCCAGTTAACACACAACGCAGTGCGCTCTCTAAGTTTCTCTCTCTCTCTCTCTCACTAAGATTGCTGCTGAACGCAATGCTTAGGTTATGGGTGGGGTGGGTGGTGGGTGTTAACTGACCGTTTTTTGCTCATAACTTGAGTATCGTTCATCCGATCTTTATCATTCCTTCAGCAAATCGATAAATAATTTTGAGTACTAGATATCTCTAGAAAGTACGAACCATCTATCATCAAAACTGTAGGAGATATGACGTTTTTTCCAAATTGCGGGAGCGTGAGGGGGCGTGGCAAAAATTGAAAATAAACTTGATCTGCGTGCAGACAATAGGAGTCTACATTTCAAATTTGGTTGCTCTAGCTCTTCTAGTCTCTGAGATCTAGGTGTTCATACAGACAGACGGACATGGCTAAATCGAATCGGCTGTTAATGCTGATAAAGAATATATATACTTTATATGGTCGGAAATGATTCCTTCTGGCTGTTACATACATTTGCACGACTTTAGTATACCCTTTTACTCTACGAGTAACGGGTATAATAAGAGATAAAGGTTTGCGTGGCCACGCCAACCATTGATGTGTTCAGACCAGAGGTCCAACAGATGTGCTGTGGTCGCATCAGTCCAATTGCAACTACATAAGGAGTCTTTTCTTTCTGCAATTCATTGTGTTATTATTGAATTCATTGATAATTTAATTTAAGTATAAACTAATTGCAAATTCTAACATTCTGCTGTCTCGGACACCTTAATTTAGTAATGGCTACTTTGCGAACATTAAAAAAATTACGACTACCGAATGAGCCGAGTGCCCACCTCAAGCGCCCATATAAAATTGTACGGGTGGAAAACGACATTATGCTCAAAATGCAAAATGGGGTTTTAGTGAGAATAGCACACCAACAGAAGGATCAGAGACAAGATTAGGTTATAAAATTACCTTGAAGATCCGTGAAAGTCGATGGTGATTTATTAAGGAGGGCCAACTGTAAATGTTTTAACGCAGTGTGATATTCCCCGTTAACTTTTAGCATAAGACCCAATCGTAAATGAACTTCTCCTGCACAAGTGAAATTGGGATTCAAGTACAGAAGTTCCTGAAACGCCTTTGTCGCCCTGTAATTAAAAAAAGAGACATTTATGAATAATAATGCAGCATTTTACAAAAGTTAATTAAAGCACAGTATTTAAACTATAATACGAAACCCATGAAAAACAACGATTATTGCAAATTCAATAACCTTTCCATTGGTTCCTTGCTTGACACCATCTAACGTTTCAGAATTGTAATATTTCCTAAAATGTAAGTGTACCTACCGAACAAAATTACAAAACAAATTATATTTAAAAAAGTTCCCAAAAAAAATTTTTTTTAACGTCATTTTCGAGCTCAGCACCCCAAGACAATGAAAGATCAAAGCAAACTTCGTCTGTGCCGAAGTTTTAACTCACTTGAAAAAGCTTGCTCTAACGGTTTGCGATTTCTACCACATTTCGCAGATCCGTTTGAGAATATATTAATTTTATAATTACCGAGTTAGAAGAACGTTAAAATATACTATACGCACGTCTTATTTGCCATTAAAAATTTTGTCAGTGACCAATTATTGCGTATAAACGCGGAGTTAATTTGTTATTTGCAAATAGCTAAGTCACGAATACCATTACTGATTAGTAGACTTTTTTGCAAATAGTGTGATAAACGTTTCCACTCTTTTCAGTGATTTGGTTTGTTTTCAACTATTTGGTAGCACTGCAAAATTGCCGTTGACATACATATTGACTGCAGTGGAAGGAGAAAGGAAAATGTTTGATAATTGTATGGTATACCGACCTATGCTCAAAAACGCCGAAAAAAATTTCATCGATGGAAAGTGAATTATGAAGAATTACCATGCAAAAAAGTCGCGGCAGTCATCCATGGTTTCTTTTTAAATGAATTTTGATATATGCAGTTTTTGTGCAAAAATTTGATATACTTTTCGTCCAATGTTAGATAAATTAAAAATTAAAATTTTTTAACAACTTAACCCTAGAATTTAACTGCATTAGCAATTCCAGGTTCATAAAGCAGACCAATAGCAACATACAAGTGAGCGGATTGTAGTTTGCTATTTTGTATTAGTTTGTTTAAAGTTTAAACTATAAAAACAATTTAACTCACTATCAATTGAGCCAATTATATTTGGAATACTTGCTTTGGAATAAAGCTCTTGGCAATTCGGAGACATTTTTCTATACCTGGGAACTTTATAAAGTCCTTCGTTAACTTTAAGATTGCGTTTACTACGATGTGACAGTACTTGTGCACAGTAGAATTATGTACTCCGAAAACATCTCCTACCACGCGGTATTCGGCACATGTTGCTAGCTTGTATAAGCAAATGACAATTTGTTTATCTGGTGCTACTGGAATAGTCAACTGAACTTTCAGTTTCAGCTAAAGTAGTTCAATCAAAGAACAATATTTAAGAAACGATGCTTTCGTCTTTCGCAACGCTTCAAAATAAAGCTGCTGATTCCGTAGTTCTTTAATTAATGTCCAGTAGTGTTCACTTCTTGGTCTAGTCTTAAGTCTACGTTCTCTGCTTCTTATACCCGTTACTCGTAGAGTAAAAATGTATACTAAAGTCGGGCAAATGTATGTAACAGGCAGAAGGAATCATTTCCGACCATATAAAGTATATATATTCTTGATCAGCATCAACAGCTGAGTCGATATAGCCATGTCCGTCTGTCTGTCCGTCCGTCTGTCTGTATGAACACCTAGATCTCAGAGACTAAAAGAGCTAGAGCAACCAAATTTGAAATGTAGACTCCTATTGTCTGCACTCAGATCAAGTTTATTAAAAATTTTTGCCACGCCCACCCCCGCCCCCACAATAAAAAATGTTGAATATCTCCCACAATATCGATCTCAAGTTTAAAACGTAGATTTATATTCGCAACATCTATAAGCCCTAAAATTTCCATCAAGATCGGACGATAAATAGCCGAGTTGAAAAAATGTTGCATACTTTTCGGCTGACCCACCTCAGGCACACAGGAAGGCTATTAAACATTTGTTTTTATGAGTAACGGGTATATCGAAGTCGGTTAGAGCCGACTTTAACTTACGCTCTCGTTTATATTACAGCATGAGCAATCGAAACCAAACAATCACTCTTATATGTTTCAACAATGGTTTGATAGCGTCGTTGTCTTCTTTCACTTGGCTCAAGAAGCTGTAAATGTCTTTGACGTAGTCGTTTATGCAATAATTGCTTTCGTTTTTGCATTAACTGCATTGCGAGCAAAATAATTACTTTAGAATCCATCATTCAACTAATTTGTATGATTTTATTTTCGTGTAGAAACAGACAGATGTCATGCGGATCAAGAATATATATACTTTATGTGGAGATGATTCTTTCTATGCGTTGCAAACTTTTGGGCAAAGTTAGGTCATTGTCTAGTATACCAATCCATGGTTTCTTTTCAAATGAATTTTGAATGATGCTGCTTTTGTGCCAAAAAAAAGGATATGCTTTCGTCAAATTTCAAATAAATACAAAATTAAAATTTTTGAACGACTTTAGTATACCCTTTTTAATCTACGAAAAACGTGTATAAAAAAATCTGCCCTGACTGGGACTTGAACCCACTACTTCAACGTTGAAGTACACCACTGCGCTTGTTGCTGGTGCAGTGGCCAACTTATAAGTGCTAAGTGCTTTTGGCTGCTGTTTTTTAACTATGATTTAAGCGCCACCGTTTGCGTGTGAGTAGCAGCCGTGTGAGCTAAGCCGCTTTCGTCGTCCGTGTGTATTCAGTCACAGAGGAAAGCTAACTTCGGATCGACCGAAGTTTATATACCCTTGTAGCTTGTATGATTTATATAAATTAGTAGCCTGATTCCACTGACACAAATATGAACATTCGGCCAAATGTACATATTTTTGACAAGGCCTCCTATATTCATTTTCTACACCCAATTTCTATGGCAGCTATACTTGTCCAATCAAACTTGGTGGAATTATGTGAAAGCATACAAAACTCATAAATACGAGGTTTGGGGACGTTTGCTTTGAAGACAAAAAAGTTTTTCTCACTAAAACAACATTTTCGACCGATGGTTCCTATGGCAGCTATATGCAATAGTCATCCGATCTGGCCGGTTCCGACAAATGTGCAGCGTATTTGTACCAAAAGACTTCGTGCAAAGTTGGGTTAAGATAGCTTTAAAACTGACGGAGGAGATAGCAAAGAAACAGACGGACATGGCTATATCAACTCAGCTTGTCATGCTGATCAAGAATATATATAGGTTGTCAAAAAAGTCTTGCGGTATTTCCGCAAGCTTGTCTTTGCAAGCGCGTAGTTCTAGTTGTATTCGTCGCATCGGTTCACGCTAGAGCTTTTTGGAAAGCTCTTTTCACGCGCTAACACGTGTTTGATTTATTGTTGTTTGTTTTTAGTCGTTCGTGAGTTATAGCGTCGCAAACATGGAGCAAAATAAAGAGAAAATACGGCATATTTTACAGTACTACTACGATAAAGACAAAAATGCATCTCATGCTGCCAATAAAATTTGTGCAGTTTATGGACCCGATACAGTTTCCATTTCCACCGCACAACGATGGTTTCAACGTTTTCGTTCTGGTGCAGAGGTGATCGAAGATGCGTCACGGTCCGGAAGGCCTGTCGTCGAAAATTGCGATAAAATCGCTAAATTGATCGAAAGAGACCGGCATAGTAGCAGCCGTAGCATCGGCCAAGAGCTGGGCATGAGTCATCAAACCGTTATAAACCATTTGAAGAAGCTTGGATTCAAAAAGAAGCTCGATGAATGGGTGCCACACGACTTGACGCAAAAAAACCTTTTTGGCCGTATGGATGCATGCGAATCGCTTCTGAATCGCAACAAAATCGACCCGTTTTTGAAGCGGATGGTGACTGGCGATGAAAAGTGGGTCACTTACGACAACGTGAAGCGCAAACGGTCGTGGTCGAAAAGCGGTGAAGCTGCCCAGACGGTGGCCAAGCCTGGATTGACGGCCAGGAAGGTTCTTCTGTGTGTTTGGTGGGATTGGCAGGGAATTATCCACTATGAGCTGCTCCCCTATGGCCAAATGCTCAATTCGGACCTGTACTGCCAACAACTGGACCGCTTGAATGCAGCACTCATGCAGAAGAGGCCATCTTTGATCAACAGAGGCCGAATTGTCTTCCATCAGGACAACGCCAGGCCACACACATCTTTGGTGACGCGCCAGAAGCTCCGGGAGCTCGGATGGGAGGTTCTTTTGCATTTACCGTATAGTCCGGATCTCGCACCAAGTGATTACCACCTATTTCTGTCCATGGCGAACGAGCTTGGTAGTCGGAAGTTGGCCACAAGAGAGTCCTGTGAAAATTGGCTCTCCGAGTTTTTTGCCAATAGGGAAGCGAGCTTCTATAAGAGGGGCATTATGAAGTTGGCATCTCGTTGGGGACTCGTCATCGAACAAAACGGCGCATATTTGACTTAAATCGCATTATTATAACCAATTTTATGAACAATTGAAAATTCAATAAAAATACCGCAAGACTTTTTTGACAACCTCCGACTTTGTGGTCGGAGATGCTTCCTTGTATGCGTTACAAACATCTGGACAAGGGTATAAAAAAGAATTTAACAAAATGTGTAGAGCAGCTGATATTTAAATTAATTCCTCCTAAATGTACGAAATCTCCAACTGTGTGCAGCCCCAGTGTTGCAGAGCATAAAAAAAATTGTAATGGTAAATACATTTTTTTGTCATTTGGGACCACAAAATATCGTAATCAGGCAAGTAGTATTTTAGCTGGTGCACATCTTCAAGTTAAAAAAAAATATTTTAAAAGTAAAACGTTGATAATGAAGCTGTGCCAATACTTTATGGATTCACTGTATACATATATGTATGTATGTTCATAAATGCATTCACAGTAGGTACATATGTATATAGGTACATTGTGCACACTGTTGAGCAGTTAATTACAAATGCAAAGATTCTTTGTCTAGATATGTACATACATATAATAAAGGCTTGAAAGCTGTTATCATTTTCATAGATGTGAATATTTTTATAGAATATTATTATAAAAAAAAATACTCAAATGCATCAATTACCTTCAGCTTTTATATTCTTTCCTTTTGTTTTTAAGACTTCTAAGTGGATACACACACACACACACACATACTTTGTGTATACAAATATTGTTTATATTACTAAACTTCAATTAAATGTTGCGGCTGATGATCACTTATGCAAATGCAGATTTCAGATTTATATTTGGCAGTGTAAATTAATTATTAATTCAAATAAATATTTATATATATATTGGCAGTGATATATTTTTATTAGAGAATTGTTTCTTTCACTTTAATCAACCCCCAGCAGACTTCATAGAGATGCGCAATGTTCGATATACTAAACGCCATGGAATAATGGAAATGGAACAAGTATGTATACAGTGGGACAATTCTATGAGCTAGCAGACAAGAATGAACAATTTTAGTCAAATTGAATTGAACCCGGATCTCCGACATTTTTCAAACTTCGAACCGGAAATTACTGAACCAGAATTTGTTCCGAACATAAATTTTCGGTTCGGTTCAACAAAGTTTAAAACATTTTCAAATCTAGTAAATTTGTTATAACATGTTCAATATTGTGCGAGAAAGACTTGAAATCGTCACGAAAGCACTTATAATAGACGATTAACAAGCATCCGCACCTAAGAAAAAAATTAATCATTTTATGGCACTTATCGTATTTCATGAAGTGGATATTGGCATTCCTTCGTGGATATGTAGAGCATGTTGGAAAACACTGCAACGGCCATCGGTTGAACCTGTGTTGGCACCGATGCCCACCATCTCAACCATTATGTCGACGCCGCATTTTGTCGGGTTATAAAAATGTATTATTGGTGGTTTTTTATTCGTCGTTTTCATTTATTTGGAACGTTTTATGCATTGTGCTACTCAACGACGTCTCTTCGTGACGTAGGAAACCAATCTTGAGTCCAGACTGTGGTTAGAACAAATTGCGAATGGTAAAGTGGTTTGTTCTTTATATCCAGCGGCAGAGGTGGAAACTCCCTTCAATTTTTACGAATAGTGCAGACAATGGCCATTTGCCGCTGCTTTAATTTCACTGCCAGGGTTTGAGATGTGAAGAAATTCTTGATTGTTTCATTTCTCTCGACCCTAAATATTTATACTGAATATACATGCAGGCTAGAGACAGTTGCCGTACAGTATTCGGTTCATCCAGTGAATACTGAATTTGTTGGTCTTTCGACAACACTGCCACAATGGGTTCAGCAACCATATCGTTTATTGTCTATGAAAACCACATCACCATCACTTTCATCTTCCGAATCAATCTCATTTACATTGAGATCATAATCGCAGTCCTCATCGTCTGTTTTAAAAGGATCGATCTCCTCGTATTCTTCGTTGTCCCCCACTATATTTCCCGAAGCACACGCCATATCGTGAAAAATTTATTTAAAAACACCAATTCTTTTAATTCTGTGTCAAATTGACACAAAGGTCGGATGCGTGTTAAAATAATCGCCAGCTGTATTGCTAATAGCCTGATTCCATCAAAGTTTTTTTTGCTTTTTATATTTTAAACAGAGTTCGCAAATAACACTCAACACTTTTCCAAATCTGAAACAAACTTGAACTGGGTACGGTATACACCTATGTGCATGCAAAATTTTGTGTCTCTATCTCTTATGGTCTCTGAGATCGACGCGTTCATACAGACAGACGGACAGACGGACATGGCTATATCGACTCGGCTGTTGATGCTGATCAAGAATATATATACTTTATAGGGTCGGAGAAGCTTCCTTCTGGCTGTTACATACATTTGCACAACTTCATGATCCCCTTTTCCCATTTTTAATGGGAACAGGGTATAAAAAACAAAGCCGACTCAGTCTCTCACTGAGCAAAACACTTTTTTTGCCGTCATGTGTTTTCTGTTTCGCATTTACGGTTGATCAAAGCAAACGAGACGGTCTGCCAATAACAACCGAGAGGGACACTTGCGAGCGAGCGCTCACGCAAAAACTGTCTTCAAATGAACAAAACAGAAAAAGTGTCAGCAAAAAGTGTTATTTGATTTGTTCGTGTGGTAGTCGGTGTACATAATTAAATAAATATGGTTTTTAGGCGTTAAGCAATTACCAAAAACTAATATTTTCTGCATTTCATTTGATAGGTTAATAACAGGGCTTAATCCCGAAACGAATTTCGGTTCCGGTACCGGTTCCGGTACGTTCCCGAAATAAATGTTTCGGTTAAAGGTTCTACTTCGGTTTTCAATTAATTTCGGTTTTCGGTTTCGATACGGTACCCGGATTTTGATTTCGGTATACCGGTACGTACCGGTATAAGTACTAATTTTTTTAATATTGGAAAAATTAAATTTTGAGAAAAATCTAAATCATTTTATTCATGTGTAATAAAACGAATCAAAATTCAACACAAAATTATTGGTTTCATATTTAATCATACATCATACAATTTTGGGAACTTTGTGGAGGATTCTGACCACCAGATAAGAATGTTTTCAGGGTTTCGAAAACGTGCGAGAAAAGTCTTAATGGAATCCAGTAGCTGTTTACGACGAAGCTAGCTAGAGTCGACGAATTTTTTTATATTTCCTATTTGCAGTGTATCCAAATGGAATTAAAATCACCCAAAACAAGATTTTCGGCTTGAAGTTTAGTTGTGACCACCTCCGCTGGTCCTAATATGCACACAGTTTCGCGAACTGAGTCCCACACTTTCCGGTGCAGAAGAAAGTCGCTATCTGCAGCAGCAAAACTGGAGCAAATGTTGAAAATGCCTTCCGCTGCAAATATTTTAGCATCCTGCAGGTTGAGCTACAACTCGTGACCAAATCTACGATGCGCTCTGCAAAGGTAAAAAAACCGAAACAGTACCGGTACCAACGTTTGGGTTTCGTTCCGGTGCTGTTGGTTCCATTAATAACGATAAACGGTTTTCGGTTCTCAAATTAAAATTTGTATAGGTTCCGTTTCCGGTTCCGTTGAAACGGTTTATTTCGGTTTACGGTTCCGGTACCGGTTCCGGTATTAAGCCCTGGTTAATAATAATAGATTTCTCCATACTCCACATATGTACAAAGATCGTTGGCTGAGATAAACACACTCACACACGCTTAAATTTGTAGAAGAGACTTTGGAAGTCGGCTCTCGGCAAATCGGTCAGTGAAAGAAATGAGCAAGACAGAAACGAAAAAAGCGATCTTTGGTTGAGCGAAAACAGTTATTGAGCAAAATAGAATTGAAAGTGTCTTTTTGCAACCTCTTTTCGTTGTGTCTGTAACAGACCAGTTTTACTCCGACACGCTGATAGTGTTTACAGTTTTTGCGAGCTCTGATTTTAAATCAAAAATGGAAATTAGGCCGGGGACAGCCGAAAAATATGCAACATTTTTTTGACTCGGTTGTTTATCGTCCGATCTTTATGAAAATTTGACTGATTATAGGTATTGCGAATATAAATGTAAGTTTTAAACATGATATCGATATTTTCAAAATTGTGGGAGTTATTCAAAATTGTTTTTGTGGGAGCGGGGGTGAGCGTGGAAAAAATTTGAAATGAACTTGATCTGTGTGTAGACAATAGGAGTCTATATTTCAAATTGGGTTGCTCCAGCTCTTCTAGACTCTGAGATCTAGGTGTTCATACAGACAGACGGACAACACTAAAACGACTCGGCTGCTGATGCTGATCAAGTGACTCCTTCTGCCTTCTGCGCGACAAAGCCACAAAGTTTGAACTAAAAATTACTCATACGCCCCCGTAAGCAACAACAAAATTTTAACAATGAAAACTGCGTCGGGATGTCAATTTTCAAAATTTGTGAAATTATTTTGGTTTTAAAGATCACACAGACCGAGCAGCGATCACTTTACTGCGTCCTTGGTTGTTTTTTCGCCTAATTTTGAAAAACTGTGATTTTCTCACATTCAACTTCTTCCTGAAGGGGTTCTTTGAAGTCCAAAGACATGAAATGACCGCCATGCAGCCCAAAACACAACGAAATGTTATGGAAAGTGAGGAAATTGCGCCATTCGCTCTGCTGGATACCATTTTAACGATAACATGTTCCGCAAGCGAACAAAGCAATTTTCCGCGGTTAAAAATATATCTTTTCACCACCTAATATGTGTTTTTCGTTTGTTTTTAAGACCTGTATCCCTTTAAAAGCGTGCAACCTAGTGCCATCACCTCTGCATTGGCAAATGTGGGAGCGGATACGCCACTCATTGGGTTCATCGATCAATTGCTAACCAGCAGGTCGGTGTACTCTCAGCTTGGAGGCGTTACCGCTCACAGATTTGTTAGCAGAGGCACCCCCCATGGAGGTGTTCTCTCTCCTCTACTATGGATCGTAACAGTTAACCAACTACTTCGGTTCATGGAAGCGGAGGGACACGTGGTGGTGGCCTACGCGGACGACATTGCAAATTTTAAATGTGGAATATTCCCACAGACACTGTGTGACCTCATGCAGACCGGACTGACAACACTAGCTCAGTGGACGACGTCTTGTGGTGTGGGTGTAAACCCAGACAAAACGGAACTAGTACTCTTCACCAGGAGCTACAAAATTCCTAACCTTATCCCTCCTAAAATCAAAGGAGTAAGCCTTTTCTCATTTGGAGAAAATGCCAAATACTTGGGAGTCATTCTGGATAGGAAGCTGCTCTGGAATCAGGAAGGCGAAACGTATTCACCTAATATGGGTGCCTGGACACCGGAACATAGATGGAAATGAGTCTGCGGACAAACTGGCCAGACTAGGCACAACCATCGAGCTCCTTCCAGGGAAGACCACGATAGCGATGCCTATGGCTACCTACAAGCTTCACATAAAAGCCGAAACACTGCGTCTTGCTACGGATAGGTGGAAAAACATTTCCTCGTGTTCGGTAGCAAGACTTACGTGGCCAGAATTCAACCTAAAACGTACTAACACACTTTTGCGTTACAGAAGGGAACACATAGCGCTTCTAGTAGGTGCCCTGACGTGTCACTGTCTTATTGGCACGCTGTGTTTTGGAACTGTTTATTATTTAAATTTAATAAATTTATTTTCCGGAGGAAGCATGCTACGAGGAGTAGGTACTACCAAAGATTTATAGATATTATAGATGACGCATGTGAAACAAAAAACGATTTTTTTTGGAAGCTGACATTGGATCCCAAAAAAAACAAATTAAAAAGTTTGCGGTATCTATGTATGTAGTGTCTTTGGTACTACATTCTTTATACTGGAGGATGATAGGCCGATGGCTGAGCATGACACTTTGCACAACTTTATAATGCGATCATCTTCAAAGTAGCATCACTTCTCGGTGGATCGCCAATCAAATGATGACTTTCATGGTTGGATACATGATTGCCTAAATACATTCGCATTAATATCACAGTTCGTCATAATCAAAGTTTTAACAAAAAAAAACGGCATTAGACCCTCCTGGTACAAGGAACTTCTGTAAGCATCACCTACTTTTTCTAGTTTTCAAATAAAGCCTCGGTTCCCGTTTCATGGTTACTTTTGTATTTGCAACACACAGCGACAACTTTAACTTATTTTTTAATGGTTTAAGATAAAAATCTACAAAATTCAGCAAAAAAGTATACGGTCATTGGGAACCGTAACATACAAAATGCAGTTCAATCGTAGAATTTGTTAAGGTACCTCCTGAAGGGATCAAACATAAATTCTGCAATAACGTAAAAAGCGCACGGTAATTTTTATTAAAATCGATTTTTATGATTGTATAATGGGCTAATGCATGTCCATTAAGAGACATAAGAGACATAATAAAAATCTACTGTGCGCTTTTAAAGATATTTAAGAAGGATGGTTGCTTCTGGAGGTACCTTAACCAATTGTGCAATTGAAATAAATAGTTTACATTGCGTTCCCAATGAGGGTCCGCATATTCTAAATTTTATAAATTTTTGTCTTGAACCATTAAAAAATAAGTTAAAATTGTTGTCGCTGTGTATGAGGTGATGCTTACAGAAGTCCCGTGTATCAAAATTTAAGGGTTTTTTTTTGTGTTGTAATATATTAAGGATTTTGTCAGTAACCGGTTCAGTACCTTGGCAAAACGAGTCTACTAGAGCAATAACACAAGGCAAAACAAGTAAGAGCGCTGTAGTCGAGTGTCCCGACTACAAAATACCCTGTTCAATTGAGAAACACATACAAACACACTCGCATACACACACACACACGCGTGCGGACACACAGACACACACGCGGCCTGCTGACTGCATACCGGACCCCCCTTCCCCGCTCCCATAAGCTTAATTGCTTAATAACTTTTGTGTTTTTGCTCGTATCTTTTTTTCCTTTTGAGAGTAGTTAGATATAGGGCCTAGGATAGTATATATTAAGCCACCAGGTTGTAACTTTAAAATTGTGGCTGTGACAGTTTTTTGCGGTTTAAGGGGGGAGGGGGGGATATGTTCAAAATCTGAAACAAACTTGATCTGGGTACGGTATACACCTATGTGCATGCCAAAATTTGTGTCTAGCTCTTCTAGTCTCTGAGATCGACGCGTTCATACAGACAGACAGACACACGGACATGGCTATATCGACTCGGCTGTTGATGCTGATCAAGAATATATATTCTTTATAGGGTCGGAGAAGCTTCCTTCTGGCTGTTACATACATTTGCACAACTTCATGATCCCCTTTTCCCATTTTTAATGGGAACAGGGTATAAAAAGTAGATATTTTTGTTATTTCGAGCATCTGTATTTAAAATGCTATATCTTCGCTAATACAAGTAGTAAAATACTTTGGGATAGTTGGTTTTAAAGTTACAAAATAGTTGTTTACGATAATATCAAATATAGTAAAAACAAACGTCAAGGTTCCCCACAAATCGCTCATTAAAAGGGTAAAAATAGAAATTGTAAACAACTTTCAGCTGAAATTACCAGAAATCCAAACGTGATGGACCATTCCCGAAAACAGGTTCTTTTTCACTACCATCCTCTAGAATCACCATCAACCTTTTAATATAATTGACCTTGTTGCCCAGTGTAATTAACCTTAATAAAAAAAATGTATCTATTGATTAAATTTGCTCCGTTGGAAATCCTCAATTCCATTTTTTTTATCATCAGCATTTTTCTGTTCACTGCGAATCTGGCGAATTTAGTCGCTCATCGCACCTTTATCGCCACGAATTCTGACGATACCTCTTTTCTTGCTCACAGCAATAGCCGCAAAATGGTATCTGTAAGTTAAGGTCCAGCAGTTCCTGGATGGCCTTGGTCGATGGGCTAATAGCTGGAACAGGTTGCTCGAGAACGACTCCTAGGATCAAGAGTCGGATGCTCCGGATAAATACCTTCGCGTAACTCTGGACCGCCGCTTGACCTGGAAAGCCCCTGTGACTCGGGTTGCAGCAAAGTCGAAGGAGCTCAATTGGCTCCTTAAGTCTTGTAGCGCTCTTTCGTTACGATCCAAAATTCTTGTTCACAAGGCTATCATCATGGGCCTGAGCGATCCCGTAATAGGGTCGGTCATGCTCCATAATCCGAGTCCTCCAACTCATCAAGAATGGTGCCTGCTATGTAAGGAATACAACTATATACCACGATTTGGACGTTTTGCCATTATGTGCAAAAATCAATAAGCACCCCAGCAGGAATCACGACCGACTGGTGGCCCACTCCAATTGACATCCCTCTGACCTTTGAGTGCATGGAAGACGTCCCCCGGGATCATCAATTTGTTATGTGTCCCCTTGGCATCATCCCCAACTTTGCTGGTTCCCCAGCAACATGACATGTGTCAGATAAACTTACAATTTACACAGAGCTATTTGTCTCATAAACTAAAGCGCCGAATACACCACACAAATTTTTTGCGCCAAACGCAATTGTGTGTTAGTGAAATATGGGTGTATGCGTCAAAATCACACATTAGCGTTTGGCGCAAAAATTTGTGTGGTGTATGGGGCGCTTTATAAATAACAGAGTAAATTCTAAGTTTATCTGATGCAAAGCAGCCATCTGGAAGAAGAGAAATCAGTCCTTACTCCGTTATTTATTAGTTTATGTGACATATATGTCGAAGATGTCAAATCAGCCGTAAATTCTATGTAAAGGGTGATTCATTAAGATGTTGTTTTTTTTTCAATATTCTTTTTTCCAGGGACCCTAAATAATGATTTGTTTTTTTTTTAACTAAAAAAATCACCCACTTTTAATGGACATAGAAAAAACGAGAGTGTAAGTTAAAGTCGCGTCTAATCGACTTCGATATACCCGTTACTCATGGAAACAAATGTTTAATAACCTTCCTGTGTTCCTGAGGTGGGGCAGCCGAAAAGTATGCAACATTTTTTAACTCGGCTATTTATCATCCGATCTTGATGGATGGCTTCAGGGATTATAGATATTGCGAGTATAAATGTAAGTTTAAAATTTGAGATCGATATCTTAAAAATTGTGGAAGATATTCAACTTTTTTTTATTGTGGAGTCGGGGATGGGCGTGGCAAAAATTTGAAATAAACTTGATCTGCGTGCAGACAATAGGAGTCTACATTTCAAATTTGTTTGCTCTAGCTCTTCTAGTCTCTGAGATATAGGTGTTCATACAGACAGACGGACATGGCTATATCGACTCGGCTGTTGATGCTGATTAAGAATATATATACTTTATATGGTCGGAAATGATTCCTTCTCTCTGTTACATACATTTGCACGACTTTAGTATACCCTTTTACTCTACGAGTAACGGGTATAATGATTCACACCAAAATGTTTATTTTTGTACAATCTGTGCATATCCGCTATGATTTTTAAATTTCTTAATTTTTACGTTTTTCTTCAATGGTAACACAAGGCAACAAAATTAGACATTTTCCAGTATATTGAAGGGTCGGTGGTGATTCTAGATGATTTTCGTGTGCTGATCACGAATCTGTTTTCAAAAAAAAGGGCCCTCACGTCGAGATTTTTAGTTATTACCGCTTAAAGTTGCAAAAAAAGCCTACTTTGACTCTTTTTAGACGCGTTTTGTGGGAAACCTATACTTTTATACTACTCCTTAACTTTAAAAAAAACTATCCCAAACAATTCTACGATTTTTTTCAATGAAGGTTTACCACATTTACTACTTATATCAAAATTCACAAAACGTCCAATATATTGTTGCTGCCCTAGATATGCAATGGGTGGTGATGACTTTAATATGTTTCCGTTTGTTAAAAATAGTGAAGTAGGCTGGTCATTTGTAAAAAGACTAGCAAAAAAATTATTAAAAAACTCACACGGTTATTCAGTTTCTAAAAATCTGCGCTTTGGAGAATTTCGCTTATGAAATTTATTGTAATCGTCTCTCTTTGGAAACCTACAGTAATCTGCCATCATGTTTTTTGATCAAAAATAATGATTATGGTTAAGTTTTATAAAATCACTCAAAACTAATGATTACCATTAAAGAAAAACGTAAAAAAATTTAAATATAATCATTACCATGTAATTTTTATAATATAACTTATATTGCTTACGATGTTTTTATTTTAGTCAAAGTTATTGATTTAAGCTGGCTCAAGGTCAATGGTTAATTATTATTCAATACAATCAACAAAATTCCACAGAGAGAGCTCACAACATTTTTGGAATAGCAATGGTATGTCTGAACAGCTCTTTCGGAATTGACCACACTTCAACCACTTTCACATTGCGCCACAATTGGCGAATAAAGGCTTGAGAATTTCATTTTATGAAACGATCGAAAAAGGTGTTTTTGTGAGAAAACTCGGTCATTATTAAAATTAAAGTTTTCAAACTGATCTGCGAAGTTTGGTCGAAATCGCTAACCTTTGGAACGAGATTTTTCAAGTGTATTAAAACTTCGGCACAGACGAAGTTAGCTTTACTTGCTCGTTTTTAATTATTGTTTGACAAATCATCATGGAAAGACGCACACCGCAACAACGTCTCCAAATTATTCAGCTGTATTACGAAAATCAGTATTCTGGGAAAAATGTTTTTCGTGCACTTCGAGCTACACATGGTGTGCATCATCGACTTTCCGAGACCACTATTCGCAAAACCATATTTAAGCCTCAGTGTACTTTATTTGATAATACACGACCAAATAGACCACTTCCAGCCCATAGTGAGAAGAATATTGCGCTGCAGACCGTGACCTATCGATTTGACGCCGATCTCAACATTTGGGCTTATCGAATTCGACAACTTAGAGAATTTTACGAAAGGATCTTGGTTTAAAGGCTTACAAAATCGAACTCGTTCAAGAATTGAAGTCGGCAGACTTAATGTTGGCGCCATTTGGTTTCAGCAAGAAGGTGCTACGGCACACACAGCGCGCGAAACAATGGCTTTGGCTTTATAGAAAAATCATTTCGGTGAGCAGCTTATTTCGCGTTCTGGCCGCCTAGATCATGTGATATCACACCAATGGATTAGTAATGTTGGAATAAGTGATCCAAAATTGGACCATCTATATTTTTTTAAAAAAACTTCTTAATGAATCACCCGTTATATAGGTCAGCTGAAGCGCTCATTTCACTTTTATGACGACGACCTTGTTGCCATTCATATAGAAGATGTCATTGGAGCAGTGGAATATGTGGCCACTAAGCTGTCCGCTGTCATGCTGTCCACCGACCCGCTGCCCACGCCTGCTGTTTAGCGACCTTCTGTCTGTCATCACGTATCTGCATGGATATTGGATATTGATGCCAGCCTCAGTCTACTTACAAGTTCTTAATCTCAACACGAAGTCCACAACGAGTGTCAAACGAAGTCCACAACGCGTGGCAAGCGAAAGTCCTCGATGCGAGACAACCTCAACCCTACTCGAACAACTTGCTTGTCGACAACCACTCGAAGCAACGATCTTCACTGAGGTACCCATCTATGCAACTACGCAAATCTGTACTCGGTGCACATGCTCAGTACTACGGATTCATCACAGCGAGAATTATTCACAAAGATTCTTCCACATTTGGACCTATACAAATCCTGTAGATGATTACCCCCGGACATCCATCCCAGATGTACTCAAAACTTTAAAATCATTCGTTCCCACATGGTCATTGGAGGGGGAGTACTGTGGCAGCTCTGGTCACACTAATCATCGTGATCACGCGTTGTCGTTTTTGACCTACACAAAAAATGGAGGAGTCTGCTACTGCCATAATATCCATGGGCTATACCAAGAATTCGGTTGTTTGAAACTATTGAATGGCGGCTGTTTATTTAAATTAATTTGAGGCTCAATGTTCAGATCGACTGTATCAGTGAATGAGGCAAATGCATGGGACTCATTTTGTTGAGTGGTTGCTTGTTTTATAAGGAAGTCATCGAAGGCACGCTTACCAACGACAAGAAAATGGTTAAGAATTGCAGTTCTTTCTTATTTTGTTATTTTCTTAAGACGAAACTTTTTAAAACATGAAAATTAATTTTAGCATTTTCACTTCAACTTTTTCCCGGATAATCTTGGTGATAAGAGAGATGAGATAAAACCAGGGCGTAATCCCGAAACGAATTTCGGTTCCGATACCGGTTCCGGTTCGTCCGGAAATGAATGTTTCGGTTAAAGGTTCTATTTCGGTTTTCAATTAATTTCGGTTTTCGGTTTCGAAACGGTACCCGGATTTTTATTTCGGTATACCGGTACGTACCGGTATAAGTACTACCTTTTTTTTAAAATTGGAAATTGGAATTAACCTCTGAGATAAATCTAAATTATTTTCTCCCTGTGTTACAAAACGAATCAAAATTCAACACAAAATTAATGGTTTTACATTTAAAGTAAAACCAACATAGCGAGACCTAGAGCCGGCAAAAAAAAATTTGAAGGTTTTAATTAACATAAAGGTCGTTAAAACATATGTTCGAACATGAACAAATGTTCAAACATGAGCATGAGACGAGACCGATAATAACTCAGCATCATAAATATGTCATTAGATTTAATTACGGTTGCTTTCAGGGATAAGACAAACCACTTGAAAAGGGCATCCGGTGCACTTAACATGCATCGTGGAAGGCAATGTGTAGTCCTTCCACGAATGCATTTCTATATTTACATACACGGATGTGACTACACTCACATCCTTAAGATAAGATTAGAAATAAGGGATGAGAATTTCTGAATAAAAGGTACCTCGCTCAGACGGAGCAGGTTAGTACAATTGAAACCTGCAACAAGCGTGCTCGATTAAAGGTGTATAAGTTCATACATTTTTTGGTCCTTCGAGCCGGATGTTCGATTTTCGAGGAAAATTGTTGTAAGCGCTACACATTTTTTGGTTGATCGAAATCCGTGAAGTGGGTGCGAATATGGGAATATTCGACATAACCATGGCGCATATCAAACCTTATGAGGAGGCGAGGTTAAAGGTCAATATGAGAGACCACGCCATGCGGGACGCCGGGCCATCACAACGAAATGATGTGCAGCGGTACACGACGCCCACACATGCTACCGAAACGGACAGCTTTGGCTCTGCAAACCCAATAGACGAATTGGCGAAACTATTGGATTCACTTGCAGGAAAACTAAGTCAAGTTATTGAAGAAGCTAGCAAATGCTTCATGGAATTGCACACTGATGAAATACTTAAGCACAATTCCAAGATTGAAGTTATGCTTGGGGAGTTGGAAGAAACGCATAACAAGCTGAGGACTATGAATAATCTCAGCCTCTTCGACAAGATTCTCGATCTGAGAAAAGAGGCCATTACGATGATGAAAATGCTGGATGTCAGAAAGCAGCGTCTAAAAGAGTCAAACGTGGTGAAGCCATTATTGCCTCTACCAGCTGCACCGGCAATACAAATGCCCACATTTAGTGGAAACCCCGAAGATTGGCCAACATTCTATGGATGGTTTAAGCAGGCAGTCCACGAGAGAGCAGACTTCGGGGATGGCATCAAGATGTATTACCTGAACGCGTGTCTTAAAGGGGAAGCAAGAAATACACTTACTTCCTCCCTTATGCAAGAACCTTCTTACTATACAACAGCATGGGATCGTATATGTAAGAGAAATGAATAAGGCTGGAACAGATTTCCAGAACAGCTGAAAGTCAGTAAGCCACATCTGGAAACAGCATGTACTTCAGTTACAGAGACACCTGCAACGCCCAAGAAGCCGACTTTCCTGTTATTCAAAGGCACCCCGAGGCGGGTGAATAAAAAAGATCAGCGAGCGGCAGATATGGCTAGTACCGCACAGGAGGCACCTTCAGCAAATCTGACTGAATCTGAGGCTGCCGATGAATGCGCGCGGCCAGCAACCGAATTCCATTGCCTGGATCAGCAACTCCATGGTAAGGATGGTGAATTCATCGAGGAGGAGCAGGAGAAAGAAAACATTCATGAAAACTTGCCATCGGAGGTGGCTTGCACCCAGCAGGAGAGCAAATCGTCCATGAAGGAGAAGGACAAGGTTGGATTTCAGGCCCGTGAAGAGCGGGCGGTAAATTATGGGCTACAAGTGGAGCACGCC
Source organism: Lordiphosa magnipectinata (assembly GCA_037044535.1). Taxonomy (NCBI): domain Eukaryota; kingdom Metazoa; phylum Arthropoda; class Insecta; order Diptera; family Drosophilidae; genus Lordiphosa; species Lordiphosa magnipectinata. Next base: position 224,408 of record JBAMBO010001951.1, read on the forward strand.
GACAAGGACGAAGAAAGCAGCCAAAGAAAAGTGGGAGCTCAACATGGTAAAAATGAAATAATACCCAAAGCGACTACAAAGAAACCCAACCCATCCAAACCCAAGAAGAAACATTCGAAGCAAGCAAGCAGTCCTCTTAAACTGGATTTGCTTGCTAATATGGAGTCGAGTGGTAAGGTGGGAGATTCGCATTTGGACTCCCAACAATATCCTATCGACAACAATATCCTGGCTGACTACAAAAAGGAACTGCCTACTAGCATGCTGGAGGGTACAAGACAGAAAGCCTGGATTGCGAGCTCGATCATCGAGCAACTCACCGTGAAGGGGGATGAACCACAATTTAACCACGGGCGGCTCTGTACAGTCGACAGTGCCAGAACAGACGGACACCGCAGGAATACAATGCGGTCGAAGACCATTGGGGCTGTTAGGGCCATTTATTTCCCAAACTTCTTTCCTATTTTGCAGGCAAGGAACTCTATCCGCACGATTAAAGAGGCAGACGAAGTCAGATCACTTAAACCAACACCAACTGGGTCCGCTTTGGACAAGACAAAGGAACTGAAGCGCCTATTTAGACATTTAATTAGAGTCTATGGTTATTACGGAAAAGTAAGACACAAGCTGGATGAGTGGCTGTCGCATTTTAGGCCCCCCGAGAATGTTCGAACATGAACAAATGTTCAAACATGAACATGAGACGAGACCGATCACAACTCAGCATCATAAATATGTCATTAGATTTAATTACGGTTGCTTTCAAGGATAAGACAAACCACTTGAAAAGGGCATCCGGTGCACTTAACATGCATCGTGGAAGGCAATGTGTAGTCCTTCCACGAATGCATTTCTATATTTACATACACGGATGTGACTACACTCACATCCTTAAGATAAGATTAGAAATAACGGATGAGAATTTCTGAATAAAAGGTACCTCGCTCAGACGGAGCAGGTTAGTACAATTGAAACCTGCAACAAGCGTGCTCATTAAAAGTGTATAAGTCCATACAACATACATGCACGAAAAATTAAATATACTATTTCATATTTCGGATTTTTTTTCGTAGTTAACATGTTAGAAATTATGATTACATTATATACTCATATTAAATGACTGTCATATATTAGTTTTCGAAATTAACTTTGAATTTTATAAGTCCACGTCTTATTTAACTAATATACCATTCTTGTGATTTGCTCGCTAGAACATAATTGCATTCAAAGTGGATAAGTCCATACAATTTCTTAGCGGATTTATTATAGATTTTTCGCCAGAGAATAGGCGTTCCACACTAACCTGCGTAGATGGAACAGAAAGCACGACTTTTGAAATCTAATACAATTCTGTTAACTTTGTGGAGGATTCTGACCACCAGTTAAGAATGTTTTCATGGTTTCGAACACGATAAAGTGCGACAAAAGTCTTAATGGAATCCAGTAGCTGTTTTGCTAGAGACGACGAATTTTTTATATTTCCCATCTGCAGTGTATCGAAATGGAATAAAAATCACCCAAAACAAGATTTTCGGCTTGAAGTTTAGTTGTGGCCACCTCCGATGGTTCTAATATGCGTACAATTTCGCGGACTGAGTCCCACACTTTCCTGTGCAGAAGAAAGTCGTTATCTGCAGCCGCAAAACTGAAGCAAATGTTGAAAATGTCTTCCTATGCAAATATTATACCATCCTGTAGGTTGAGCTACAACTCGTGACCAAATCTACGATGCGGTCTGCAAAGGTACAAAAAACCGAAACTGTACCGGTACCAACTTTTCCGTTTCGTTCTGGTGCTATCGGTTCCATTAATAACGGTTAACGGTTTCCGGTTCTCAAAAAAAAATGTGTATAAATTCCGGTTCCGGTACTTGATTTGAAACGGTTTATTTCGGTAAACGTGTTATGATCCGACCTTCTTTCCCGGGTCCGCCTATCGGTCGCCGGCTAGCTTACAGCTGACTCAGGGATGAGTACGACCTCAATAGCTGGACTGGTCGGCTAACAACAAAAAAATTTATATCTTTTCAGATGCCTGTCACGGCTCACACACTAAACATAAATACTAGGCAAAAATAGCTGGAATTATTTGCCAGAACATTACCCGCCCTACCATAGGTTGACTTACAAAAATCGGACAACCCCCTTAACTCTCAGACACTGATCTTCAGAACGCCACCTCACCCCATAGAACAAATTTACACTAACATATTTTTTTCACTCTCAAATACATATATTTTCTAACGATCCACAACTATAGACATATTCTTTATGTTTCCTGACCAGGGTACCTCTGGGACGAGTACACGACAAATAATAAATATATATATAAATAGGACAGCAATCAAGCTTCCCTCTCCGCGAAAACTTTCCAGAAAATATCCCTAAAATACACACACTAATTAACCGTACACAAATACACTTATTCACTCTTACCGAGATAGACCCTTATTGCTAACTTTTCAAATATAAATGTAATTTTCGGCTGGGCTACGTGCATTCCGCAAAAGAGCTAGGCAATGACTTTTAAAAAACTTTAGACCCTTCTTACTCTGAGCCACTATTCGACCAGGACGGAAACAATTTAAAATTTTGAGCCGCTCACTCCCTGTACCTTCGGAACTAGTGAACCAGCACGACCCAGTAAACCACTCGTGCGCAGCCCTGGTTCCAATCTCGTTTATCGGCGACGTGTAGATCGATAAACATTATCAAAACAAACAAACAAACATTTCGGGTCTTAGCTTTATACCAGCACATAACAAACGGTTCCGGTACCGGTTCCGGTATTAAGCCCTGCATTGAGCATATAATTTAAGCAGAGAGATCCATAAGAGAATAGCTTAAGATTAGATATTAAACTTTGTTCAATTAAGTATAGTATATAAGCAATAATTAAATAAAACTGAACATTCTAAAAACAAAAAAAAAAAACCATCAAACTAAGGGCCGATTTCTCTTCTTCCAGATAGCTGCTGTGTGTCAGATAAGCTTACAATTTTCTCTTCTATTTGTAAGTTTATGTGACATATAGCTCTATGCTGAAGATAAGAAATCGGCCCTAAGTCAATTTGCATGAACTTGAAACCTTTCAATTTTTTACTTAAATGCCAATAACTTCTATATTATTCGATGTATTAAAATGAAATATGTGGCGTTGTAATTTTAATATATGAGAGTTTGGTGACCAGCAATAAAATAAATATTATACAAATCGCACTTAAAATCTATCTTTTTAAAAAAAAAGATTTAAAATTAATGCAAGGTTGCCGTAAAAAGCCTTTATATAAGCTGAATGATAGAGCATTTAATTGCCTTCCAAGAATACAATACACATTTTTCTAAAGCTACTATTCTTCCCAGTCAAAAAACTAGCTTATTCGCGATTTCATACTAAAAAATTTTTAGACTGCATTTGTGGACTCAGCAAAGGGATTTAAGGGATTTGAAAGGGATATAATGGTTGGAATCGGAAATGCTGTTAACTATTGTAATTATTTGCTAAGGTTTATATATCATTTTTTTTCAAATATGTGAGCATCAGGCAGATCGGACGTCTATATCTTATAGCTGCCATAGGAATGGTACGATTAATTGAATTTTGTTGTAGTGTGAACTGGTAACACTAATGTCAATAGTTAAAAGCTGATAATACCAAAATAAAGTTTGACATTTTTTAGGATAAGCGGTCTCACGTTTTGATGTTCTAGTGATATTTATGTTGTTAAAATCAATTTGGCTTCAAAATCGAAAATTCAAGAGAAGCTTTTAGATTGTCTCAACAAGGGAACTAATAATGCAATAACGTCATGTAACATACCGTGAGATTGAGGCAGAGGCCTAAACATTAGTTCCACCAGCATAAGTAAGATTTTGCACCTTGCCGTAAAAAAGGTTTGTTGTTCTTGGAAAAATACGATCGCGGTACTTCAAAAGAAATTTACAAGATCAGGTGGAGAATCAAGGCGGAAACAAAATAGCAATCGACCGTGTGCACTGCGAAGTAAATTGTCGACTGTTTCCTTGGCCGAATGGGTCATGTGGCCACTGTTGCGCTTGAGCCGGACCATTTGTTTGACGAAAGTCTTCGAAAAAATTCTCAAAATAAACCGCCGAAAACGAATCTTTATCCATCATAACAATGCGAGAACTCACACTTCACGTCACACAAGCGACATTTTAACCGGTAAAAACGTCGAATTTATGGGTCTTTCGCCGTACCCCAACGATTTAGCACCCAATGACTTCTTTTTATTCGCAAACATAAAAAAAACAACTGCGTGGTGAACGTTTTTCTACGCCGTAGGAAGCTGTTGATGCGTTTAAAACCCATGTTTTTGGGAGTGCCTCAATAGGAGGGGAATGCAAAAGGGCATACATTTTCATGGAGAATATTTTGAAAATCAATTAAGCTATTTTCATTAAAAAATGTAATTTGCTATTTCCGCAATATAAAAAGCAGGGCTTAATACCGGAACCGGAACCGTTTACCGAAATAAACCGTTTCAAATCAAGTACCGGAACCGGAACCTATACAAATTTATTAATGGAACCGATAGCACCGGAACGGTTTTTTTTACCTTTGCAGAGCGCATCGTAGATTTGGTCACGAGTTTTAGCTCAACCCACAGGATGGTATAATATTTGCATAGGAAGACATTTTAAACATTTGCTTCAGTTTTGCGGCTGCAGATAACGACTTTCTTCTGCACAGGAAAGTGTGGGACTCAGTCCGCGAAATTGTACGCATACTAGAACCATCGGAGTTGGCCACAACTAAACTTCAAGCCGAAAATCTTGTTTTGGGTGATTTTAATTCCATTTTGATACACTGCAAATGGGAAATATAAAAAATTCGTCTTCTCTAGCAAAACAGCTACTGGATTCCATTACGACTTTTGTCGCACTTAAACGTGTTTGAAACCATGAAAACATTCTCGACTGGTGGTCGGAATCCTCCACAAAGTTCCCAGAATTGTATGAGATTTCAAAAGTCGTGCTTTCTGTTCCATCTACGCAGGTTAGCGTAGAAACGCCTATTCTCTGATGGAAAATTTATAATGAGTACCCTAAAAAGTTGTATGGACTCAACCACATTGAATGCAATTAGCTTATTGCGAGCAAATCACAAGAATGGAATATTAGTTAAATAAGACGTGGACGTATAGAATTCAAAGTTAAATTCGAAAACTAAAAATATATATTAAAAGCCCACGGACATAAAGCCGATTTGAAAAATATCGATCACAACTTTGAGATATAACTCAGAACTTTCCTGGGCCTTAGGCCCGGACATAAAGCCCCTGGGCGTCAAGTCCGCATTTGGATTTGAATTATTTGACAACAAAAATATCACAAAAGACTGATTCTTAAATTAAGTTTCCATTTAGCGATATTCCATCTTATATTGGCTAAAAAACCGCGAATAACTCACCACGGAGATAATTTTTATAAGTATAACCAACGTCTAATAAAAACGCGAATTGGAGGACCATGGATGGCGGTTTTTTTGTTTACATATAATCCGAAACCCTTTTTTTTTTGTGAACCGCAACTACCGACTGTTTTTAAGTCAAATGTAGCAATTAAAATAGACCGCTACCACTTCGAGAAAAGTTCTTAAATATTCCTATGGCGCTAGGTGCAACACTACCTAACAATTACAGTGTATTCCCTATATTTTTTGCAGATTCTAGGCTCGAATTCCCATTTTCAGACAATAAGATTTCGCGTTAATAAAAATTAATGTTTTGGAAAGATTTAGATTTATCTCAGAATTTAATTGTCCAATTTAAAAGTAAGGTAGTACTTATACCGGTACGTACCGAAAACCGAAATAGAAGCTTTAACCGAAACATTCATTTCGGGATTCATTTGCAAACTAATTGCTCTTTCATCCGAAACTGGCACACAAAATTGGAAACGATGTAGAGTGGCAATTGCCTTACGTTTAAAAACTATATACAAAAGTAAAACCCCTCCTGTAAAGTTCGTCAGTTAAATAAATCGAGAGTTATAGCCTATTTCCACCAAAGAAATGAAGCTTCATTTATTAAAATGACAAGAATTGAAGAAAATGATATCATTTCTTCCATACAAATTGTTGTTGCATTTTGCCCTTCATTTCTTTCATTTCTCAAAAATGATGGCATTCCCCACGAAGGAATTTGGTATTTTTTTAAAAAGTACTCGCTACTCTCTGGCACTACTCGTTACTCGCTGGAAATAAGTGTGTCATCACCAATAAAATGTGGATTTGAATTTAAAAAGTAGGCGCAATTTTGTTTATAATATAAATTAGTCAAAATAAGTTGTGTATTTAGCTTTCTGCTGATAATTCAGGGCGTTAACAATGCGTTCGCCCATGGTAATTGCTTTCCTGACGGGTATGTCTTTTTTTGGGTAAATATTGCAAAAACTCCCCGTGAGTTTGAAAGTGGCGCCTGTTGTTTAAATCAAACCATTTAGCTGTTTTTGTCAACGTGGCATTGCGAATATGAAAATGATGAAGATTTTTCAATGGAAACAGCATCATTTTTAGAAATGAAAATGATAAGAAATGAAGCCGGTGGAAATAGGCTATTACTCAATTAAATATATCAGCTTATTCAACACAGGGTGGCAAATACTTTATCGCTAACGTGACACGTGTTACTGGACAGTGGTAAGCTTATCAGTTCGTTTCACTTGGTAAAAGATTTCGCAAGACTAAACATAAAATTTATAAATCAAACGAAAAACTTACCACTTAAAGCATCGGAGCTTAAAGTAAACAATTCCGATTCCATATAGAAAAGCATGATTTGTCCAATAGTTAACACAAAATTTCAAATATTTTTGGTACGCTGATAAAGCTGAAACGATAAATTTGTAATAAATCAGAAACCACGATATTTAATAGCTACGATCTTAAAACCAGAACCCAGAATTGATAATGATAATAAGTTAATAATATTAAAAATAATCAACCTACGATTGAAAGAACAGTTTTGAACAATAAAAAAAAACATTTCGAATGAGAAATTTCCACACCCTGGGAACGGATTTTCCTGCATCAGAATGAATTCGAATTCTATCCGTACAAACAGAGTTTCAAGTCAATCAATGAGCGTGTTAACTGGCCGTTTTTTGCTCATAACTTGAGTATCGTTCATCCGATCTTTATCATTTCTTAAGCAAATCGATAAATAATTTTGATTACTATATATCTCTAGAAGGTACGAACAATCTGTCATGAAAACTGTGGGAGATATGACCATTTTTCCAAATGGCGGGGGCGGGAGGGGGCATGGCAAAAATTAAAAATTAACTTCATCTGCCTGCAACTATAAGAAGTATATGTCCCATACATGTCAAATCTCTATCTCTTACCATCTCTGAGATCTGTGCGTTCATACAGACGGACGGGCAGACGGACGTGGCTATATCGACTCGGCTGTTGATGCTGATCAAGAATATATATACTTTATAGGGTCGGAAATGATTCCTTCTCCCTGTTACATATATTTCCACAAACTTAATATACTCTGTGTACCTTTGATACAAAGTAAAAGAAATTGGTTTAGATATATAAGCATTTCAAGTTTGGTTTTTGTTTTCGACCAACTCAAATTAAATTATAAATTGTTTTATGCATTTGGGTTTTATCGGTTGATTGGTTCAAGAGAAATTTGGGTTAAAGTGCGTCACGACATGGTAAAACAAAACCATTCCATAAATTTCCAGGTAAACTTTTTTAAAAAAAAAAAACTTTGAAAATTACGAAAATGTTGTAGCTTTATTTGAAGTTTTTTGATAAAAAAAAAAATGGAATTTTTAAAAATACGAGTTTTTATGAACATTTTTCCATATGCAAGGGTCAGAAAACCAAAATTGTTTTTGTTTATTTTTGTAAAATATATTGTCGAATCTGCTTGAAAGTTGTACGGGATGTTTTTAAGACCCTTTTAGCACGTTTAAGCAAATAAAAAAATTTTTTTAATGCATTAATTGGTAATTTTTAAATAAAAATTTTGTAACATCAATAAATTATTATTTTATTTTATAAAAATTTAAATTAATTGCTATTTTATAATTTAAAAAAATAGAGGAAAGCTAACTTTGGCTCGACCGAAGTTTATGTACCCTTGTAGCTTGTATAATTTATATAAATTAGTAGCCTGATTCCACTGACACAAATATGTACATTCGGCCAAATGTACATATTTTTGACAAGGCCTCCTATATACATTTTCTACACCCAATTTCTATGGCAGCTATACTATATAGTTGTCCTATCAAACTTGGTGGAATTATGTGAAAGCATAGAAAACTTATAAAAAAGGGGTTTGAAGACGATTGCGTTGAAGACAAAAAAGTTTTTCTCACTAAAACTCCTTTTTCGACCGATGATTCCTATGGCAGCTATATGCTATAGTCATCCGATCCGGCCGGTTCCGACAATACTGCAGTGTAATTATACCAAAAGACTTCTTGCAAAGCTTGGTTAAGATAGCATTAAAACTGACGGAGGAGATAGCATAAAAACAGACGGACAGACGGACATGGCTATATCAACTCAGCTCGTCATGCTGATCAAGAATATATATACTTTATGTGGTCGGAGATGCTTCCTTCTATGCGTTACAAACATCTCGACAATTTTGATATTTCCTGATTTCCTGTAAGGAAGATATGACGTTTTTTTTTCATACTGCGTGGACGGTAAGGGGGCGTGGCAAAAATTGAAAATAAACTTGATCTGCCTGCAAGTATAAGAAGTATTTTTCCCCTACATGTCAAACCTCTATCTTTTACCATCTCTTAGATCTCTTCGTTAATACGGACAGACAGACGGTCATGGCTACATCGACTCGGATGTTGATGCTGATCAAGATATATATACTTCATAGGGTCGGAAATTATTCATTCTCCTTGTTACATACTTTTCAACAAACTTAATATACTCTGTGTACCTTTGGTATAGAGTACAACAAAGGCAAATGTAACGATTAACGAAATAAAAATCTAGTTACGCACGATTCACGCACATAGTTTTTGGAGCGTTTCGCGTCACTCACGATTCATATACGATTTAAGGAGGCATCACGAATGATCACGCACGATAAAAATGCATTTCCTTAGAATTGATAAATTATATAAGGTGCTTTTTATTCGAAAACTTCAAAATAAAACTTTTAATTTATCATTCATTCATTATTTTAAAAATGGTTCCATATTTTTACTTAAAAATTTAAGATTATAAATAATATCGCTAAATGTGGGTGTTCGCCTTTCTTCTGGTAATCTAAGAAAAAACGCGCTTTCTTGTTGCCGAACTTAATGGAATGTTAAGCACTTGTATGGAAAGCGTTCTTGAATATTGAAGACTCGATAAAATTTACAAAAATTCAAAAAATCCAGATACATATTCTACAGGAAAGAATTAGTTTTAAAAATTTCGTGAATGCTGCATTTATGATTTTTGACTTTAGTTCATTATGGATGCTCACGCATGAAACTCGGTGTTTGTTCACGATCGCGTCGTGACTCGTCGTAAACCTCCGTGACACGTTTAAATTCAGGTCAAGGGCACCTCAAGTAAAAAGTATAAAATAAAGAAAAAAATTGTTCACAAATATTTTACTTTACATGAGTGTATGTGTAAATAGTCAATAATTCCAGCATAACAAAAACGTTTTCCATGCAATAAAATAGTTTCCTTTAAAAAAAAACAAAAAGGAATTCTTTTTGCGCATTGTAAAAAAACACACATATACACTCTCACTTTTTATTCTCGCCTTCCTTGACAAACGCTGCTTTGGATCGAATATGAGCACATTAAGGGTAAGAAATCTAGCGAAATTATCAATTGAAGAAGAAATAATTGATTCCCAAGACAAAATCATAAATAAATTTTCAATGGAAAGAATAATGAAAATAAAATGTTAAATATAAAAAGGGGTTCTATATTTACATAGAGAAATAAATTTGTGGCGTCAAATTCGACTTCCGCCTTGGGCGCACAGTGGTTGCATTCATATGGAGAGAGCGGCCATAAATACTTCTTGTGGAAATATCGCGCTTAAATTTATTCTGTGTGGTCTATTATGAGTTAAAACTACAGCAGCGTTGCAGCAGCGAACATTCTGTTGCTCATAACTTGATCATCCGATCCCTATCATTCCTTTCGCAAATCGATAAATAATCTTGATAACTAAATATCTCTTAAATATACGAACCATTTATCTACTATACTTGATCTGCCTGCATGTATAAGAAACTTATGTCCCGTACTTGGCGAACCTCTATCTCTTACGTTCATACGGGCTGACAAATCAAAAAACCTGTAAAAAAGAATAGTGAGGGCATAGGAGGGCAAAACACTTAAAACTTTAACTATACATTTGACACACGAACCAAAGACAAACACAAAAACTTACTTATTTGAAACGACGTTTTACACAAAATTAAACACGTATTATTGTTAAGTTTAATTGTAGAAATAAAGTCAATACCTTTATGTACAATATTCATATTACTCAACTTGATTTAATATAACTTTTACACAAAAAATTAATTTGACAAAATTAACATGCTGTAGCGAGCTGCTGGCGTTGTACAACAGACGTTGGATTCAGAGCAAAACAAGTATGGCATTGTGAAGTTTGCTCAACTAGCTTTTTATTAAAGCAGTTATGGTTTGAAAATTTTGACATTAATTTTTTGATTTTTGGCCTATGGCAGCAACCACTGTGGGGCGGCAGAGCCTCACGCTATACGCATGTTTGTCTATCTGTAAGAACACCTAGATCGCTGAGTCTAAATGAGCTAGAGCAACCAAATTTCAAATGTAGACTCCTATTGTCAGCATGCAGATCAAATTTGATTCAAATTTTTGCCATGCCTCTTACGCTCTCGTTAATATATTGCGTTAAAAATCTACCGTCCGCTTTTAAAGACATTCAAGAATGAAGGCTTAACTCCTTCTGGAGGTACCCTACCCAATTGCCCGATTGAAGTGAATTTTTTGTATTGGGTTCCCAATGACCGTGTCCACATTTGCTGAATTTTCCAGATTTTTATCTTAAGCACTTAAAATCTAAGATAAAATGGTTGTATGTTGCAAGTACAAAAGTACCCATAAAACGCGAACCGAGGCTTTATTTGAAAAACTGGGTATGAGGTGATGCTTACAGAGGTCCCCTCTTATCATAACTTAAGGGTCCCATGCCGTGGTTTTTTTTAGTGTTGTACAGTGTAATGATTTAGTATCGATTTAGAAAGTTTAAACGATGTTTCATTAGTCTGCACTAAAGAGTATATTCGTTTTGTGCAAATATAAATATGTAACATACAGAAGGAAGCATCATGTCCGTCTTTGTGTAGATATTGGACATATATAAGTGAGTTTAAGAACTGAACTTGATATCTCCAAAATTGAGCGAGCAAAAATTGGAAACAATAAGAGTCAAGCTCCTTTAGTCTCTGAGATCTAGGTGTTCATGCGGGCGGACAGACAAGTATATCTGCCATGTTCCGGTTTACTAAAGTGAATTCGAATTTTTTACTCTTTTCTACTCTTTAGTAATAGTGTAAATATCATAGACTTGACAGCAAGAAAGACTTTCAAAAATAATTCATTTCAATTCTTTTCTAAAAAAAATCGTCTTTCCATTCCTTGTATTACTTCATTCAATTAACTTTTTTTTTAACATTTCATATGATTTTATTATTTAAGTTGTATTTTGGTTAAAATATATTTGTTCATTCAAAGAGTAAAAAAAAATCATCTAATTTTTGACTTAAATGGAATGAAATTGATATAGATCATGTAAGGGTACCCCCACATAATTTTCAGCGCTCAATATTTTGGGTGGTGCAATAATTTCGTCAATTTTCCCCAAAAAGGTGAAAAAATCCACAAAAATGCACGAAAACGCCCGCTCTCGGCAGTTAAAAATAAAAATAAATGTGATATGGATCCTACCACCCTACCCTACCCAAAAAAACCCCGGTATACACATATTCAATTAGTTTTTTTACATTTTAAATGGACTAAATAGGTCGAATTTTTGAGTATTATGGAAAATATCTTCATCGAAATTTTGACAGGATCGAAAATGATTTTAGAGGTATGGTTCCTTGGGCAAAAATCCTTGTTAGTACCGCTTATAATTTGTAAAAATATTGATCTGGTGTGCTCGTGCAGACGATCTCCTGAAGGTCTTCAAACAAAAGGTGTTTGGCGGTGACCACGATTTCTCTAGTATAGTTCATACGAAATCAAAAACCAAAATGATTCCGTTAGTGAATACATAAAACCAGGTAATGACCTTAGGAATAATCGATATTGCGATTTTTGACCAAATGGCGGTTTCGCAAACAAAAAATTCGAATTTTCGAGCAAAATTTCCACGTAAATATTTTCGAAAAAATAGAAAAAGTTATCCGAAATCTTTTTCATTCGATCAATACCTGACGAATATATCTGAGAAGGTTGTGTTAAAATTTCAAAACGATCGGTTCAGCAGTTTTCGAGTAATCGTGGTCACCGACTTTGAAAACACAGTTTTGAGAAAAACGCGTTTAAAGTTTTAACAGCACTGTAAATTTTCCTGACAAGTCTTTACTAATATGCGTGTAGCTCGGAAAATAATTGGCGGATTGACTTGATTTCTGTGTGAGTACTTAAAAGTATGTACATTAAGAATAAGCAAAAAAAAAAACAAGTAAGACCGTAAACAAGTAAAAACCGACTACAAAATACCCTGTTCAATTGAGACAATTGTTTGATAACTTTTGTGTTTTTGCTCTTATCTTTTGAGAGTAGTTAGATGTAAGGCCTTGGATAGTATATACGAAGCCACCAGGCTCTAACTTTAAAATTGTGTCTGTGACAGTTTTTTGCGGTTTAAGGGGGGAGGGGGGGATATTTTCAAAATCGGAAACAAACTTGATCTGGGTACGGTATACACCTATGTGCATGCCAAAATTTGTGTCTCTATCTCTTATAGTCTCTGAGATCGACGCGTTCATACAGACAGATAGACGGACATGGCTATATCGACTCGGCTGTTGATGCTGATCAAGAATATATATACTTTATAGGGTCGGAGAAGCTTCCTTCTGCCTGTTACATACATTTGCACAACTTCATGATCCCCTTTTCCCATTTTTAATGGGAACAGGGTATAATAAAATAGATTTTTTGAAAATGCTAACTGCGTATAACCCCTTAAGAAACTCGTACGCATTCTACAGACTTTTGATTTTATGTGAAAGCAGACAAAACGCACTTCCGTATTCTGTAACGTTGCGTATGCCTTTCTGACTGCCTGTATCTTGCCTTACTTTCCTTACCTCGCTTTCTTCAACTCCCCACTTGTACATTAAATAAAGTGCTACTAAAGTGTTATTCAAAAACCAATATGCGGAAATTTCTTTTAAAATGTTTGTTTTTCTTTATAATGAAGGCTAAAAAATTCGTACGATTGTCACGTGCGTAGCTGTGGAAATGCGCATATGCAGTTTTTGAACCAAAAAATGGATATGCCAAAATAAGTCAAATAAATACTAAACATAAAATAGTTTAGCTGCTGAAAAATAATAATGTTTTTGGTTGACCTTTCTGTGGAAATGCCTATATTTCAAAACTCACTTAAAATAAAACCGTAAATGAAGTCCGCGATTCTTTTGCTTAATATTTTTTATAATTGAGCATAGGTAGACATACTAGACAATTACCAAATATTTTATAGATATCGACGAGTTGATAGAAGAGATATAGCCATTTTACTTTTTGGGATGGATTGAGCCTATTCAGTTGAGCGGGAGTTTATGTACATATATTTTTAGTTTACCTTCAGAATATTCACAGAGAAGAAGATGTAAGTGGCCAAGCTTGCAGAGCACATTTGCATACTGATCTCTTTCTTCTTCTATTCTAAAAATGTCGTTTGATATTTCCAGTTTATGTGATTTCGAGACTTCGCTAAGGGGTGCAATATAGGAAGGTAACACTGTATTTTCCTTTATATACTCATCAACTTGAGGTTGCGGCTCGCGTTTAATAAGCACTCCAATTGCCTCACACTGCATATTATTATTTTTAGAATGGAAACTCGCAATTTCGTCTTGCACATTGGTAATTGTTTGTTGAAGGAGAGTCCTTATTTCCAAGTTTTTTGGATCTGATAAATCAAGGAAACCATAATATCGGCTGAAAGATTTATTGTGGTCAATAAGAGAACATGAGACTAATAAGCGCATTTGCCCTCTCACCTATCCAGCTCGCAAATTATGCTGATATCGTCAATTGAAAAATTTATCATTTTGTTCAGCGAGGCGTCTTGTATATTGGTAAATTCGTTAGAGATGGCTGAAAGTTCACTTCGATAATCGACTACACGTGTGTATATCGATTTTTATTATCAGCTCTGCAATAAAAGTTATCGGTACTAATTGGTAATCGATTCAGTATGTTGGAACCAGTTCATATTTCAGAACAACCGATCTTATCGACTTAATTTTTTTTTTAGATGACCCAGTGGGTATGTCTTTTGCATATAATTGTAATTTTGTTTAACCCATTAAGAACTGCCCATAAAACGGCTCGTACGATTTTGATGAAATTTTGAAGAGTGGGCCTGGAACACCAAAGAAGTTGATAGAAAAAAATTAACAATTTAAATAAATTAAGAAATTAGAAATATTAAAAATTAGCACCATGATTTTCAAATAAAGTTTAAAAACAAAGTATAGTAAAAAAAAAAATTAAATTTTTAGTACACATTATGGGCTCATACCACAGAGAAAGAGCGGAGAACGGACTTTAAAAAATATCGTAAACGCTTATGCTAGGATTACATAGCGTCACACTGTGCCAATGTTGTCTGTGACCAGAAGTCAAAAGTGTTCACATTGGCTGGAAATTGTTGGTTGTTATAGTATTGGACGATTATAAAAATCGTGATGCCAAGGAGTCTAGCTGGAGCAGCGTTGCCGATCAGCTTGGCGTCACCAAGAAAGACGCTGTCGACAAGTAGAACAGTTTGCGAAACACATTTCGTGTGAGTTTGCAATTCAATACAACAGCAGCCCGCATGTAATTGAATTTTTATTGATATTTTTGCAGATTTCGCGCGTTTTGATAAAATTAATTCGAAGATGAGCATCCGGACTTGGCTTTGGAGTTCCTAACATGTGTTAACAGGGTGTTAACAAACATGCAGGAGGTCTTACTTGGTAATATGAGGCTTCGCAATTTCGTTTCAAGCCGCACATTCAAGTCAATTGGATGAATTTGACCAAATTGTAAGGGAGGAGAATCTCTTTAAAAGTATGAGGTTCTGGAGGATCTTAAAGATACTTGCTTTGGCATTAAGTGCTACCACTCCTACTATATTGAAGTATCACATATACTTCAAATAAATAAATAAACAAATTTAATTACTTGTCTCCAATACTTTTTAAATGCATGCGATGCTGTTTCCTGAATTATTCCACATATTATTGCCTTTGACATTTTAAACTTGCATGAGAGGGATGTTATGCTGGATCCTGAAGTCCAATAGCGCAGTGTCACTGCTAGTCTATCGCCAGGTGAAATGGGCTCACGAAAAGTCGCCGTCTACTTTCTCATAAAACATAAGAGCTGATCGAAAGTGGCTGCATCCAAGCGCACATAATTTATAAATTTGTGCGGAATACTTCGCAACATTCAACTTTGCATACATTCCTTCTTTCCCACGAGTCAAATTAATTTTGTCGATCCATCATGAGCCTTGGGTTCATCATCATCTTCGTCCAGCACCCACAACGCATTAACAGCACAAGCCACTAGCTCTGTTGCCTTTCGCGAATTCATTTCTTGCAGCTAAAAAAATGTAATTTAATTACACTTAAATAAATACAAGAAAGCACTAAAAACAACGCATACACCTTTATCAAAATTTTTAAGTCGAAAATAACAAAACAAAGTTGTGCCAGGAAAACCAACATGCGCGATTGGTTTGGCACACTCAAAATAGTTCAAGTGAGCTAATTTTAAGCTAACTCATTGGATCAGCTGTTCAATTAATTGAGGCCACAAACGTGCCAGCCTCGGACACAGAACCACTGTGACGCCATATGAGTACTTGTGTTCACATTGAAAAGTACTCGTTCCTGTGACACACGATTTCTGTGACAAGGCATTGACCGTTCACATTGCGATGTGACCCTGAAAAAAAAGACCCGGTTAAAAAACTGTCTTAGAGACAGACACAGGACGAAAGTTGCATTTCGTAAAAGTAAGTGGGGTCGTGGGAACATTTGACCCACCTATAAGGAGAATTTTTCAAGTTTTCCTCCCTTTGATTTCATTGACTTGATTTAGGCGGAACGTTTTTTCGCTTAAATAACCGAAGATATGCATAATTATTATTCATTTGGAATCCCCCGTCGTGACGTACTATGTAAATCTCATTTTAAAATTTAGTTGAATGCCTAATGTACATTATGGCCATTTTAAAAAATTTTGAAAGGAATCTGCTTAAACTTTTTCGTGAATACGAGTAAGATGGATCTTTTTTGGTGGAGCAGAGCTAACTAGAAAAATGCTCTATGATCACATTCGGTTAAGCGTATGATAAACAGATAGCAAATGATTTTTAGCCACAATAATTTGTGATTACGGCTCATCATAAAGGTAAGAAAGTGTCTTGCAGTATTTCTAGAATTAACTTTGAATCCATTGTAGGTCTTCAAGTGCACAAAATCAAAGGATGCTGGAATGCTATTGATTTTTCAAGTATGCAGTTCTAAAGTACTTCAACCGAAGGTAAAAAACGAAAGTGGAGCCTCAATTAGAAGTCTTAAATAAATGATGTTAAAAATTTTTTAAAAATCTGAAAAATTATTCTGAGGGAGTGTCATGCCATTTTCGACAGAAAAAAAATTCGGAATTTTTGTAATGGCTAGATGGCCCGAAAGAGGCTTGTGATTGAAATGATAAAAATCGCTGTTAAAAATTCAGGGTTAGTATATAAAAGTATAAAAAAAATCGCTAAATTACTTTAGGTTGATGTAACTTAAAACTGCATACTTAAAAAATTAATAGCATTGGGGGCCGGTTTCCCTACAAATCCGGCTATGCCCTTTCATCACCATAACGTAATTTTGCTCCAACGCACTCCAACAAATAATGCTCTTGTACTCATTTTCATTGCTTTTAGCAAAGCAATTTAGTACCTATTCTGAGTTATTGCGTCGATAACGATATCGACAGCAAACTCACTGTCGAGTAAATGTTTCATAAGCCCTCCAATGTAGTGTGACCACTTGTTATTAAGCAACGTAACTATATTTGCACACCTCTAACATGCACAATAATACACACAAATATAAATATAATATGTACATGTGCATGCATACATGTCAGTAAAAATTTTCAAGAATTTTGCATAGACTCTGGTTAAACAAATAAAATGGATAATTTTAGTTTTGGTGGAGCAGAGCTCACTAGGGGGCAAATGTTCCAAGCTTTGCTGCGCATTTCCATAGCTTCTATGATAACATACTATTCTGTTAAATGGATGATGAACCAGCTAGACCCTACGAGTAAAAACAAGAAAAAAGCAAAGTTGCTTGCCGAAGAGCAGTTGAAAAGGTAAGGATGTACATATGTATGTAAAAATGCTTTTTAAAAAATAATGTTCTTTATATTCCTCATAGATTGAGTAAAGAAAATGGATTCAAGTTAGTGAATCAAGAATTCAATGACTACGAGTTGATGATTGCATCACACCTTGTGGTCCCAGCCGACATAACAGTTCAGTGGAGCGACATTGCGGGCTTAGATTTGGTGATTCAAGAGCTTCGAGAGTCTGTTGTACTGCCTGTGCAACATAAAGATTTGTTTAAAGGTTCGAAGCTGTGGCAAGCTCCGAAAGGTGTGCTTCTACACGGTCCGCCAGGATGTGGCAAGACATTAATTGCAAAAGCTACCGCAAAAGAAGCTGGGATGCGGTTTATTAATCTGGATGTGGCCATTCTCACTGACAAGTGGTACGGCGAATCCCAAAAGCTTGCGTCAGCTGTTTTCTCTTTGGCTGCAAAAATTCAGCCGTGCATAATTTTCATAGACGAAATCGATTCGTTTCTACGTGCTAGAAACTCTACAGACCACGAGGCAACCGCAATGATGAAAACACAGTTCATGATGTTGTGGGATGGACTCAGCACAAATGCTAACTCTGCAGTAATTGTCATGGGCGCCACAAACCGTCCACAGGACTTGGACAAGGCTATTGTCCGCAGGATGCCAGCTCAATTCCACATTGGCCTTCCTTCTGAAGCGCAAAGAAAGGAAATTCTCAAATTAATACTTACATCAGAAGAAATGAGCAAGGATGTGGATTTTAATCGCTTGGCAAAGCTTACCAACGGCTTTTCAGGATCAGATCTCCGAGAAATGTGTCGAAATGCTTCAGTGTATAGAATGCGACAGTTTATGCGAGCTAATGATAAAAAGTTACAATCTTCAGGCGCAAGTGAACAAAATCTAAACAAAAGTGACATTTCTATTACTATGGACGATCTGTTAAGCTCGCATTTAAAAATGAAAGAATCAAAAATGCACACTGGAACTCTATTTTTAGAAAATAGAATTGAGTTAGACTAGGATAACAGTGAATTGAATTGATTTATTACATACCCTTGTATAATATAATTAGTCAATAAAGCTGAAGATATAAAGCGACAAATTATGTGTTTGTAGAGGATCCAGCTTTACCTTTGACATTAAATGCTAAAAGCGCCACCAAACCAATTTCTATCTAATTCAAAGTATGTAAATATGTTTGTTTGTATAAAAGCTTTATACCTTATCAAATAATACAATGCAACAGCGAAAATTAACTCAGACTTAAGCCGGATTTTTTCTGATTCCAGATAAAAAAATATTTGTTTTATGTTTAAAATTCAGTTATAAGCTCAGATTTTCGGATTTAATCAAGCAAAATATCATTCTCAGCCGTCAGTTTATCTTTAAGCCGCAAGTGTGAGCGCATCCTAGGGTTGTAATAAGAGTGTGCCAATGAATCTAATAGAAAAAAGAAAACTTATACGACCTCATAAAGAATATACAGTGCCGCTCAACTGAAAAGGTTTGACTTTTTTTTTAGGTTTGAAACGTATCTCTGTAACAAGCACTCCGATTTAAGCTAAATAAATTTTGTTGTATAAAGAAATCAGTCATTTGTGAAATAGCAAAGTTTCTGTTCTGTTAGTTTTATTTTTAAATCATTTTTATTATTTTTTCAAAAACAACAAAAAATCTCAATTTTTTTTGGCTCAACTGAAAAGGTTTCACACTTTTGACTTCACTTTTTGATTGACTGCGTGATTGAATAGAGTTGAATTCTTTTGTATTCCTAAATTTAAAGCAACTGCTATCAGTTTTTTGTAAAATATGCCGCGGAAAATCTTTAACCGATTTTGATAAAGGTCAAATAAAATTCTTTATTGAATCTGCCAAGAAACCCGGTCGAAGTCAAAACGTTGTGAGTAATTTTCTCCGACTATGGAAAAAAAATGAATGGAGGAAAAAAATTTGAAACATCAGCATCGGAGAGGCGACTTATCCTACGAACTGCTTCAAATTCCCACCTTTCTGGTGGTAAAATTAGGGAAGAATGCGGCGTAAATGCTAGTGTGGCCACGTTAAAACGAATTATTCTAAGCGCCAAACACTTGACGAGATTAAAAATAAAAAAAAAAACCACCTCTCAATGATGCTCGTAAGGAAGCACGACAACGATTTGCCCGAGAACACATGACGTGGAACAAGGAGTAGAAGACGGTGGTCTTCTCCGACGAAAAGAAGTTCAACCTCGATGGACCGGATGGCTATATGAAAGCAAATGAACAAAAAAGAAAAAGGGAGTGAAAGTTTAGTAGATGTTGATATTAGGATATTAGGAACCCAAGTCCATTTCGAGGAAGGTAGCTGCCTCGACAGGATGAGTCCATAGTGTGATGGGTGTGAGTGTAGTGGGGTTTCGTGTGCAGTTGAACAAGTGTACTGTGTCATGTGGTCCCTGACCACATTTCGGGAATGTGTGCAATATGTCTGGATTGATGCTGGCCAGATAACTACTTAAATGCCTACTCTTTCCGGAGCGTAGTTGTGCAAGTGTTGTTCTTCTGGGTCTTGGCAGTGTTCTCTCTTTGGTCTATAGGCGGGGGTCTGCCACCAAGGACAACGCTGTTGTGCATGTTGTTGATGGTGTTTTCAACCAGGATGGTGTGTGCATCATTTCTGGCTTCTATGCACTCAGCTTGCGTCATTGGTCGAGAGCCGAGAAGATGCACTATTGAAGGGTAATAAGTTCGTAGATCAAATCGAACTGGTTTGTCCCTTCTGCACATTGCTCCGTCAGTACTATTGTGGTTTGGGTGGGATGGGTTTTGGGTATTTATTAAGAATTGTTGGGAGAGCAATTCGTTGTGGTGCCTTACAGGTAGCATTTCGGTCTCCTGGTGTAGGTGGTCAGGGTGTGACATTATGTGGCATCCTGTTGCCACTCGGAGGGCCGCATTTTGAACTGTTTGCAGGTTCCTCCATTGTGTGTCGCTGATGGATGGAGACCATATGGGGGCTGCATGGCTCAGTAGCGACCTGCCAATTAATTTGTATGTGGTGACTATTGTTTCTTTTTCATTGCCCCAGCTGCTCCCAGCTATGGCTTTAAGAACCTTGTTCCTGCTCCTTTTGTTTCTAGCCACCCCTTCTGCGTGCTTGGCGAAAACATATAGGGAGTCAAACGTGACCCCGAGTATTTTGGGGTTGCTGTGGGTTGGGATGACATGTCCGTTAATGTGGACATTGAGCACCTGCTTGACTTCCTTTGTCCAAGTCGTGAGTAATGTGGCAGAGGATTTTGTGGCCGAGAGGGAGAGGTTCCTGTGTGAGAAGAAGGTTTCAAGTGTTGGCAGGTAGCTATTTAGCCTGTCCTCCAGGGTTTTCACATCCCTGCCCGACGTTATTATTGTGCAGTCGTCGGCATATGTGACTATTTTAACCTCTGGTGGCGGTGTTGGAAGGTTGGCTATATAAAGGTTGAACAGCAGTGGCGAGAGTACTCCTCCCGGGTACTCCTTGTTTAAGCTTCCTGCTACCGGATGTTGCTCCTCGGAATTCTACCTGCGACTGCCTTCCAGACAGGTAGTTCAACAGCCACCTTTTGATGGTGTTTGGCAGCGTGCTGTGAAGAATGTCTTGTACAAGTTTGGTATGGTTCACCATGTCAAAAGCCTTGTAGAGATCTAGTGCTACCATTATTGATCTTTCGTGTGGTCGCTTGCTGTTCATTCCGGTTGTGATGGTGGTGGCCAGTTCGCAGAGTGCGGTGGTGGTGCTGTGGCCTTCTCTGAAACCATGTTGGTGTGTGGCTGGTGGCAGATGCTCCTTTAGGGCTGGAAGTAGAAGAGCTTCAAGGATTTTAATTACTGGTAAGAGTAATGTAATAGGCCTATAAGACGCTGATTTCTTTATACAACAAATTTTATTTAGCTTAAATCGGAGTGCTTGCTACAGAGATACAACGTTTCAAACCTAAAAAAAAGTCAAACCTATTCAGTTGAGCGGCACTGTAGATATGGGGCATTCCAAGCAAAAAAAAATATATTTATATTTATATATATTTGATGTCTCCGAATTGGATGATAATTGACCCAAAGGGAGCTTCTTATGAGAAAAGCTTAACCCCAAAACTTGAGATTTTTTGGAGCTTTTTTGCGGAAGTTATACGCTTAAAAGGGTAAAATTGTGAATTTTCGAAAATTTTAAATAACTCAAGAACGGTTTAAGATAGAGTTTTGATATTTTTTTTTCAAATGTTCAGGTTCAAAAAGCCCTTTTGAAAACCATTTTGAAATATTTTTTTTCTAACATTTATTTGGAAAAAAAGAATTTCTTCAAAAAACTTAGTCTAGCAAAAAAGACCCATCCTTCAAAAATGTAAAAAAATATATATATTAAAGCAGGTAGCTCGAAAATTAAGGAAGTTATTGCCATTTTTGTCATGTAATCTCAAAAATATCAGTATAGAAAATTTGTTAAATATGTCAAAAGAATTGTTTTTTTTTTTCAAAAAATCAACAAAATATTACACAGCCAGAAATGTGGCCCCCAATGCTATTAATTTTTTAAGTATGCAGTTTTAAAGTACATCAACAGAAAGAATAGTAGATCGGACAGACAGACGGACGGACAAAGCTCAATTGACCCAGCTCCACATTTTCCATATTAAATTTGCAGCTTAGTACCATCCCATTAATTTGGTTTTGGAAAAAAACACGGTACAATAGAGCAAGTGCAGCGAATCACATCAGAAATTCGATCCTCCTTTGAGTGCAAACAGTCCTGTAGTGCAGTATTCCTTAATTGGACATAGTTTGGCTAGATGGTAGGTAGGGTTGTCGAATATTTCAAAAATATCTATATTGATATTTTTGACGATATAGAAAAAGTTTCATTTCAATATAAATATTTTGGTGTAAAAAATATAGATTTTATTCGAACTACAAAGTTTGGGGTTCGCGGACCGGACCATGAACCAGGCGCTCTATATTTATGACTCCTCGAACCTGAACCCGAACCGGACCACTTTATCAAAAAATAAGGTTCGGTTCACCAATTTAATTCATTTATTCAACGATACATATAGGAAATCTCTGGATATTTTACTATAAACGATTGCATTTCTAACTAAGCGGGAATAATTTTTGATGTGAAGTGACAAGATAAAGGATGATGATGATAGATTATACGGAAAGAAACCGTTTGACCATATGATGAATCAACTTGGCTTTGAACGGACAGTATAGATCACAATTACTACCAAGTGATTTATATTACGCTTGGATTTCACGCCGCTGTTTTTCTTTTAAAATCTTTAGCAAAATCATTGTTTATTACTCTCTAAGTACCCCGACAAACATTCTTCTACTATGAGTTCAGTATGCGGCAGTATTGGCTGCAGAATTCTCAGACCCGAGATTTCATATTTCGCTTACAAAAATCAGTTGCAAGGCACTGACTCAACGTCCGATTGTGAAGAAGAGTAGCTTATGAAAGCAATAATCAAATATCAAATATAAAAGCTGAGAATGATGTAATAGATTTCTTTGGAAATTGTTAAAGAGCACAAACATCACATAAATAGACAAATGTTTTAAAATTTTGGAAATGTCATGAAAACAAAGACTTAAAAAATATTGCCTTTACTACAGCTAGTATTTCTAGCAACTCAGGTATCAGTTGAAGGAGCATTATCAACACAAGCCGCCGGCGCAGTTGTGAAGTAATGTAAAATTTTCATTTACAAATTTTGACAGGAGAGAAGACGTAAAATTTATTGTATAAGTTTTGTACTTTACTTATCGTTACTTCACAACTGCGTAGAGGGCTTAGAGTTTGTTCCTTCTGATCTAAGAGCTAGCGATTAAAATATTTTGAATTGGCATTGAAATGAAACAATGCCAATTCGTAATTCTGAATTGACATTGAAATTAAAAATGGAATTAATTTCAATTCGAAATTCTCAATTGGCATTGAAATAAAATAATTTCAATTTAAAATTCAATTGGTATTGAAATGAAATAATTTTAATTTAATTTCATTAATAACACAGGCTTTCATTTTAAAAATCTGAAAAATTATTCTGGGGAAGCGTATTAATGCCAGCTCTGATCAAAAAAAAATTTTTTATTGGATAGATGGCCCGGAAATGACTTGTGATTGAAATGATAAAAATCGCTGTTAAAAATGCAGGGCTGGTATGAGAATATTAAATAAGAATATTAAAACTGCATACTTAAAAAATTAATAGCATTGGGAGCCACAAATCTGGCTATTTACTTTTTTTTTAAAATAATCCTAAATAATCTTTAAAAGTAGTCGAATTATTTTTTGATTATTTTTGATTATTTTTGGTAGTTGTCAATAATCCCGATTATTTTTGATTATTTCTGATTGTAATCAATTAGTAATCAAATATTTTGAACTAGAGAAATATATAATCATTACAATTCTTTTTAATATATAACTACTGATTACTAATCGTAATCGAAATTTAACAGCTATGGTTCTTTTAAGTCGTCTAAGCCAGGGCCGGCCAGCCCATATCCACCGGTGGTTGAAGTCACTAGGACGCGATCGCAACTTATGGTTGTGTGAATCGGTAAGCACAGAAAAGGCACGTTGTTGTTGAATTTAAAATGTTTTTTTAAAAATATTTAATGCAAAGCAAAATGCAGGATATAGAGGATTTAAACAGCATTTATTTCATTGGCGCGTTGCGAGCAGAGCTGGATTCAGCAAAGCTACCACCAAGAAAAGATGTCTTGGCGGTTCTTCTGCATAATACAAGAGGACACAAATACTCATTGAGGGACAGCTTAAACCGCACTGTCTTTTAAATTGATTATGTATTGAAATCATGTTGGCTTACCGTGAAACCAAGACGAAATGAGTGCAGAAGCTTAAGGAAACTTAATGATCAGTATGGGTCATTCTTTTTAAAACCGAACGGTTTTAAAATTCACCATTTTTGATTTTAATAAAAAACTTTAGCAACAATTACTTAATATTATTAAAATGTTTAAAAAGTTATTAAATTATGATTTTGATAGATACAGTAAAATACTTTTCAGCAATATCAACACGAGACCTGTCCGATAAACCAAACCTGAGAAATCAAGTTTTTAAAAAACCCTTTTTTCCATTTTTCAGTTTTTTACGATTTTTGAAATTGTTTATAAAATTAACAAAAATTTTTTTGCAAAACCGAAAATCGCGTTTTGGTGGGAGTGTCTAGATCTAATTTTGGATTTTTTGTATTAAAATCAAAAATGGTGGATTTAAAACCGTTCGGTTTCAAAAAAATGACCCATATGTGGCTCTAAGAAAAAATGCTTGTCGCGATAAAGAGTTGTACCGCTACAAAGAAAGGAATTTTATGGACTATTTAGAAGGTATTTTTGATGGCACTTCAGAAAATTCAATTGAATTGAGTATTGCTGCTTTTAAAAAACAAAAATCCGATGACGAGGATTCTCTATCTAGTTGTTTTATTTTAAAAAATACTCTTATGAATACATTTGAATCACCACTTTTGTATATACTTATACACTTTTAATGAGCACGCTTGTTGCAGGTTTCAATTGTACTAACCTGGTCAGTCTGAGCGAGGTTCCTTTTATTTAGAATTTCTCATCCCTTATCTTCTAACTTAACTAAGGCAGTATTTGTAAGATAGCTGCGTGTGTATAAATATAGAAATGCATTCGTGGAAGGACTACATATTGCTTCCCACGAAGCATATTAAGTGCGGATGACCCTTTCAAGTGGTTTATCTGCTGGGCTGGGCTGATCCTCGTCACTGCGGCTATTAATATTACATAAGGTGACATGTTTATGACACACATGGCGACATAGGCTACATATTTAAATATGAGATTAACACTACATTTGGGCCGAGTTGAATATCATGTTCAAGTTCGAACATTCTCGGGGGGCCTAAAATGCGACAGCCACTCCTCCAGTTTGTGACTTACTCTTCCGTAAGAACCATAGACTCTAATCGACGTAAGCACCAACCAGAACCCTGAGTGTTTGCTAAGCTGGCGCTCCAGTTCCTTTGTTTTGTCCATCGCGGGCCCATTTGGTGTTGGTTTAAGCGATCTGACTTTACTTGCCTCTTTGCTCGTGCGGATAGAGTTTCTTACCTGCAAAATAGGAAAGAAGTTTGGGAAATAAATGGCCGCAATGGGCTTCGACTGCATTCTAGTCATGCGGTGTCCGTCTGTTTTGACATTGTCCACTGTACAGAGCCGCCCGTAGTCAAATTGTGGTTCATCCCTCTTAACGGTGAGTTGCTCGATGCTCGAGCTCAAAGTCGTGGTATCCTCTACCGTACGCTCTGGTATGTTGATAGATTCTTCCTTAATGCCGTCAGTTGAGCTTCTCCCGCCTTACCAAACGACTCCATATAAGCCAGCGACTCCAGTTTAAAAGGACTGCTTGCTTGCATCGCCTTTGTGTACTTGCCATCCTCCAGATTAATTTCTTGTTTGCACATCTTATTATTAGAATTATATCCAACATTTGTTTTCTGCTGCTTGAGATGCTTCTTTTTGGGCTTGGACGGTTTGTCCATCTTTCTGGTCAATTGTGGTATTACTTCATTTTTTCCATGTTGAGCTCCCACTTCTCTTTGGCTGCTGTCTTCGACCTTGTCGGCGTGCTCCACCTGTAGCCCAAAATTTACCGCCTGCTCTTCACGGGCCTGAAATCCAACATTTTCACGGGCCTGAAAGACATCCTTGTCGACGTGTTCCTGTTGCCCATAGTTGACCGCCAGCTCTTCACGGGCCTGAAAGACATCCTTATCCTTCTTCTCCATTGTGGGTCCGCTTTCCTGCTGAGTGTGACCCACCTCCATTACTTGCCCTTTGAGCTGCTCGGCATGTTCTTCTCCTTGGAGTTATTGATCCAGTTTTTGGAATTCGGTGGCTGGACACATGGATTCGTCGGCAGGCTTCGATTCAGCCAAATTGTTGAAGGTGCCTCCTGGGCATTACTAGCAGCATCTTCTACCAGCTTATCTTTTTTATTTACCCGCCTCGGGGTGCCTTTGAATAACAGGAAAGTTGGCTTCTTGGGAGTTGTAGTCGTCTCTCTAACTGGAGTACCTGCTGGCTCCAGATGTGGCTTTCTGACTTTCAGCTGCTCTGGAAATCTGTTCCAGCTTTCTTCATTTTTCTTACATATACGATCCCATGCTGTTGTATAGTAAGAAGGTTCTTGCATAAGGGAGGAAGTAAGGGAACTTCTTGCTTCCCCTTTAAGACACGCGCTCAGGAAATTCATCTTGATGCCATCCCCGAAGTCTGCTCTCTCGTGGATTGCCCGCTTAAACCATCCATAGAATGTTGGCCAATCTTTGGGGCTTCCATTAAATGAAGGCATTTGTATTTCCGGTGCCTCTGGCAGAGGTGTTAATGATTTTACTACGATTGATTTTTATAGGCGCTGCTTTCTGACATCCAGCATTTCCATCATCGTAATGGCCTCTATTCTCAGATCGAGAATCTTGTCAAAATGGCTGAGATTATTCATAGTCCTCAGCTTGTTATGCGTTTCTTCCAACTCCCCAAGCATAACTTCAATCTTGGAATTGTGCATGAAGCATTTGCTAGCTTCTTCAATAACTTGACTTAGTTTTCCTGCAAGTGAATCCAATAGTTTCGCCAATTCGTCTATTGGGTTTGCAGAGCCAAAGCTGTCCGCTTCGGTAGCATGTGTGGGCGTCGTGTACCGCTGCACAGCATTTCGTTCTGATGGCCCGGCGTCCTGCATGGCGTGGTCACTCAAATTGACCTTTAATCTTGCCTCCTCATAAGGCTTGATATGCGCCATGGTTATGTCGAATATACCCATATTCGCACCCACTTCACGGATTTCGATCAACCAAAAAATGTGTAGCGCTTACAACAATTTTCCGCGAAAATAGAACATCCGGCTCGAAGGACCAAAAAATGTATGTACTTTTGTTTGTTTCGCGTCTGATTATTGTTTTTAATTAGGTCACCAAGTAGACCCTGTTGAATTAATTTACAGTTTTTAATTAAAAACCACAGAATCCGTTGTCCTAAGCCACGGAAAACGCTTAACACTGCACGGACCTACCAATCCTTCAAGTAGATCCGGCTCGAAGGATCAAAAAATGTATGTACTTATACGCTTTTAATGAGCACGCTTGTTGCAGGTTTCAATTGTATTTGTTTGTTTCGCGTCTGATTATTGTTTTTAATTAGGTCACCAAGTAGATCCTGTTGTATTAATTTACAGTTTTTAATTAAAAACCACCGAATCCGTTGTCCTAAGCCAAGGAAAACGCTTAACACTGCACGGACCTACCAATCTTTAAAGTAGATCCGGCTCGAAGGACCAAAAAATGTATATACTTGTACACTTTTAATGAGCACACTTGTTGCAGGTTTCAATTGTACTAACCTGCTCAGTCTGAGCGAGGTTCCTTTTATTTAGAATTTCTCATCCCTTATCTTCTAACTAAACTAAGGCAGTATTTGTAAGATAGCTGCGTGTGTATAAATATAGAAATGCATTCGTGGAAGGACTACACATTGCTTCCCACGAAGCATACGAAGTGCGGATGACTCTTTCAAGTGGTTTTTCTGCTGGGCTGTGCTGATTCTCGTCACTGCGGCTATTAATATTACATAAGGTGACATGTTTATGACACACATGGCGACATAGGCTACATATTTAAATATGAGATTAACACTACGTGTGGGCCGAGTTGCATATCATGTTCAAGTTGGCGCATCTTTTAAGTTATACTTTCTTTCATATATTTTTAATTTTTTTGCCGGCCATCGAAGTTTTTCGCCAGCAAAAAACTTTTGTGGAATGACTCGTAATGGAACATTTACATATGTATCGTGTTCTATATGGTGTACAATTTTCAATTTTCTGTTTCATTTTATAGGTTCATTTTCATGTAAATGCAAGAACGTCATTTCTCAATTTTCCTGCAGTCGATACTGCGCAAAGATTCTTCGGCTATAAACATATTTTCAAATTTTTGTATGAGCATTTTAAGTTT
This sequence comes from Lordiphosa magnipectinata, assembly GCA_037044535.1. Classification (NCBI taxonomy): domain Eukaryota; kingdom Metazoa; phylum Arthropoda; class Insecta; order Diptera; family Drosophilidae; genus Lordiphosa; species Lordiphosa magnipectinata. The sequence goes on from JBAMBO010001951.1 coordinate 253,062, forward strand.
ATATTTTATTAGGTTAACTCAAAACTAAAAGAACAATTTTCCATTGGAAAAAACCATTTAGAACTTTAACCGCTTTGTCACATAATCGAATTTTTTGAGCTATGCCAGTCTTGAAGTAAGTAAGCGATATGCATATCCATGATTTGTAAAAAAAAGTTTTATCTTAATTATTGTCAAATTATGCAGAATTCCACGCGAACAAAGCTAGCGTTAAATAGAATGTAAGGGTGAAAAATGATAGCGCCCAAGGACCACTTCATCTCACGGTATGTCACATGCCGATCCTACCCTCTTAATTCTGGCACAGCATTTGATTTTTTCTGGCACAGCAACCGTTTTTAAATTCAACAATTACTCTTGGCATCTTAAAGTCTACTTTGTTGAAAAAGTAAAACAAAAGAGGGGAAATTTTAATGTTTAAAGGCTAGATTCCAGATGACATAAAAATTTATTTCGGTACAATACTTCATTCAAATAAGACAATAACGCAATAGCATTCAGATTCCAAAACAGTTCAAAAGTGTTTCTATTCATGTGACGTCGACATAAAAATTTATTTTCGTGCGTTCTGGAAATAGGCCTTAAAGGCTTGATTCCAGATAACATAAAAATCTTATTTTGGCACAATGCTTCATACAAATTAGACTGCTGTGTAATAGCATTCAGATTTCAAAACAATTCAAAAGTTTTTCTATTCATGTGATGTTTGACATAAAAATTTATTTTCGTGCGTTCTGGCAATAGGCTTTTAAGGCCAATTCTCAGATGAGATAAAAATTAAGTTCGGCACTATATTTCATATAAATAGGACTGCCGTCCAAAAGCAATCAGATTTAAAACTGTCAGAATTGTTTCTATTTATATGAAATATGTATAGTGCCGAACTAAATTTTTATCTCATCTGAGAATAGGCTTTTATGTAGCAACTTTAAGGCCATAAACCTTAAAATTTCGAATTTTTCATTACGGTAATTAGAAATTATTACGAATGCACAAAAAAAATGTACATTTCGAAATAAGTAATCATAATGGAAATAGGCTATAAAACAAAGTGATATATGACTTCGGCAAGCATTCGGTGTGAATTGGCGAGTATGTTCGGCCCCCTGGGGCTATGGCTGGGAAAATCTGATTTAGTGCTCACCAACACAAGCACATTTTTGCTCTCAATTTGGCCGTCGCGCCTGCTCGCCGCGGCGTTGCTCTAAACCGCTTTACAGATCTTCATGAAATTTTCATGCCATAGGATGTGTCAAAAAAAAAGAATATCAACACATTTAGTAGGACCCGAGCGGCTCTGTGTTTTAAGTTAATTTCTTCTGTTAATTTAGTTTATTTCTTCATATATATCTCTATTTGCCATGCAAGTTTCCCATCTTCTAAATGCACATATCTTTATCTGATTTTCTGGTAAAAATCTTTCGAAGTCCTGCGGTCGACCTTTATATCCTTGCAATGAAGCTGAATATAAAGCGGTTCTTTCTATATAATCGCCACCATCAACCACATACTCCTGTTCTGCAGTGCGAAAATTATGTGGCAGCAACATGCATCTTTGTTGGATGAATTTGTGACACCTTTTGTAGTCATAGTTCAAAGTTTTTAAAACTTCTTTGTCTCAGACCCATGGTGATTTCCCAAGTGGTTGTTCTAAACGTATTCTCTTCATTTCTAAAAAGCTCTATAATTGTTTGCTGGCCCATGCTGCTCTTCGACAAAAATACATGTCTATAGCGATTAGCAAATTTGCGTAAGCAAACTAGCACTTCATAAATTGCGACTGCGCGATGCTGTAATTGAAAATTTAAAAATTATTTAAAAAAAAAAAAAAATAGAGGAAAGCTAACTTCGGCTCGACCGAAGTTTTTACACCCTTGTAGCTTGTATGATTTATATAAATTAGTAGCCTGATTCCACTGACACAAATATGTACATTCAGCCAAATCTACACATTTTTGACAAGGCCTCCTATATACATTTTCTACACCCAATTTTTATGGCAGCTATACTTGTCCTATCAAACTTGGTAGAATTATGCAAAAGCATAGAAAACTTATAAATACGAGGTTTGGGGACGTTTGCGTTGAAAAGACTTCGTGCAAAGTTTGGTTAAGATAGCTTTAAAACTGACGGAGGAGATATCATAGTAACAGACGGACATGACTATATCAACTCAGCTCGTCATGCTGATCAAGAATATATATACTTTATGTGGTCGGAGATGCTTCCTTCTATGCGTTACAAACATCTCGACAATTTTAATATACCCTCTAAAAGGGTATAAAAAAAAATTCTGCCTCACTCAAACAAAAAATACACTTTCGAAATGACCTAGCGTTCGGTGTAGAGCAGGTCGAGTATTGCATTTCCTCATACTTGGTTTTTTCCCAAAACCCGCAAAATCTGAAGTTATGGCCCAAAAACCGCTTTTTGCTTTTTTACCTCATTTAAATTGATATAACTCGCGCATGGACAGTCTGATTGTGTATAACCTTGTAAATTCCGATAGCGACGAGAGAAATCTAATATATTATAATAAATGCAGGGCTTAATCCCGAAACGAATTTCGGTTCCGGTACCAGTACCAGTACGTACCGAAATGGATGTTTCGGTTAAAGGTTCTATTTCGGTTTTCAACTAATTTCGGTTTTCGGTTTCGATAGGGTACCCGGATTTTCATATCGGTATACCGGTACGTACCGGTATAAGTAGTACTTATTTTTAATGTTGGAAAACTGAAATTCTAAGATAAATTTTAATCGTTTTATTCCTGTTTAATAAATCGAGTCAAAATTCAATTCTGTCCGCTGACTTATCCGTACATCAACCCCGTTCCCTGTCAGGTGACGTAATGCTCCCAGATACATGGCGCCAAATGAAATGCGTGGGAGCGAGAGGGATGACAATAGTGACACAATGGCGCCAAACGGAATGACGATGAAATACATGCAACATGGCCGCCGAGCTGAGTGACTTTGCTGCAATGATGCCTGTATTTTTAACATTGGAAGAACAGCGTCAGAGGCTGCTGCCCGCAGCCAGTATGGACCTGCCGTTCCACCCCTTGGGGTGGAATTTTCCGAAACCCCGTCTTAGTACTCACTTTCAACACTAATGGGAACGCCTGTCTATCTCTTACCGTTTGGGCTGGGCGAAAATTGTCAAATTTGCCGCCATCAGTATAGCTTTTATCAGTATGGAACCAATATCCCAAATCCACACATACCACCCACATACCACCCACTTCCCACCCACATCCCACCTACTTCCTAACCACTTCCCACCCACTTCCCACGCATTTCCCACACGCTTCCTACCCAAGACAGCAACGGAGTCACCCTAACCAGCCAATAGCTTGCAAACAAAAACAACAGAATGACAGATTCTCCTGGATTTAAGTGATGGGCGACCCTACCTGAACAATCATCCACTGCGAAGAGGGATCAGTCCATGGATGAGCAGCAACCGCTGTCATCCAAACGGCCGAAGACCCATGGGGCCCCTCTTCGAGTCTCTTTTGCCGAGATGGCAAAAAACAAAAAGATCGTGGGCGCTGTTGACGAAAGCAACCCACACGGCACGATCCCAAGGCACCATTGGAAATGGATCGAGGCGGCAGCAAGCCGTTTTTCCCTGAATGTGCTGTTGGAGAACCCAGGGGCACCACCCTGCTGTTACAGCATAGGATGGTTCCAGGGGAACGTCCGGCTGGTGGCCTGCGAGGACGAGAGATCCGCGGACCTCTATATGGACGCCAAGGACATACCTTCATGTCCGAGGGCCAGAGCCTGGCTTCCCATTCACCCATCGGAGCCAGCAAAAATCTTGCAGATCATGAGGACAATGAATCCGATTGCTCCCACAACTAACTGGAGGGTGATCAAAGTGGAGCGTTCAATACGAGCAACCACTATGGTCACCTTTCAGATCGATGACGATACAGTCGAGCATTTAACCAAATGCAATGGGATCCTGAATTATGGGTTCCAGAAGGTTCACATGAACGTTTTCAGAACCGACACTACGGCGCTTGCGAATCTGGCAGCAAGCGTTGATGTGGTGGAGGATGACCCGAGCGACGAGGAGATGGAGACAGAGCGCACCAATCAACAAGAGGAGCGCTGTGGCTATATCTCGTTCGGACCAGCTTTCGGCCGCATATATTCAGAGCAGGAGCTTCTCCAACTGGAGGATACCGATGTCACTCTGACGGAGGAGGATTCATTCCAAAATGATGCAGGTTCCCCCGGTGAAGTAGACATGGTGTTTGTCCAAGAGACGTGGAGATCTGGTGACAAAATCAACGGCTTAAGGACCCCCAAATACGACCTTTTCTACACCAAGGGTAAGGGTAAAATCCGTACATGCGTTTTAACAAAAAAGCACTTTAATACACTTTTACTTCCTCAGTTTAGTGATGGCGACATCACCACGGTCAGCCTGAAACTGGGGAGTTCAACCATCAGGCTGGCCTCTTTTTATCTGGCTCATGATACCGTGAGCCCTCCACCATCAAGAATTTTCCGAGACCTAGTCGGAAATTGCAAAAACACACACACACAAGCCTCATCTTGGGAGATGCCAATGCACACCACACGCTTTGGGGCAGTACGAACATCAATGAGCTAGGTAAGTCACTGTATAACTACATTTTACAGTCTGATTTACATATTGCAAATAAAGGGAACGACCCTAATTTCATTATAAAAAATAGGAAAGAGGTTTTAGACACAACCCTCATTTCAGACGAACTCTGTGACCAATTGATATCATGGAAGGTGCTGCCAGAGCACTCCCTCTCTGACCATCGATACATAGAGTTCGTACTAACCAAAAAATGTCCCTCACCCAAAAGGGTACAGAATCCAAAAAAGAGCAATTGGGAAGTACACAACAAACTTCTTTATAATAAGCTTGGACCATCCCCACCTACACCAAGTACCGAAGTACAGATATATGAACTTGTCGAAACGCTCACCATCGCGTACACGCACTCGTTCAATAGGGCTTGTCCCCCTAGAAAAATAAAATCCACCTTTAAACCACCTTGGTGGTCTGCAGAGCTGAATAAGCTCCGTAAGGAATGCCGTCATATCTTTAACTTAGCTAAATATAACGACCAAACTACCGATTGGGAGTTATATAAACAAAAGCTAAGCAACTATAAGAAGGCCATCAGGAGAGCTAAACGCTCATCCTGGGCCCACTACTGTAGTAATATCGAATCTACTTCTGATGCATCACGGCTCAGAAAGATCCTGGCTAGCTCACCAAACCCGCCAGGACTCTTACAAAAAACAGACGGAACCTGGACCGACTCGAGCAAAGAATCCCTAAATCTTCTGCTAAGCACTTACTTTCCTGAATGCTTCCTTAACTTTATACCTCAGTTTAGGCCAACCGACCTTTCTATGCAATATGACAAAACCATTGTCACAGAGACCAGAATTAAATGGGCTATCGATTCGTTCGAACCATTTAAATCTCCAGGTCCAGATAACATATTTCCTGCCCAACTACAACAAACCATTGGGCATACAATGCCCTGGCTTTACACGATCTATGTAAGCTGTCTTAGGGTCAATTACATCCCCACTAAATGGAGAGAAACAAAGGTGGTATTCATACCAAAAGCTGGTAAAGCTTCACATGCGAAACCAAACGATTATAGGCCAATCAGCTTATCCTCGTTTCTTCTGAAAACTCTCAAGAGATTTATAGATGTACACCTGAGGCAAACTATAAGCCTCTCTCTTTTTGCCCCCACACAACATGCATACAGTAAGGGCTGAAACTGCCCTGCACTCCTTGGTTTCAAGGATTGAAAGATCACTTGAAGTAAGGGACTACTCCTTAGTAGTATTTCTCGACATAAAGGGGGCCTTTAACAACGTCCAACCTAGTGCCATCACCGCTGCCTTGACATATGTGGGAGCAGAGGCACCACTAGTAAGATTCATCAACCAATTGCTAACTAGCAGGTCGGTGTACTCCCAACTTGGCGGTGCAACTGCTTGCAGATATGTTAACAGAGGCACTCCGCAAGGAGGTGTTCTCTCTCCGCTGCTGCGACTTATGGAAGCGGAGGGACAGGTAGTAGTGTCTTACGCTGATGATATTGCCATCTTCAAATGTGGCATTTTTCCTCAAACGCTGTGTGTCCTTATGCAGACCGCACTGACTACACTTGCTCAGTGGACAAAATCTTGTGGGTTGGGTGTTAACCCGGCTAAGACGGAATTAGTTCTTTTCACTAGGAAGTACAAAATTCCTGACCTTGTTCCTCCTAAAATTAACGGAGTAAGCCTGGCATTTGTTGACAATGCCAAATACTTGTATGTCATTCTGGGCAAGAAACTACTCTGGAAAGACAACATAAACGAACGTATAAAAAGGGCTACCATTGCTTTTTACTCATGCAAAAAGGCTATAGGCCGTAAATGGGGTTTTTCCCCCTCCATAGTATACTGGCTATACACAGCCGTTGTACGTCCCATACTACTCTACGGAGCACTAGTATTGTGGCCAGCACTCGGGAAACTATATGTCCTGAACAACCTCCACAAAGTACAGAGAAGTGCGGAGATATGTATTAGTGGTGCTCTCCGAACGACACCAACGGAAGCGCTAAATACAATTCTTCACCTTCTACCACTAGACCATGTAGCAAGGCAACTGGCTATCACAACAGCCTTAAGACTAAGGGAGTCCGAAGCCTGGTATAGGGGCAATTCGGGACACTCCACCATTCTCGAAGACCAAGAGGGTATACCACTAAATACAGACTACTGTATACCACTAACGACGTTCGACAAACAATACAACGTCTATATACCGTGCCGACATGAGTGGGAAAACCTTCCCCACAGCAGAGCCAACCCCATTAACATATACACTGATGGTTCTAAGCTCGACGAAAAGATAGGAGGGGGAGTATTCTCTCCCAACTTAAATTTGAACTTGTCGTTCCGCCTTCCTGACCACTGCAATGGAAGCTGCCACCTACCTTAACATGCTCACGGTCAAAGAAGGAAACGTATTTATATATTCAGACAGTCAAGCCGCCCTTAAAGCACTTGACTCACATACCAACAATGCTAAAACACTTACTGAATGTCGCCTATCTCTAAACGGGATCGCACGACATTTTAGTATACACCTAATATGGGTGCCTGGACACCGCAACATAGAAGGAAACGAGTCTGCGGACAAACTGGCCAGAATAGGTACCACCTGCGAACTCCTTTCAGAGAAGAGTATGATAGGGATGCCTATGGCAACATATAAGCTTCACACAAAAGCCGAAACACTCCGTCTCGCCACGGATCGATGGAAAAACCTTTCCTCCTGTGCTGTAACGAGTCTTACGTGGCCTACATTCAACCTAAAACGTACAAGCACACTTTTACGTCACAGAAGGAAACACATTTCACTTCTGGTGGGGACCCTCACGGGTCGCTCTCTTATGGGCAGACACGCAGCACGCCTAGGCGTCACGCACCATGACTTTTGCAGAAGTTGCAGATATGAAGAAGAGGAGGAAACAGTACAACACCTTCTCTGGCACTGCCCTGCTTTAAGTAGAAGCAGACTAAGGACACTTGGTCAACCTCTCCTACTCAACCTCTCGGAGGTATCCGGGCTAGAGATCCCAGCTCTACTAAAATTCATTCTGTCCACACAATGGTTCAGTACCGAGGACCCCCCTCAGTCTTAAAAAGGGTTAACAGGGAACAAACATGGCATCGCAATGGGCCCAAAGTGGCCTAAGTGGGAGAACGACTTGTCGTTCTCAGCCATCGCAACCTAACCCAGCCTAAGTGATGGGAGGTCAATTAGGCCTAATCATTGTTCATAGGGCGGTTAATGGGAGGTGGTGTCCCAGTTTAAGCCACGAAGGGCATAGTTCCTGACTGCTTCTGAACTGATTCAATTTGATACTGGTAAGTCAGGTAATGTGCAGACCACAGGCATGAACATTCAAATATGAAATATTAAATATAAAATCTATAAATGATGTTATAGAATCCTTTTAAAATTGTCCAAGACAACATACTTCGATAAATGTTTTAAGATTTTGGAAATGTAAAGAACACGAGGACTTAAAAAATATTTCCTTTACTATACTTGCTGTTCCAGCAATTCAGGTATCAGTTGAACGACCCTTTGCAACATTTAAGTTTGATCTTTCTAATATAAGAGCTAGTATAGATGAACAGCTCCTAGAAGATTTAATGCTTATTAACTTAAACTAAACAGTTCTTAAAACTTTTAAGTGTCAGCTAATGAATTTGATAATTGAACTAACATTATTGAAATAGAAAGCTAACTTCGGCTCGACCGAAGTTTTTATACCCTTGTAGCTTGTATGATTCATATAAATTAGTAGCCTGATTCCACAGACACAAATATGTACATTCGGCCAAATGTACACATTTTTGACAAGGCCTCCTATATACATTTTCTACACCCAATTTCTATGCCAGCTATACTATATAGTTGTCCTATTAAACTTGGTGGAATTATGTGAAAGCATAGAAAACTTATAAATACGAGATTTGTGGACGTTTGCGTTGAAGACAAAAAAGTTTTTATCACTAAAACAACATTTTCGACCGATGGTTCCTATGGCAGCTAAATGCTATAGTCATCCGATCTGGCCGGTTCCAACAAATGTGCAGCGTATTGGTACTAAAAGACTTCGTGCAAAGTTTGGTTAAGATAGCTTTAAAACTGACGGAGGAGATAGCATAGAAACAGACGGACAGACGGACATGGCTATATCAACTCAGCTCTTCATGCTGATCAAGAATATATAAGTTACGGCCGACCGATGGCCGGCGAGGGAGCATCCCTCAGAGTTTACCTTATTAACTCGATCTGCATTCTCGTGGTTCGCTCCTTATTCCGCTGTACCCAATCCCAAGTGTAAATAAGTAGACTCAGTCGTTCTGTAAACGTTATAAACTTGGATTTTATTCAGAGAGAAAATTGTTCTGGTCTCATTGCCGGTATGAATGGAATTGAATTTAAAGAATTAAATCTAACTAAAACTACCCGTGGTCGGTTGACCAAGCCGCTGCTCCAGAGTCCCGCGACGTCATCATATTTCGGTGCGCGCCCGTTGGCGCTGAGTCAGCAATCGTTGCAGTCGTTTCGCCACATCCGTTTGTTTACGTTGAGCCGGCACATTGTTGCCGCTTACGCTGCAACTTGATCAGCTCAATTGGTTGTTGTTGGCCAGCACATTGTTGTGGAAGTGCTTGGCGCTGCAATCTTATGCTGTGGGGTCTTGAGGGAATGGCGGGGAAGTTGACGGTTGGAAGGGCGACAGCGGGTTGTTAACTCCTCCCTCCTACAAGATCTGCGTCCCGCAGATCAATGAGCCTTGGGTAGCTCATTAGCGGCCTGCGTTCTCAGGTCCGTGGCTGCATCCGTGATCCTGGGGATCCCTCTGGTGGATGTTAATTTCCTCCATAGTAAGTATATGAGGGAGAGCGCGACCAAGGTCAACAACATTTCCGAGACGAAGGAGAGGAGTAGTCTGCCGGTCATGCTCGACATCTTGCGTAGATTCTGCAAGCTAAAGTCGTGGACGTATTCCAGCGACAATTGGTAATTAGCGGCTGTCACATGTGACAAGACGGCCGGCATGGCCATTAGATGATTTGCCGTGTAGCTGCTATAGTTCCGATCACCAATTACTACAGTTTCATTGTCGAATTGCACGACAAATGACCCTGTCAGTTGGTACTGCTTCGGAGTAGTTGTCACCGTTCCATTGAAGTTGGATAGCAGTATCGTCCCGTCTTCGATGAGCTTGATTATTTCCTGCTCGTTCCTTAAGTAAGTACAAGCGGCTGGACCTCCCTTCAACAACCGGGGAATGCAGGATCGCTCCTCCAATTTTAGTAGGTCCCTTTCCCGGCAAACAGTGGTATTGCCTATCAAGGAACAAGCGCCTATGACGGCGTAAGTCTCGCTGGCATCCATTGCCAGTTTATTGTGCTCCAGCACTACTTGTTTCCCGTCGATGACCGTCGGGTAGAGGAACATCAGCCGGTACTGTTTCTGCGTCACCTTGGGCAGTGCCAGGATGTATAGTAGCAATGTTCCGTTGGTCAAAATGGAAGGTCGGGAGAATTCCACAGCTTCGATGGCGTTTTGGTACGGGAGGCTGTCGACTTCAGCCAGAATGGCCTCGATCTCCCCATGGTCCAGAAGGTTGGAGTTAATTATCCCGGTTTTAGCCAGCTGACAAGCTCTAGTGACCTCGGCGACCTGGTTGGCTAAGATGATGGCTTTGTGCAAGAGCGTTGTAGTGGCATGAAGATCCTCGTCTATTGCGTTCATCCTTGCAACGACGTTATTAAGTTTCTGGATCGACTCATGCGTGGAGTCGAAGAGTCTCGAATTGATCCTTATCTGTTGGTCATTGTTCTTAGCGACCACATCTTGCGAATCCAGAATGGCGTTCCAGTCCGCCGCATCGGGTGATCCAGCGACCCATTTCCAAGCGGATCCTATCCAGTCTATGGACCGTGGCCTTCGATGTGGAGCGCTGGTCATTCTGTTGATGCCTTCGGCCGCATCCTTCAAGTAGTGCGTCGCCAAGGCTCCGATTCTCCGATCCGTCATCACGGCCGTTTCCTCCATTAGGTTGCCGATAAGTTGTTGCATTTTTTCCAGGTCGATGATATGGGCGAGCTTAAACACTCCGTTGATCCTCCAGATCACGCCTTGTTGCAGGGGGATGACTGGTGAATCATATTTGAAAATATGCACGGAACTCGCAATGTGGGACAGAGCCACGCTTGCGAAATCAGGGGAGAAATGCGGAAGAACGAGGAGATATTATAGTAAAATTTGTCTTTGACTTATATGCCTTTTATGTGTTTAAGAACAGAATTTGTATATTAATTCTAAGTGTTTTCGTGTGTACATTGGTGTGCGATTGTGTTTTTTTGTCTGTGTGTTTTGTGTATTGTGGTTCGTAAGAAAAGAAATCTTTAACGGACTTTCAAAATGTGAGGTTGTGAAAGGGTAACCTGTGTTTTATTTTGTATTTTTGTTTTAATAAAAAAAAAAAAAAGAAAATAGTTAAATGCACTCAGTCGTCTACCTGGGAAAGTGAAACGTTGTCCTTATTTATCCCAGACCCCTTTTTCTTATTAATTTTAACAAATTAGTTCCTTACGTCCGATTTATGGAAAACTTTCCCCGATCTGGTCTTAAGTGTGACTTCTCTGTCATCCTGCACCACCTCAGCTCTAAATCGCGGTTTTTCTTTTGTCTTAATTTGTTTGTTGGCCACGAATACCGTGTCTCCCTGGTTGTAAGCAACAGGTTGAGATCTGGTTTTATTATGGCTAGCAATCGCCAAAACCTGGTTGTGTTCAATTAACCCTTTAACGTTTTCCAAGGTTTGTCGTCTGAAGTCCGACAATCCTTGGTAGTTTATCCGAGACGTGCGATCGAAAAAAAGATCGACTGGTTTTTTCTGCGTTACAGAATGAACAGTGTTGTTCCCCTCTCATGCTAGCTGGGTAAGGGTAACTTTTGGTATAAATAGGGTCTTTAGTTTTGGTGCGTATTTCAGCTTTAATGCTGGTGTCTACCGATTCACCAGGTGCCAACGGTTCAAAGATCTTTGAGAACTCGTTGATCAAAGCAGTCAAGGTTTGGTCCATACTCTCTGAGAGCTCAACGTTGAGTAGATGGTAGAGCAAGGGGTACACATTGAATGATTTCTTTTGACGCAGAGGAATTTCCGCGTCGGGAAGTATCAAACGGTGATTTCTCCTGTCTATCATAGCTCCTAAGGCTTTAAGAGTGTCATCTCCGATAATACCATCAAAATCATTCAAACCGGGGAGAACGAAAAAAGAGATGGTTGTGTTGTTACCGATAGATTTGAAAAATTGGCCCTGGAGGTGATGCGTGATTTTGACGCCACCCGCGGGGGACTGAACTCGGAAAGGGGTTGGTAGTAGGGTGCAACCGGCGGCTATCTTGGGGCTAATAAAGTTTTTGTTTGCGCCGGTGTCTATTAGGAATTGAAGTTTAGCCCCGTCCTTGGTTCCATACTCTAGGTATGGTACACTGGAGAGGCATCTGTCATAAAATTCGCCCCTTCCCCTTCTATGCGAGTGGGTACCTCGTGTGAGCTATCCCCGCCTTCGCCCTGCGGCGGCAGTCCGACTGCTCCCTCGTCATCGTGACTACCTTGCTCATAGGCGGATTCGTGTAGAGGCTCTTGACTGAACCCCTCCGAACTCGAAGTTAGAGAAGGCACAGTTGACTCGAGGTGATACAACCTCTGAGCCTTTCGGAAAGGGTTGGGTGGACCATTCGAGGCTCTCTTGGCACCAGAGCCGTCGCCCTGTTGGGCACTAAACCCAGAACGGTACGATTGCCCTGATTGGTTTGACTCCATCTTGATAGCCGGTCTTGGGCCCTGGAATCTAGGTGCGTACTGGGGACTCCTATTTGGACCTGGGTTGTACGCGGGCCTTATAGGTGGTCCGGCTTGAGGCTGGAACGCGTTATGAAATCTAGGGGCATTTGCGGGCTGATAAGCGGGCCGGTAAAATTGAGAAGGTTGTGAGGACCTGTTGACATAGGGTGCGTGGCTATAGCTAGCCCTCGAGTCGACGTTTTGTAATTCCAAGCAAAAGGAATATGCTTCCGGCAAATCCTTAGGGTTACGAACCACTAATAATTTGGAGAATTCTCCATTAACGCTGTTGTGACACTGAGCTTTTTCAGTGCCCTTTAGGAGATGATTCCTTCAATTAATTATAAAAAACACGAACACCGAAATTTCGTTTAATTATAGTACAAATGTTTATTGGGTATTTTGCGAGACCAAAAGATTTGTTGAAGTTGAGTCACGCGCTGCCAACGGTCAAGACGGTCCATTTTGAGTTTCACCAAGTCAGGCTCCATGATGGAAGAGATGGGCGCGCCGAACAGGAAATGGGCTGGAGTGAGCACATCGAGATCTGATGGATTTTCTGAAATGGGAAATAATGGTCTGGAGTTAATAATGGCGCCAACGTTGCACACAAGCGTGCGCAGCTCATCAAATCCAAGTAAAGACGATCCAAGAGTACGGCGTAGGTGATGTTTAGCAGACTTCACTGACGCCTCCCATAATCCACCAAAGTGTGGAGATCTTGGAGGTATGAAACGCCAGTCGATGTAGTCATCCAAGCACATCTGGTAAACTGCCTCTTGATGGGGATCGCTCAGAAATAAGTTTTTAAGCTCAGCAAGCTCATTTCGTGCACCAACAAAATTGGTAGCATTATCTAACCAAATGCGAATTGGTCGGCCACGGGTACAAATGAAGCGACGAAGTGCTGAGAGAAAAGCTTGAGTTGAGAGATCTTTGACCAGCTCCAAGTGCACAGCCTTAGTGGAGAAGCATACAAAAAGGCTTATATAGCACTTGACAGGCGGGCGATTACGCACTTCCGACTTGTACAGGAATGGTCCACAGTAATCCACTCCGGACACCAAAAATGATCGAGATTCGCTCACGCGCTCCACAGGAAGATCCGCCATTATATGCTCAAGCGTTCGCGGCTTAGCTCGAAAGCACCTGACACATTTTTGGATTACACGTGCCACCGTCTTTCGTCCACCTATCGGCCAGTAGGTCTGCCGAATAAGTGCCAATAGCGATTGAGGTCCTGCGTGTAGATTCTTCTCGTGATAATGCATAATTAGAGCTGTGGTAATGGGATGATTTTTTGGCAATACAATTGGGTGCCGAGCATCAAAGTCCAGTGTGGAATTTATAAGCCGACCGCCCACGCGAATCAAACCATTATCATCCAGAAATGGGGCAAGTGAAGCAATGCAGTTGGATGGCTTTAAGCTCTTGCATGACTTCAGCGCTAAAATCTCAGGACCCAATCGAGATTGTTGCGTAATTCGAAGAAGCAATTCGGTTCCCATGCGAAGATCGGAAACACTGATGGCAGATTTTTTTCCATGAATAAATTTGCACACATAGGCAAAAACTCGTTGCATTTTGGAAAAGGAATTGGCAAATTTGGATCCTTCAACAACGTCCTTCACTGGGCATGCTGAGACCAAAACCGTCTTGCGTAACTCAAGCGATGGCTGAGCTAAATGTGGAGAGGCAGGCCACGCGTCCTTACTGCTACCAAGGTATCCAGGTCCATGCTTCCAGAGTGAAGATTTGATGAGTTCAGCAGGGAGTGTACCTCTTGAGAGTAGATCTGCGGGGTTGAGTTCAGTTGGTACGTGGTGCCAGTCCATTCCAGTTGTGAGCTCTTGAATGATAGAAAGTCGATTAGCTACAAATACATTGAAATTGGATGGTTCGCCTTTTATCCAAGCCAATACTACGGTTGAATCACACCAGCAGTAGTAGGAACAAGACAATCGCATTTGAGAAATTTCATGCATCAGTTTTGAGAGCAGAGCTGCTCCGCACAATTCAAGTTTGGGTATGGTGATTGTCTTTAGGGGAGCTACCCGAGACCGAGAGCAGAGCAGATGGGCGTTATTTCCGCTGCTGCCAGGCGATACTGCATAAATACATGCACCATAGGTACTCATGCTGGCGTCACAGAAGCCATGTATCTCAATTTCGCTGCTTGGAAGGACTGATAGGCGAGGAAAGGACATTTTCTGCATAGTTCCAAATTGTCCAATAAAGTTGAGCCAAGCAGTATTCAACGCAACAGGCAGACTCTCATCCCACTGAAGTTTTTCTTTCCATAGTTGCTGCAGGTAAATTTTGGATTTAGTGATGACTGGTCCTATGAGCCCAAGAGGATCATAAAAGCGAGCACTAGTTGATAAGACTCCTCGTTTGGTTGGCTTTGCTGGAACTTGACTGGGCGAAAACGAAAACAGTAACTCATCAGAAACCGGATTCCATGCTAGTCCTAAAGTTTTAGTTATGTCACTGCCGTCGCTAAACTTTACAAAAGTTTCCTTGTCTTCATTTGGGATTTGAGCCAGAACCTCTGGATCATTTGAACACCATTTTCTGATCTTGAAATTGCCTTTGGAAAGCAGGCTTGATACTTTTTGAACGATTTCTAGAACATCACGTGATGAATTTCCTCCTGTGAGCATATCATCAACGTAGAAGTCACGCAAAATAGTTTCAGAGCCGATTGGAAATGACGAGCATTCTTCTGTAGCGAGCTGGTGCATTGCACGGACTGCTAAAAACGAGGCTGGCTTCGTGCCATATGTGACTGTGTCTAATTTAAATGCTTTCAATTCCTCATCAGGTGAATCACGCCAAAGTATGCATTGGAGAAAACTGTCGAAAGGGGACATCCATACACAGCGATACATTTTACAAATGTCAGCGGTCAAGGCAATAGCAACAGTGCGAAAACGGAGTAGAATCTCTACTAATTTGGGTTGAATAGTCGGCCCAGACATCAATATATCGTTCAGAGAATATCCAGTTGAGGTGCTAGCTGACCCATCGAAGACCACTCGTAGCCTAGTTGTCGTCTTATCTTCTCTAATGACGCAGTGATGCGGTAGAAAAAACTTGCCTTGACTAAGTGATGCAACTGGAGACATATGCTGCAAATCCAAATATTCTTGCATAAATGCTGAATATTGTGCCTTTAGAAGTGGCTTGCGCTGAAGTTTCCGCTCTAAGTTGAGAAACCTACGATGAGCTTGTTGATAGGAATCCCCAAGAAGATTTTCACTTAGCTTTAGAGGCAACCTAACGCAAAGTTCTCCAGTAGACAATCGAGAGAATGTATTTTTAAAATGATTTTCACAATCAATTTCCTCTTTTGTAGCTCTCTCAGTGGAGCAATATGAATTCTCTACTTCCCAGAATCGTTTTACCAGCTCATCCAATCCAACAGATGGAGTTCGATCCAATTCTGAAGAGCTGGCCGCAGCTAGTAGCGCTGCGCTGCGAGGTTGATGGCCACCACCTGTGACCACCCAACCAAAGCGGGTTTTTTGAAGTAGAGGGTGTCCAGGTAGCAATTTAATTTGCCCTATGCACAATATGTCGAAAAATAAGCTGGCTCCAACCAGCAAGTCGATGCGCTGTGACTTATTAAATTGTGGATCGGCAAGGCAAATGTTTGATGGTACTTTCCATTTTGAAACGTCAAAGGAATACAACGGTTGATTTTCTGTGATTTGAGGGGTGACTAGAGCAACAATGTTTGTAAGGTAGTCTGAAGTTTTGGACTGTAGAATTATGTTGACAGAACCTTCAACGCTAAAAGAAGAAGCCGCACCGACTCCGGATATAGAAACAGATGATTTGGTTCGTTTTAGTTGAAGCTGTTGAGCAAGGCGAGAAGTGACCATGTGTATTTGCGAACCAGAGTCCAAAAGAGCACGACAAGGGATAAAATCACCAGAACGACTCTTGACTAATATTACTACAGTGGCAAGGAGCACTACGTCGTTACTGAGATTCTGAGCGGACAATGATTCTGTTGATGAAACAGCAATTAGGGAATTTTGGGAATTCGAATCCGGCTTAGAATCCTGAGATGAAGAATGAGATCTTGTTGTTGATATTGTGGAGTTGGCTATATGCAGAAGGCTATGATGCTTCGCACCGCAAATGCGGCAACTAATAGAGTTGCATGTGTTATTGCGATGCCCTTTCTTAAGGCAGTTGAAGCATACACCGATCTTTTTTGCCTCCTTGAATCGTAATAATGGCGTAAGATTTCCAAATCGGGTACAATTGTAAACAGTATGGCTTGTGCTTCCACAGAATACACAATCTGGTATACGAGCGCTTGAGGCAACAAGACTGCTCTTACTAGGATAAGATTTTTTATTTTTTCCCGCCTGATTGCTATGTGAGTGAGTCAACATAGCCTGTTCCACATTCTCCATGGCTTGGCATCGTGTTTCCAAAAAGTTTAAAAATTTATCCCAGGTTGGTATCACATTTGATGGCGCTATCTCTTCCCATTTGGTCTTTGTGTCGGCGTCGAGGAATTTGAAGAGAGTTTGTACGATAATGCACCCAGCGATCTCATCAATAGTTCCCATCGCCTTCAATGCTCGCATGTGAGAATTTAGCTTGTCAGACAGTTCGCGCAGCTTAGCACTTGACCCATCTTCAACTTTCTCCTGCCTCAGAATCTCAGCGACGTGTGCCTGAAATATTAAGCGTTTATTATTAAAGCGATTGTTCAAAATATCCAATGCGACGTCATAATTAGCATCTGAGATATCCAGCGAGCTAACAGCATCCAATGTTAGTCCTGCCAAACAAGAACGCAAGTGCTGAAGTTTCTCGATTTTGCACAAGATGGGATCCTGGTCGATGACTGTGTGGAACATCGTATGAAAATTCGCCCATTCGGTGTAACCGCCTCTGAACGTTGGAAGCTTCAGCTCCGGCACACGCCATTTGGATTTGGCCACAAGAGTAGAATGATCCCTTCCTGAAGATGTGTTGGCATCATTGCGCAAAGTTGACTGATCCGTTGTTGAAGATGTGTTGGCATCAGTGCGCAAAGTAGACTGATCCATTGCTGAAGATGTGTTGGCATCAGTGCGCAAAGTTGACTGATCCATTGTTAATGATGTGTTGGCATCAGGGCGCAAAGTTGAACACGTAGGCATTCCTGAGGTACTCTTGCGCAGGGCTGAACGAATGCGAACTTCCATTGAAACCGCCAAGTCGTCAAATTGGTCGCGCAATTCGCTTCCAATTTCATCAAAGTCCAGTTCTTCTAGACTAGAATGGCACAAATTAAAAGATTCAATCATTTTATTCAAAACCTTTAAATAAACATTGAGCCCATCCTCATCAAACGAATAAATAGCAGCACCTGCCAGTCTTGTTTGCATCGCCAAGGCTCGTTCATACATTGCCTTAGCCTTTTTCTTTAAAAAAGTCACCCTGTGTTCACTCGGTACAGACGTTGAATTGTTTAGATTCATTTTCACAATTTGGTCGCGACGAACACTCGCATAAAACAGAATCGAAATCCGTTGCCAGTCTGTGTGTATGTATGTGTGTCTGCTTGTATGTATGCGCGGATCATGCAAAGCCAACGAGAATGCAAGACGAGAGGTTCGATACCGTTGATCGTCTGTATGTATGCGCGTATCAAGCAAAGCCAACGAGAATGCAAGACGAGAGGTTCGATACCGTTGATTTGTCTGTATGTAAGCCATGTATGTATGCCAAGTAACTGTTCTTGGCTGGCGTGTTTCACAGCACAGGGTATTGGTTTTGTGGTTATGTATGCCCGGCCATAACCATCAAAATGCACATTTCACGTATTTTTCACTTCTTTTTATATAATTATGAATATATATTTGTCCTTAGATCACGTCGGGGTCACCAAAATGTTGTGACACTGAGCTTTTTCAGTGCCCTTTAGGAGATGATTCCTTCAATTAATTATAAAAAACACGAACACCGAAATTTCGTTTAATTATAGTACAAATGTTTATTGGGTATTTTGCGAAGGGTAACACTTGATGCCAGAGCCTTTATTAATTCCAAGTTTATATGAAGGGTGGCTGCTCGGAGCCAGAGCCTTTTGCTAATTTACAAAATAGCAATCAAAATTGAGTTCAAAGATGCAAGCGAGCCCGTATATACGCAACTCGTGCCAACGACAATTAATTTAGAACTGAAGAACTGACCGTACAGAAGCTGCAACGGCCGGCTTGGACCTAGCTACAATGTCAGGCAAGCGACAAAGAGAGCAAAGAGAATGATAACAAAGAGAGCAAAATGCAGCTGAGCTGATCAAAGCAAACAATGAGTAGGAATTACTTTAAGCTCAGAGCAATAACTAAATGATTTGAGTGATGTTACAATGACCTTTAATTTTATGTTAATTCTTTGGGCCCTCGCCCAAACAAACGCCTTGAATAAAGACGTCCAAAGCCTTGTCCCTATATGTCTCAATGAGAGCACTAACGACGTCAGGGGCGCGATTTCCACTCTTCAGAGCGTTCAAGATGAGCGAGAAGTGGTTGTTCACTTCCATATAGTATTCGTCTAAAGGCCTATTCCCCTGAGTCATACGATTAAGCTGGTGCTCTAAGGTGCGTACGTCTCTCTTATCCGCATAGTAGAGTGCGAGGACACGCTTGACCTCTTGCCAATCGTCGTCCTGGACATTATGAGAAACCAAAGTCACATCGGCGTTCCCTCTTATCTTCGACCTTATATGCAACACTATTGATCTATATAAGGCCTTATTTTTGATGATTTCATAATCATTCAAAATGGCCTGTGCCCTGTTGTCCCATGAAACATACCCCCCATGTTGCCCCTCAAAGGGTTGCAACTCCTTGACGCAATCCGGAAGGGTCGAGGTTTCCTTCAACTCATACTCGTTGCGAGCACGGGACAAAGGCGCGAATTGGACCCCAACAGGACTGCGACTTTCTAGGTCTCCTTCCAAGGTGACCACCCTATCACTAACCTTTTTAACATCATCTTTAACCCCTTCCACCTGAACAATCAAAGTGTTCAGAGAGTCGTTAAACCTGTTTAAAGTTTCCTTAATTTCTTCCATTTCTGAAAGAGAATAGGGCAATTTACTGAGGGGTGTTCGGATTCTTAAGAAGTCGGGTGTGAAGAAGGAAAGGGGATATTTACTTCCCCGGACGTAGGAACGGAACATTTAGATTTCAACAAAAATTAAGAAAGAAAAAATTTTTACTTTTAATATTTTTAATTCGGTTTTAAAGTTTTAATTTGATACTTGTTTTAATTTCTTAAGGGTATTTGGTTGGGAAAAAAAATTTTATTTCGCAGGACTTGAAACGTTTCACTTACCCGCGGTAACGGCCTTCCTGTGCTAGGGACCTCGTCCCTTGGTCTGCCTTTTATAGGTGTCTCCTTACAGTTCGAAGATTCTGACGAAGAAAAAAGATAGCTTTAATAATGGTTTTAATAATTTTTGTTTTTTGGTTTTTCACTTTTTTTTGTATTTTTTTTTTTATTAATTAAAAAAATTTTATTTTGTAGCAGTGTATGATATGTCGATTGGGTAATTTAAATTTAGTTTCGCAATTTTGTTTCTAATTTGTGTGCAACTTACTACTAAGATTTTGATTTTCTTTGTTGTATGCAATTTTCTTAAATTTACTATTTTTCGTTGTATGCAATTTCCTTAAATTCTAAAAAAGATTTATTTAAATTTTTGGCACTGGTCACGATGGTCCGTATTTGTCCGTTTTGGCTGTTCGCCTACTAAGGTACGGTGGCCACACAACCCACTAGGCGGCTTTTTCGAGTGCATTCCACACTGCTTAGCGTATCTAGCAGGCTACCGCTCACACATTTTCTGCTCCCATTTTTTTGAGCATAATGAACTTATCATTTTCTTGCCTTTTACTTATTGTTTTGTAATTTTTCTTGATTTTATTAATTTATTTACGCATTTTCGCACCCGCGAGTTGGCATATACAGCCGTTTCGCCGCGATGGGTAACGTTGAAAATTTTTCACAGGTTAATTTTACTAAAACCAACTTTTTGCGCTCGTGGGAGGTATCACTGGTTATTGCAAACCGTGTCCCCCACCGCAGGGGGTAGTTGATTTTTCTTTTATTTCATTAATTTTTGCACACACTTCTACAGCACTTTTTTCTTTTTGTTTCCTTCTTTTTTTATTTGATAAATTTGGACACATTTTTTCCTCAATTCGACATATTCACACACTTCCACAATTTCTTTTACACTTAACTAATGCCGGGTTCAGCCGGCTGCTCGGGCGCCAGTTACGGCCGACCGATGGCCGGCGAGGGAGCATCCCTCAGAGTTTACCTTATTAACTCGATCTGCATTCTCGTGGTTCGCTCCTTATTCCGCTGTACCCAATCCCAAGTGTAAATAAGTAGACTCAGTTGTTCTGTAAACGTTATAAACTTGGATTTTATTCAGAGAGAAAATTGTTCTGGTCTCATTGCCGGTATGAATGGAATTGAATTTAAAGAATTAAATCTAACTAAAACTACCCGTGGTCGGTTGACCAAGCCGCTGCTCCAGAGTCCCGCGACGTCATCATATTTCGGTGCGCGCCCGTTGGCGCTGAGTCAGCAATCGTTGCAGTCGTTTCGCCACATCCGTTTGTTTGCGTTGAGCCGGCACATTGTTGCCGCTTACGCTGCAACTTGATCAGCTCAATTGGTTGTTGTTGGCCAG
Source organism: Lordiphosa magnipectinata (assembly GCA_037044535.1). Lineage (NCBI taxonomy): Eukaryota > Metazoa > Arthropoda > Insecta > Diptera > Drosophilidae > Lordiphosa > Lordiphosa magnipectinata. The sequence goes on from JBAMBO010001951.1 coordinate 274,238, forward strand.
CACATTGTTGTGGAAGTGCTTGGCGCTGCAATCTTATGCTGTGGGGTCATGAGGGAATGGCGGGGAAGTTGACGGTTGGAAGGGCGACAGCGGGTTGTTAACTTATATACTTTATGTGGTCGGAGATTCTTTCTTCTATGCGTTACAAACATCTCGACAATTTTAATATACCCTCTACAAGGGTATAATAAGTTTTAATAAATCGAAACTATTCTATTATGTTCAAGCGAACCGAGGTTCGAACCAAATCCTTGGGTTCAGTGGTTCCAGAAACCGGTCCGCGAACCGAACCTTAGACCTTACAAAGCGTTCGGATCCCCGGACCGAACCTTCTGCAAAATATAAGAGGATTGAAGCCTTGGTTTGCACACTATTTACACGGGTTTCTATATATGCACAGTTTAATTTTTACAATGTCGAGACGGATTTGCTGTCTATTTATATATAGCATCTCTTCGTTCGTCTCTGTATCGTCTTGCCAAGGGCTTCACGTATCCATTTGGGTTTGATGGCTATACGGCTTCTGTACGAGTCGGATTTAACGGGTCTATCGGCTTCACGGGCATTCGCTTGGAGCTCCGATCACGAGATTTTGAACGCAGTCAAATGACACGATAATTATCTCAATATATCTGCTTATTGTAAAGATGTCCTTTTATCGAAAGTATCGATAATATCAATAACAAAGTGATTCTTTTTCAATATCGACACAAAACTCGACATAGATATTTCCCAAATATCCGGCAACCCTACTTAAAACACCTTAACCCTTAAATATTTATCAATTTATACGTACATTTGGCAGCTATTTTCAAATAATTCCAAAGCCTACATTCGGCCAACCTAACTATAAAATCGCCCTCGACCTCAACAGGACTTAACAGTCCCTTCACATCAATACATCCACGGTTTGAGCCTAGCGGTCTCCAACATCCTCTCGGATCCAACGCTCCACGGTTCCATTCGACTTCATCGGCTCTGCGTATCCACTCTGGTGCAACCGCTCTGCGTATCCAATTGGATGTATTGATTATAAGTATCCATTCGGCTGTAATGGCTATATTTATCCATTCGGGTGTAATGGCTATACATATCTATTCGGCTATACAGGTCCTATGCGGATTTGGCATCACGCATACCAGCAACTTACTTCGGGCACAGTCGTTGGCAGGTCCATACAGGCTGCGCGCAACGGCCTCTGACGATGTTCATCCAATGTTAAAAATACGGGCATCATTGCAGCAGAGTCACTCAGCTCGGCGCCCATGTTGTTTGCATGTATTTCATCATCATTCCGGTTGGCGCCATTGTGTCACTATTGTCATCCCTCTGGCTCACACACGCACATATGCACGAGTCGGCGGCAATGTCGCTTGTTTGTATTTGAGTTTCATTGGTGTGTGAAATTCATCGATCAGGATTGAAAATCCTACACCACGATACCCAAACAATCATCTTGCCGGAGCCAGGCCACGCGGAATAGAGAAGAAGAGGAAATGTTGGTCACCATTCAACAAAAAGTTCAACAGCAGCTGACGACGGTGCTGCTATACAGCTATGGCCCGACCCTGGCACAAGTTCAAAGAAAGGCTTTAACAAAGGTCTCCAGCAGCCAGTACGCCTTGCGTGGCAGGAGGGACGAATCTACAACCAATTGTAGCCCCAGCGTGGGCAGCAGCTCAAAGTGTTGCCCTTTCGCTCAGCCACCCACTGGCCGCCAGCCACACCCATTGGAAGATGCCGGACATGGAAGAACTTCCTTTATATGACGGCAACCGACCCAGGTCACAATTTAAACGCCTGTTGGATGCGGATGAATGTCGTTGGTCAAAGTCGATAAAGTGCCGAAAGTGGTATACGTGTCTGCGCGGCCAGTCCCAGCGGCCCAGAGACCACATTGCGTTCCTATGATGCGCTAACAGCGGTCATTGCGAGCAGCTCACTGTAAGTACACATATGGGTTACCATTTGTTCCACAACCGCATGCAAGGCCCCAGGAAATCGCTCTAACTTTGCAATGGACCTGGAGCGCCTTGGGAAGAGCATTATTTGGTGAGCTCTCGCCAGGTCTCGCCAGGGGTCCTTACAAGAAATTTGTAGAAGGAAGTGGGACTTGCGGGTAGGATGAGTTGGGGTCCAATGGAGCTTGACGGGATCTCCTTAGTATGGACGAGAGGGTTAAAACTAAATTGGGGACTGTATACCTGGATGGTAAGGCTCCTCGGTGATAACCAGAGGAATGGCCTCAAACTAGAAATCCTACGGACTGAGTGCCCTTGACTGGGTGGGGGGAAATCCTTGGTAGATACTGGGATGAGCGACCAGAAATCCTAGAGACTGTGTGTCCTCCCTCGGTAAATACTAGAGACTCTGTGTCCTCCCTCGGTAAAAACCGGAGGAGGTACTAAACCTAGAGGCCAGGGAATCTAGGGGGCGGTAGAAACCGGAGGGATGACTTGACCAAGGGACCCTAGAGGGGGGGTGTCCTCGGCTACAACCGGAGGAACAACTAGACTAGAAATCCTAGAGGTTGGGAATTCTCGGTGGAAGCCGGAGGGAGGATTTGACCAAGGGGGACCCTAGAGGAGGGGGGGGGGGAATCCTTGGTAGCCACCGGAGGAATAACTGGACCACGAAAAACCTAGAGAGTGGGAATCCTCGGTATAAACTGGAGGGATAACTTGACCAAGGGGGACCCTATAGGAGTGGGGGGGGGGGGGGAATCCTTGGTAGCCACCGGAGGAATAACTGGACCACCAAAAACCTAGAGAGTGAGAATCCTCGGTGGAAACCGGAGGGAAGACTTGACCAAGGGACCCTAGAGAGGGGAAGGAGAATCCCCCGTAGAGACCGGAGGAATAACTAGACGGAGAGATCCTAGAGGGGGAATCCTCGGTAGTAACCGGAGAAATAGCTTTGGGACACGGCACTTGACAACGGAGCTCCGGTAGATATTTTTGGTTAATAATACTTTGCACGCGTACTATATGGCAGCCAATAGAAAACACTCAATATTATATTTCCTTTCCAGAAGGTTCCATTCATTTATTTTCTTACAATTGTTTTATCCTTGTCTACAAATTTTTTCCAATTAACAACATCAAGGTCCCTGTGCAGCACCAGCCCTACTCATGCACATGTCTCACCAGTACTTTTCCACGCTCGCCCTAAGCCACGTTTCTTTTCCTTGTTATAATATTTCTTTTCACTCGCACTGCACGTCTGTCTACTTTGATTGTCCGCACTCGAGTCCCCGATCGCCTCTGTTGAAAATTCCTTTAGGCCTCTCTCTGCCGTTCTATTTGTTCGACGTCGCCGAGCCAAACTCGACAGCATTTTCCAAGCGACGTGACGGCGCAAAGCCCGCCGCCAGACATGTTATAGCGCCAATATGAGGCGATCTCGCTAATGCGTAGTTCTTACGCTGCCCACTGCCGGCGTCGAACCTGGTGTCTGCACGAATATGTGCACTTCTTTTCCGTTACCCAGCAGCCATGTATGTGTGTTTCGTTTGGTGGCGAGGGGGGGGGGGGGGGTAAGACAAGAGAGACGGAATTTTTTTAACGGAAATTTTGTTCTCATATTATCATATATATATCATTTCGTTTTGTAGTCTGACTGTCGAGTGTGTGCGAGGTGATAAGCTTACAGTAAATTTGTGAATATGGCCACAAAGGGATGGTGCTCTTCCAAACGTGTGCGCATTTCGTTTTCGTTGCCCGACTGCTGTGTATGTCACACGACGTATAACATTGACATAATATAACATAATATTGGTCCAGCGTTTTATCGATGGTATTCGCGAGACCAATTATCAAGTGCCGATTCTCACTAGCAAGTCTATCACACTTATGGACGCGCTGAATATGGGAAACCGCATCCACGCCCAATGCCGCCAAAGGCAAAACCGCAATCTCCAAAAAGAAGTCGTCGAAATTCTTGCAGAAGTGCCACTCGCAGCGCAGGACAATTACCTCACCCAGCGCAAAGTCGATAAATAAGAACCCGACAGCCTTCTAGGGTGGAGATTACCCATAAACCACAGCGCCCCCAGCAAGTTACCAATTAAGGAATGCGAAACAAACACCCCTAGATCAATCTCAGCACATGACTGTGCCCAATTCGCCAAGTTTGAACCAAGAGCCGCCCTGCCGAGAGTCGAGCTTTTTTGCGATATGCCGCCACAAGCTTGCCGCTGCCAGGCCCGTAGGCTGCAGCTTTGCCAACTGCACCAGCCAAAGCGGAATACACCAATCGCGTCGAGACGAGAGCTTTAACAAGGCGACCCTAAACCAGCCTAGTAAAGTGGTACAGATGCGGCCCATCCTCCCCTGCCACCAGTTCAACAAACGGAATCACAGCGAATAGAGTTGACCCAAGCCACATTGTTGGCCTCAGACTCATCGAAGTATCACGCTGCGAGAATGCAGTCGTCAGATTAAACACGCAAGGACCCTGTCTTCCTTCTGAAGAAGCAAAGGCCGACTTCGCCCTGTTGTTCCGTGAGTCGCCCCTCGCCGAGATTTCCGACAAGCCAGCGTCTTTACAGTCCACTATCCTGTTTCCGCTTTCGGGTGACCAAAACCATTAGACCGTCGCTCCACAATGGAACGTTATGGAACCATAACGCCGCCTGCCAAAACTACTTATACCTTTGTTTCCTTTTTTTTTACAAAAACGTTTGATTGGCTATTGCTGGGCGAAAACTTCAGCACAACTTGTTAATGGTAGAAGGTGATACCCCCCGCCTGTTGGGAATCGATTTTCTTTCTCGCCATTAAGCAACCGTGTATCTTAAGACGCTTCAAAACGGAACTTCCCAGCCTTTTGTATACCACGTTCAACATCAACATTCAGCCACATAGCGACACTCACATTCAAGTTCACTGTGAGACGTAGGAACATAGATATTCCTCGCTTTTCTGGAACGTGGAGCCCATTCTCAATAACCTACTGACTTAGTCCTAAGCAATTGTTCCTGGACACATCGCGCGACACCGCCACACTGCGAGAGATTGTCCTCAGTCCGCATACATACAAGCTGCCAGCGATTACATTCCTGGGACATTTGGAATCTGTAGAAATGCTACAAAAGTTGGCTTCCAAGCAGTCATTTATTGGGATACCCAGCCACCTCTAAACCTACCCGATCAAACGCCCCCAGAAAATCGATAAGGAGATTTTGTCCCGCAACGGCACACAGCATGGAAACTCCAACGGCACTGCAACAGTTGTGCGACGTGATTCAGGCGCCTTCGAAAAACCCTAATATCATTTTATTAAACTTTTTTGGTAATTGTTTACTTTAATGTAAGTAGCTCTTAAAACTCTGAAACTAATTTCCCTCGATACACCACGAATTATGAAGAATTTACGTGCAGAAAATAGTTGGCTGTCGACCATGGTTCTCTTGTAATTGAATTTAAAAATTTCGTTTTTGCCCATACAAATATATGCTCGATCACAAATGCTTTTCGAATTCAATTTGTTTTTGCAGATAAATAAATTGAAAATATTTTTTATCTATATATACGCATGTTACAAAAAATAGAAGGTAGTGCAAAGCGACGCTTGTCAAAACGCTTGTCACATACTACGTTTATACACACAAAATTTATTGTGATTGTGAATGCCCTTTAAAGTATACAATGCTTTTAATAAGGAACGATTCAGAATTATATTTATTTTATATTTGGCTTAATACAAGATTATATTGCAAACCTATTAATGGTCTGACAATCTAGATGAATTTACAGTGTGGATTATGTATGATGCTGCCATAACTGGCTATCAATGTTTGCGTTCTAATAGAACATTTTATTAGGAAATAAAGCTTGCATACTTTGAAGGGCATTAATCAAGATAAATTTTGTGTGTATAAACGTAGTCACAGACTCGCAATTTTTCAAAAAGTGAACCGAACGGAAACAAAAATGAAAATGAATTAAAACGAAAGCGAACAATTTAAAATCAAAATGAAATTGAAAAGTTCATATTCACAATCCTAGACTCATTTGCCAAATGACGTCACAGACTCACAAATTCATGAGCATGCGCACTGGAGCATTTTTTTGCACTACCGTGTTTTCATTGTATCATGAGGCGTACTTTTGTTTGAATTCGAATGTGAAAGTGAAAAAACTGGACACCTATTGGGAACTGTTATGAACTGTTTTCCACGCCACCTAACGAGGTAAAATTCAAGTCGCGTTTTTTTTAACGTGGTATCCCCAGGAGGCATATTCAATCTATCGATTTTAAAAAAAAAAATGTCTCCCTTGGCGCTTATGTACAAAATTTGCATGTTCAACGCTTACCTCAGAGTAATGATTGTCTTCATTAATTACATTCTCATACTTGGGGCTATACATCCGCCCAACGACCAAGAATATCTCGTGGATTCTTTGAGGATGCGAAGGATACTTCTAATGGAAATGAATTCGACGGGCACCACGAAGAAATCCCTAGTGCCACTATCCACTCCGCCAAACACCCACTGGCCTTCTACCAGGTGGCCAAAATTGTACTTACGAACAATTTTGGTCTCGTCGATTTTAATAACCGGAACCTCCTATTTTACAGCCCAATCCAGGTAAACCCCCCGCAGGAAGCTTCGCCAGTCTATGATGGTGCGTCGTGACCTGTTCAGTTCATCTTAAATGAACTGCAATTAATTTCTGATACGAATAACATCGAGAATAATAAAATGGACAATTTCATTAATGCTCAGATGGGACCCGCCAAAAAAAGAATTCTTGCAGACGCTTTGCAAGAAATTGCATTGAACCTTCATCTTCTTCTTCAAACATAGCGGCGCACCTGAATCAGCCTAGACTCGATTCAAAAATGCATGGGACATTTCGCCTCACACATTAAATCCTTCGCTATAACATCGTGTTCCCATAAAAACTCCCTTATGCGTCCGGGTTTAAAGATATGAATTTCTTTATCGAATACCGGCAATCGGTGCAGCGCATTTTTTCAGATAGTCCACTTTCATTGTAAATTAAACTACAGAAGATTTTATTTTCTGAGAAAATATTGACATTTATTTCAAAAGAAAACGTTATTAAGTATTTGTATGGGTAAAAATGCAAACTTTGAAATTAAATTACAAGAGAACCATGATCGCCCTTTTCTTTTTAGATATATATAACACTTCACAAATCCAAGTCGGTTTTTTAAACAATTGCTTTTGTCGCAGGTACCTATTTTACAACTGTTTTTAAACTTTACGAGGCTTGAAAAAGTTTTCAAGTCTTGAAAAAATTGATTGCTAAATTTTACAGCAAACCTCTTAAATTTTGAAGAAGGTTCGGTCCGGGGTTTCGAACCTGCTGTAAAGTTTAAGGTTCGGTTCGCGGACCGGTTCCTGGAACCCCTGAACCCAAGGTTTTGGTTCGAACCTCGGTTCTCTTGAACATAAAAGAATACTTTCGATTTAGTTCTACTTATTTTTTTAAATAATATTCCTTATTTTAATAATGTGATTTTAATTATCAAATTCATTAGCTGACATTTTCAACTTTTGAGAACTGCTTGGTTTAAGTTAATAAGCATTATATCTTCTAGGAACTGTTAAACGATACTATTTTTTTTGGTCAGAAGTTAAAAAAGTTTGAAATCTCGGGTCTAAGAACACTGCAGCCAATATAGGCACTGAGCTCATATTAGAAGAACATTTATCGAGGCACTTAGATAGTAATAAACAATGTTTTGCTGAAAATTTTTGAACAATTGCTCGACATGAAAAGCAAGCGTAATAAAAATCACTTGGTAGTAATTGTGAATCCTGCAGCTTTAAGAGTTTTATAAATTGTGTTTATACCAACAAAGGCTAAAGGAGCATCACTGACGTGATCGCTCTCTTCTCTCTCTCTCTCGATATCCACCATAGCCTTAAGCCTCTATGCACTCTCTCTCTCTCTATATCCACCATAGCCTTCAGCCTTTATGCACTATGACATGTTACATTATGATTAGTAGCAGTTACACCATTGAAGAGAACGTTCCTGTAATAAACCCAGTGAAATTTGAAAACCCCCTTCGCCCACTTATTTGCACAAGAAGCTTCTACACAACCAAAAAGGGAAAAGAAAGTTTGGAACTTACCTGCAGCCACCCCCCGACACAACAAATTGGCTGCAGTAAATTACATTTTTTTTGAACTGGGTTTCATTCGGATGTTTTTAGGTGGAGCTCTTTTGCATGAATGAAAAAATATTTAAGAGTTAGAAAAAGTTCGCAAATTTTATAGGTTGAGTTCCATCGCGTCACGGAGTCTAGCACTGGCTTTTTCAATTTATGTATATGCAATAGATTTCATATAGTGTGAGTACCGATATTCTTATTCGTGTGAGAACTCTAATAATGTCAAACTGAACTTCCTAGAAAAATCGTTAGCTACTAAATTTAGAGTGTGTGCAGCACAATAAACTGTAATTATAGATTTCTCCAGGGTCATCGTCCAAATCAAAAAATGCTTTTGATTCACTTGAGCAACCTTCATCAACATTACATTCTTCATAATTGCATTCCTATTCTGCTCTGCAGTTGTCATTTAAAAGTTATCCTGCTGCAACCATATTCAATCCATTATCGACGGTGATAGTATAAATCTGACCTAGAGAAATGTCGTAGAATTGGACAACTTCTTGAATGATAGCAGTCAGATTACAAGGAATTGCTATATTTCCTTGTGTGTATCGTTTGGCAAACTACTTAATTTTGTGAACCGAACATATTTTTTGGAAAAGTGGTCCGATTCGGGTTCAGGTTCGAGGAGTCTAAAATATTAGAGGTTCGGTTCATGGTCCGGTTCGTCGGACCCAAGAAATCCGAACCGAACCGGTTTGCAGCCTTCTTTTACAGTCTATTATGTCCTCTTAAAGAAAATATCATTAGCCGACACCGATCGGGACCAAACTCGAGAAAAAGTGACTTATGTGAAAATAGTCAAGTTTTGTTTGTGTACGCTTTAGACCGTTCGCAGACGGCTCATACTATCATTGTAACGGTTGCGACGTGGTGTTCGAGAGGTATTCGAAACCAAGGCTGTAAACCGGTCCCGGACCGAACTCCTAAGAACCGGTTCGGTTCGGATTTTTTGGGTCCGACGAACCGGACTATGAACCGAACCCCTACTATTTTTGACTCCCCGAACCTGAACCCGAATCGGACCACTTTTCCAAAAAATAGGTTCGGTTCACAAAATTAAGTAGTTTGCCAAACGATACACACAAGGAAATATAGCAATTCCTTGTAATCTGACTGCTATCTCTAGTTTAGATTTATTCTATCACCGTCGATAGTGGATCGAAGATGGTTCGATCAGGATAACTTTTAAATGACAACTGCAGAGCAGAAAAGGAATGCAACTATGAAGAATGTAATGTTGATGAAGGTTGCTCATGTGAATCAAAGGCATTTTTTGATTTAGACGATGACCAAGTTACCTCAATGGATTCCATGGAGGACTCTATAATTATAGTTCATTGTGCTAAATTTAGTAGTTAACGATTTTTTTTAGGGAAGTTCAGTTTGACATTACTAGAGTTCGCACACTTTATAAGAAACTCCGTTCTCACACTATATGAAATCTATTGCATAGAGAAAAATTTAAAAAAAAACAGTGCTAGACTGTGTGACGCGATGAAACTCAACCTACCCAATGTGCGAACGTTTACTAACTCTTCAGTACATCGACAAATGTCTTAAAATTTTGGAAGGGCAAAAAAAACGAGGACTAACAAGATATTTCCTTAACTAAAATTGCTGTTCCAGCAACTCAAGTATCAGTTGAACGAGCCTTTTCAACACTTAAGTTTGATCTTTCTAATCTAAGAGCTAGTATAGATGAACAGCTCTTGGAAGATATAATGATCATTAACTAAGCAGCGAAGGTAGAGGCCCCAGTCACCAAACGGCCATGCCCAAGACCGCGGTGCCATGCTTTACCAAGCTCCACCCCAAACACACAAAAACCGACAAAGGAGTCAGCCAGCGACGTGGCAAAACGGCATCTCACCGTAGCCCTAGTCGACAAAAGCGACCCTTTCGGAAAAATGACGCCAGAACAGTGGAAGCAAGTGGAGGGGATGCTTTTCGAAGAAATTTTTAAGAGGATGGACGACCCAGCAGCGCAACCGGTAACGTTTGACGGAGCAGGCTGGCTGTTTGGAGTCAAGATCCTCAAATGCATGGACGATCTCACCCTCAAGTGGGTCAAAAGCGTCGTTGCAGACATGGGAAGCCGATGGGAGGGTGCACAGCTGGAGGTTGTTGACAGAACACGTATTCCGTTAGTTCCGAAGGCGAAAGTGCTCTTCCCAAGGGTAGTACCAAAGGAGCAGGCGCTGAAACTGTTACGGAGGCAAAACCCGGACGTGCCAACAAGCGACTGGAAGGTGCTTTATGTTGCTAAGCCCGACAAGAACGGGCAGCACATGGTCCTCCAGATCAACAAGGAGGCCGACGATTTGCTCTACCCAAGGTTCGGGAAGATGGCGTGGGGAGTAGGCAGCGTGCACCTACGACTCAAAAAGCGCCATCCAGAAGACAAGAACGAGCACACGCTGGAGGCAGGGGAGGTCGAGAAGGACTTTGGTATCGACGAGATGGTCGAAAGAGCCAGCAGCCTCGACATTACAGAGGCAGTGCACTCTTCTGAGAGCGAAGGGGATGGTGTCTCAGCCATGGTAGTTGACCCATCCAGCCTGGAGAACGACGAGGATGAGGATTCAACCATGGTAGTTGACCCATCCGAGCCGGGGGACGCCGACAACGATCATGCAGTTGAAGGTCCTCCAGGTCAACTTGCATAAAAGCAAGCTTGCGTCGGCGGAGCTCCTGATAACCCTTGAGGAAGGGCCCGCCGATGTGACCTTAGTTCAGGAACCTTGGATTGCGGCAGGGAACAAGGTCTCAGGGCTAAGGTCACCAAATTACAACACTTTCCATCCCACCGCGGTAAGTAAGGCACGGACAGCCATTCTGGTAAGAAAAGGCATCTATGCTTACCTTATGTCAAATTACAGCTCGGACGACCTCACAGTTGTGGCCCTGGAAGGCCACGATGATGAGCCAATAATAATGGCGTCCTGCTACATGGCACACGAGCGAGAGTCGCCACCATCCGAGCTCGTACGTCTAACGGCCGAGGGGAGTAGGAAAAACCAGCCACTTGTCATCGGAACGAACGCCAACGCACATCACACAGTGTGGGGCAGTCCGGACATAAACGACAGAGGTGAGTCTCTCCTAAGCTTTATACTACAAACTAACATAAAAGTAGAAAACGTTGGAGATGTGCCCACATATGTGGGACCAACATCGGCCAACGTCCTAGACCTAACTCTGACCTTAGGGAACAGTACTCAGGCATCAGAATGGAGAGTCCTCGAAAGACTCTCCTTCTCAGACCACAAGTACATCCTTTTTATGATTTTAAGAGACCAACTAGGTGAAGTACCTTAAAACGGTAGAATCAAAACTACCTACGCCAGCGAACATCTGCTCGGTAGACGATATTGAGATGTCCGTGAAGACGCTCACGTCCAACCTAACCAAAGCATACAAATCCTCATGCAAACTCACAGTTAGCAAACGGAGAACCAGACCCCCCTGGTGGACCCCAGCGCTGAAAGAGCAGAGGAAGGACGTGCAAGAATGCTTCAAACTCGCTAAAGAAGCGGATGACCAACTAATTTGGGAAGAATACAAGATAAGACTTCGCTTCTTCAAAAAAGAAGTACGAAAGGTAAAGCAAAACGCGTGGAGAACCTTCTGCTCCAGCATAGAGAAGGTCTCTGAAACATCTAGACTCAGGAAACTGCTGTCAAAGCCGCCACCCATGCAGAGTCAGCTGAAAACGAACGACGGCCACTGGACGGAAAGCAGCAGGGAAGCGACATGCGCTCTTCTTGATGCGCACTTCCCAGGCTGTACTGTAGTCAGATAAGCCTCTTGACCTACACACGCATCAAAGCAACATCCCAACTAACATCATCACTCCAGAGAAAATCCGTTGGGCGATCGACTCGTTCGCGAGTTACAAATCCCCAGGACAGGATGGAATATTCCCAGCCATGCTAAAGACGATCAAATGCGCAATCGGCTCATGGCTGCAATCCATTTTTGAAGCTTGCTTGAAATGGCGCTATGTACCTGTGGTCTGGAGGACAGCACGCGTTGTATTCTTGCCAAAAGCGGGAAAATGCAGTCATGTGCAACCAAAAGACTACAGACCCATAAGCCTCACATCATTCCTGCTCAAAACAATGGAAAAACTGCTAGATCTCCACATAAGAGAAGGCTTGAACCTGACCTTGGAGAACAATCAGCACGTCTACACGAAAGGGAAATCGGTGGAAACGGCGCTACACTCCCTAGTAGCCACCATCGAGAAGGCCCTATACCATCAGGAATTTGCCCTGGGAGCATTCCTAGATATATCTGGTGCATTTAACAACGTCACCACAGAAGCGATAATGCGAAGCCTAAGGGCCCTAGCAATACACAAGACATTGTACTCCTGGATATACAACCTGCTGAGCTGCAGAAGAGTACAAGCCGAGTGGGGTACCACAACCATGACGAAAGAGGCACATGGAGGAACGCCTCAGGGCGGAGTCCTGTCGCCCCTTCTATGGAACCTTGTGGTCAACGAACTATTACGAAATTTCCGCAGGAAAGCACCCAAGACAACCGCATATGCTGACGACATAAGCATAATTATCATGGGGAAATGTCCATCGACTCTTAGCTCAATCATGGACTCTACTCTCAAAGAGACACTAAAGTGGGCCACAGAAGCCGGACTCAGTATTAATGCGGAGAAGACGGACCTGATTCTCTTCACCAAGAGATACAAGGTACCGCAATGGACTCCACCTACGATAAATGGAATACAGCTAACGCCAAAGAACAACGTAAAATAACTTGGAGTAGTAATCGACAGTAAACTGTCATGGAGACTCAATGTGGAGGAAAGGGTGAAAAAGGCAACCAATGCGCTATATACATCCCAGAAGATGCTAAGCAACACTTGGGGCCTATCACCAAATCTAACGCACTGGCTCTTCATCTCAATAATACGACCGATACTACTACATGGCATATTGGTATGGTGGCAAGCCACGGAGAAGTCCACATATCTTAAGCTGATGGAAAAGGCCCAGCGGCAGGCATTAGTCTGCATAACGGGGGCGCTGAGGTCCACTCCAACAAAAGCACTCGAACACATCCTAGGAGTCAACCCCCTGGACATCCAAGCACGCCTCCTTGCACAAACGACGGCCCAACGTCTTTGTGCGGCAGGCACCATGGCGCTACAAAGCTATGGACACAGCACGGTGGGTAGAGTGATCAACAGTAGCACGGACTACATGATCCCAAAAACCAACTTCACAGGTGCATCAGCATTACTGGGACCAGAAGACTGGCGTACAGGACTGACCCAGAAAGCAATGCACCTATTTACAGACGGCTCCAAGATGGCCTCAGGAGTCGGAGCCGCTGTATACTGCGATGAGCCGGAATTGAGGCTCTCCTATAAACTGCCAGACCACTGCACCATATTCCAGGCGGAGGTCTTCGCAATAAGGAAAGCAGCGGAATTGGCAGAGCAATACGCACCAAACAACCAAATAAACATATACTTTGACAGCCAAGCGGCAATCAAAGCAATGCAGAGACACACCATTAACTCCAAAAATGTTCTGGCAAGCAGGGAGGCAATAGATTCCCTCAGCATCTCTAGAAAGGTGCAAATCTACTGGATTCCCAGCCACCGGGGCATTGATGGAAACGAAATGGCTGACAGTCTTGCAAAAGCCGGAACCGCACTAAGCCAAGAAGCAACACTAAACATATCTATCTCCGTACAGACGCTACACATCAAGATGGAGGAGATAGCGGAGAAAGAAGCAGAGGAAAAGTAGAAGAACGCAACCGGCTGCAGAATCTCAAAAATCATGTGCAAGACAAGAGACAAAAAACTCACGCACTATATGCTACAGCTCCAAAGAAGAGACTGTAGACTGCTTATAGGCATACTAACTGGTCACTGCCTAGCAGCTGCTCACGCGAAAAAGCTAGGAATCACGACAACGGACATCTGCAGGAAATGTAAGGAACCTGGAGTCGTTGAAACTCTGGAACACCTCATCTGCAGCTGCCCAGCGATCGCTAAGACGAGACTAAGACATCTGCACTCCCCAAGTCTCACCTCTCTTGAAGAGGCGTCAAGGAAGTCTCCCAAACAACTATTGGCATTTGCCAAAACGTCAAACATCCTCTTGGATTTCTAATGGTACCCAGAAAAAGCCACCCGGCCTCACTAAGGACCGTAAGGTCTATGTGTGGTCCCTACAAAGGGCCAGCCGGAACTACCTACCTACCTAACTAAGCAGTTCTCAAAAGTTCGATAATTAAAATTACATTATTGAAATAAAGAATATTCAGGCCTGTTCCAGTTTCCTATTTCGATCAAATCATGCGGAATCGGAATTCTTAAAGGTTACCGCTTCCAAAAACCGACTGTACTTTTCGGATACTAGATCAAAATTTCCATTTATCTTCATTCGAAACTCTTGATGGCAAAACGTTTCAACTGAATTCCTTAATCCTTTCTGGGAAATCACAACTCTACTAATTCCGATCAATCGAACTCGGAAACGAGAACAGGCCTGATTATTTTTAAAAATTAATTTTAATCCCGTGTGTTCTACAAATCTTCTACACATGGAATACATCGAAACTATTCTTTTATGTTCAAGCGAACCGAGGTTCGAACCAAACCGTGGGTTCAGGGGTTCCAGGAACCGGTCCGCGAATCGAACCTTAGACTTTTCAGCGGGTTGGGACACCCGGACCGAACCTTCTGCAAAATTTTAGAGGTTTGCAGCCTTGTTCGGAACAATTATAAAAAAATATGGAAACAACTAAAAAATAATTTAAAACATAATTTACACAAATAAATATAATGATTTTCAAAAATCTTTACAATAAATACGCATATTTGTATAAAAAGCATGAAAAAAATATTGATTTTTTATGGGATCTTTATTTATAAGATGCTCGATCGGGTTAAAACTTAGTCAAAACATCAAAACAATTAAACACTTTTTAACACTGCTATTTATTATTCGATTTTTATAAAAATTTTAAGGATTTTAGATATTGTGAACATAAGTGAGTTATTCCACATTTCTTATTGTGGGGGCGGGGGTGGGCTAAAATTTGAAACAAACTTGATCTGCGTGCAGACAATTGGTCTACGTTTTAAATTTGGTTGCCTAGCTCTCCTAGTCTCTGAGATCTAGGTGTTCAAACAGACGGACGGACGGACATATGGAATCGGCTGTTGATGCTGATCAATAATACATATACTTTATATGGTCGAAAATGATTCGTTCCGCCTGTTACATATATTTGCACGGCTTTAGTATACCCTTTTCACTCTACGAGTAACGGGAATAATTAGTTTAAGAAATTTTTTTTTAGTTAGCTAAAGTTAGGTTGAGATTGCTAGGGATAGTAAGACTGTAAGACAGTAAGACTGTCCCTACACTTAGGCCGAGTAGGCCCTTTGCAACGGAATCTCTATATCGGACAGTTCCGATAGGTTGAGTATCTACAGCGGAAACCGGAAGGATTTTACTTAGTTCCGTAGCCAGGCGCGCCAGGTTTAATTTCTTGTGACTAACTTGTATGAGGCTAAGGGCATCCCTATTAAGCTCTCCTCTGGGAGTAGCTGAATGATAGTGCTGAATGGATCTGCCTGCAATTATAAGAAATATTTGTTCCATACATGTCAAACCTCTATCTCTTACCATCTCTGAGATCTCTTCGTTCATCGACTCGGCTGTTGATGCTGATCAAGAATATATTATATATACTTTAATTTTTTATTTTGTTTGGTAGCACTGTTAGTGACAGCAGTGCAAAATTTAACGTAAAAAATTCCTTAATGTTTAAGATAATGTTGAGATACTGTGATCAAATTAAAAGGTGAATTTTAAATTTGTTTTAATTGGTTTTTCCAACCGATAACACTGTTATTGACAGCTGTGCCTGCTTTTTGTTGTATAGTATCCGTAAAAAAAAACAAAAGTAATAAAAGTCGAGTTTTAACGGGCGCGAATAGGCTCAAAAGTATTTGTATATAACTCATACGCACTGTTGCTCGCCAGTTTCGTCTTTTTCCCATACTAAAAGTTAAGCGGGCTAGTGGTGACATAACGTTGCGTTTTGTTTGAATGCAGTTGTCTATGCTCGATATAAAAGATCAGATTTGCCCATTTCTCCCTATCGCCCTCAACTATCACCACTAGCACAACAAAAAAAATGCTTTGGAACTTTGGCCGGTCAGTTTTTTATGGAGGCTTCGCCATTGCACATAGAGAGCTCCGCGTCTTTCTTTTTCAATGCAGCCGTTCTTCCGATTTTATCCTATAAAAGTTTAACTTTAAAGGAAACTGTTGTATCTGGCCAATGCGTCAAGCGGCCATCCTTTCCTGTCATTAAGAAAACAAAGGCCGTTAAAGCCAAAAAAAATACTACGGGCGGTAAGCAACAGTGGTGTTTTTAGTCAACATCTAAATTTAATATGAAATCAGTTATAACGACCCATTCAAGTGAATTAAAAATTCTTTCTGTCAGTTCAGTGTAATAATGATGATTTAAGAATGACATTCTAGCAGTTAATTTAAAAATGATTCAGTTAAATTAGGTCTTTATTAAATGTCATGAATTTTAATAATTAACTTATGTATAAACCATCTAAAATGCATTATAAGTACACATGTTGGAATAAACTTGTCTGTTTACACAAATGATTTAAATATATATATTCATGTTGGTATTATATTATATTCGAAGTTCGCTTATTCAATAAAATCCACAATTTATGATTACATGAATGCTTACTGCCGAAAACTAGGTAAGCTAGAAAACTGAACGCAAAAATACTTTAAGCATACCTTTGTTACATAATTATGTTTATATAGAGTTAGTTTCGTCTGTTTCTCAAAGAAAAATCAGTGGCAATATTCCTACGATATTGGAATTATTTTTAACTAGGATGGATTATGATGGATTTCGAAACAACTCTAGCCATTTACACGTGTGTTTAAGCAACCCAATTGCGCACTTGGAGTTTAAATTTCATTTTATAAATATTCAAGAGCGTGTCATATCGATAAAGTGCATTCTGTGAGATTCCAAAACCTCAGTTCCCGTGGCATAACTAAAGTTTTGCCTATTAAATTATTGCACCTCCTTATTGTGTTTTTAAAATTCTATTTAATGTACTTTGTTGGGCCGTGAGATGGATGACGCCAGACAAGCCAAATCGATCTGATCATTAATTGTAGGATCACGATTTCTTTAAGAAAGCAGCAGTGTGTGACGTCGCTGGTTGTATCTGTGTTAATCACATACCACGGCCCAACCTAGATGGTACAGTTCTAAACTAAGAATGTAATTAAAAGTTGTAGTTAACGTTAGTAATGTTTTTTGTTTTTACAAATTGTATATGAGTATGTATTTATGTATATACGTCGAGGTTTGCGCCGTTATCGTTAATAAAATTTAAATGATTTGAATGCAGATAAATTTCAAATGAAGGTAAATTACAATTCCACAATTTATTGCAAAAATGAGATGTCGGTTTGTTAAATATATAATTATTAATTGCATTTGACTTAATATACAATACAAATTTGAAAACTAATTTCGAGTATAGTTAAGAATTGTATAATTTTACTTTTCTTCTTTGACGACAGAGAAACTAACATTGATCTAAGACTATTACAAACTAAGTCAATTAATCTTTACTGCTTTCATCACATGCAGCAAAGATCGAATTGTTACACTTTACTCAATAACCATTATCAAAAATATTATCTACGATTTTTATACAATAAATAAGTTTTCATTGATTGCGGAAGCTGAAGCTGTTGAATGCGATCTTCCAAATTTACTCGACCAATTTTTTGTCGAATTGTTCTTCGGCAAAGGTCCATTAATGGCAAAGGTTCAGCTGAAACAGAAGATATCGGAACATTTATTAAAGTGAAATTTCATTAATGCATTCATCAAGAAGTATTAAAAACTAAATTTCGCATACTGTGCGCGCATGCCAATATTTGATTTTCTTCATTTAAAGACCTACAAATAAAGATTATTCAATGAATATATGAATATTCTTTGCTACAAGTCAAAGTGAGTGTTGCGAGTTTTTTTTAACAAAATGGGGTAGAATAGTCAATTTTGTACATTTTAATTTAAAATTTGCAGCTAGTCCATTGAGATATGGAGTTTCAACAGCCAGATTCGGATAAACCGTTTTGTCAAAACTCTTTCTTGACACTTTAAAATAAGGATTATATTTGTTATTATACCCTGTTCAAAATTCAATGGAATTTTTGCGAATGCTCACATAAAGTGCAAACAACTTTAAAGAGCGAAGAATGCTTGCACAAAGACCATTTCGTTTTCGAGTTACGAGCAGTTTTAAAGAGAGCATACAGGGTGTCCTATTCAAGTGGCGAGCAGTGCATTCTTGATCAGCATGACGAGCTGAGTTGATATAGCCATGTCCGTCTGTTTCTATGCTATCTCCTCCGTCAGTTTTAAAGCTATCTTAACCAAACTTTGCACGAAGTCTTTTGGTACCAATACGCTGCACATTTGTCGAAACCGGCCGGATCGGATGACAATAGCATATAGCTGCCATAGGAACCATCGGTCGAAAATGTTGTTTTAATGCGAAAAACTTTTTTGTCTTCAACGCAAACGTACCCAAACCTCGAATTTATAAGTTTCTATGCTTTCACATAATTCCACCAAGTTTGATAGAACAAGTATAGCTGCCATAGAAATTGGGTGTAGAAAATGTATATGGGAGGCCTTGTCAAAAATGTGTACATTTGTGTCAGTGGATTAAGGCAACTAATTTATATTAATTAAACAAGCTACAACAATGGTATATAAACTTCGGTCGAGCCGAAGTTAGCTTTCCTCTATTTTTTTTTTTGCAAAATTGCAGGTTTGTACTGGAATAAAAGGGACACATTTATGTAGAGATCAGATGTACTGACGCGCTGGCAACCTTGGTAGTAGCAGTGGTTCGTTCATCTTAGTCAACGAAGTCGAGTTAAGTTGTGGCGTCGTAGTAGTCCAGTTGTACCGAGAAGTCGCAGTTGTTAAGTTGTCCAAGTCAGACGTAAAAGTTCCCGTTGCAGTGAGTTTTTCCATATCCCAGGTTCAAAGTTGATCAGTGGTTCAGTCGCTAAGTTGTTCTAATGCTGCCATGCATTCTTGCTGCGGTTTAAAATATACTCACAAGCTTTTTTTCGCGTCAAACACTCCTTTTATTATAATCACAATCAATATGTAATCAACTTTATAATCATTAAACCATTCATTAAACATACTCTGAGAGTATCACTCTCCACATTTAGTAGCCTGTGTATCCACCCTTATTCTTGCAAACTGCTTTTGTCCCGAAACCATTCCCTCACAAATTCCAAAGAGTGTTTTGGGTCATTGTCCTGCTGGAATTTCCATACAAGCCGCATATTTTCCTCAGCATATAGAAGCATTACCGTCTCCATTATATCTTTGTCAACAAAGCGATCCATTTTGGTATCGATTGAATGTATCGGGCCTATGCCTTGCCACGGAAATTCTTTTTGCCAACCATGCTCGACTGTTTTCGTTTACGTGAAATTCTTTGCCTTTTGGTCGACAAACGTTCCTTTGAACATCGCTTGTAAAAAACAAATTAATCTTGGTTTCGTTGCTCCAGAGAATGTGCCAATGCTAAAATTTCCCTTCTTCAAATTTGAACATCCTGGCTGGGTGGGGTACAGCTGTGCAAAAGGCATGTTTGCAAGTTTTTTTCTTTAAAAACTTTTACGCAACCGGTCGCCTTCACCAGCTATTGGAGCTAGCTGTGAAGTAACTAGCCATTGAAAAGTTTCTCAAACTTTGCCGTTCGGCTTTGAGCTATAGGTCTCGTTCTCTTGTTCGAAAATTTCAATCTCGGCTTGGCCCTCTGGGGCTGTAAAGCAAAGTATTTTTTTGAAGCAAAGGGACTTTGCGGGTTATCTTGCTAGGTAGCGTAGTACTTATTTCGCTTCAAATCGCTTTTGATGATTTGAAAGGATCCCGTTTGGCCAATAACACAATACGATAATCTGTAGCTATTGAAGGAAAACTAAGAAAATTACATCCAAGGCGCGGAGCATTTCAATAGTTTTTTTTGGTTAAAGAGCATTTAAAGCGAAGTTCTGAGACCAACCAAAAAGTATGTGGCAATGCATTTGTTATCAGTTCCTTGTTCTCGGATCTTACTCCTCAGCTCTACAGTGATGTGTTTCAAAACAGTGCTGCCAGACTTACAAATTTAACTTTTATTTTGAAAATTTACTATTTATCGTCTTTACACCTTTTTTCAATGAGGTGAGTAACATTATCCTCTTTCCGCTCGGCAGATGTGTCTTAAAAAGTAATGGTATTGTACAAACAGTCTCACACATAACTATACCCTTGTAGAGGGTATATTAAAATTGTCCAGATGTTTGTAACGCATAGAAGGAAGCATCTCCGACCACACAAAGTATTGATTGATCAGCATGACCAGATGAGTTGATATAGCCATGTCCGTCTGTCCGTCTGTTTCTATGCTATCTCCTACGTCATTTTTAAAGCTATCTTAACCAAACTTTGCAGGAAGTCTTTTGGTACAAATACGCTGCACATTTGTCGAAACCGGCCACATCGGATGACTATAGCATATAGCTGCCATAGGAACAATCGGTCGAAAATGTTGTTTTAGCAAGAAAAACTTGTATGTCTTCAACGCAAACGTCCCCGAGCCATGCATTTACAAGTTTTCTATGCTTTCACATAATTCCACCAAGTTTGATAGAACAAGTATAGCTGCCATAGAAATTGGGTGTAGAAAATGTATATGGGAGGCCTTGTCAAAAATGTGTACATTTGGCCGAATGTACATATTTGTGTCAGTGGAATCAGGCTACTAATTTATAAAAATTATGCAAGCTACAAGGGTATATAAACTTCGGTCGAGCCGAAGCTAGCTTTCCTCTATTTTTTTTTATTTGGTTGGGTTGTGGAAATCTAGTCTTTCTGATGCTATTCAACTTGCAGTTTGTATGTTAAATTCCAATAACAATTGATTTCAAATACATAAAAATAAACAAACCAATAGTCAAAAATCGATAACAAATGTAAATAGACTGTTTTAAAAGCCAGCACTCTTCAACTAGGCAACTCAAATTTTAACAAATGACAGCTCAGCTGAGCGGTCAGCTCAAATGGAACCAGTTCTATTAGCTGAGCAGTCACATTTCTAGTGATCCATTTACATTTTTGTCAAACAGAATGTAATTATGTTCTTATAACAATTTTTCCGTTTATTTTGATGTGGATACGATACTTTCGCACAGTCCGACCATTTCGCGCGAAAGTGCGATGTTAGTTGTTAGTCTTGTCAAATCAAGCTATTAGAAACTTGCAGCAAAATTTCCTAGCAATCAGTTGAATACCAATTTACCAACATATATAAATAAAGCTCTGCAAAAAATTAAAGTTCTATTATTTTCTCATAAACATTTACTAATTGAAAATATTTCAATATATTGATCTACCCACTCATTGTTAATCTCTCCTGCTTTACAAGTAATACTTGTATTATACCTTAAGCTAGTGAATTTTTAATAAATAGAGGAATGCTAACTTCGGCTCGGGCAAAGATAATATACCCTTGCAGCTCGTAAAATTTATATAAGTTAAGCTTTTAAATGATTTTCAGTCAACAATTCAATTATCTCTTTGAACAATGTTAGCCGAGTGATTTCCCAAAGTGAGCACTAGATGGCGCTACTTACAAACATCAGAATTATGTGGAATAATATATAAATCAAGTTTGTGAGCGATAGCACTGAAAAGAAAAAGTTTTTTCTTCTAAGACTTTTTCGGACCAATGTTTTTTATGGTAGACCATATAGTTGTGCAAAGTTTGGTTAAGATAGCTTTAAAACTGACAGAGGAAATAGCATAAAAACAGACGGACATCGCTATAACAACTCCGCCCGTCATACTGATCACGAATACAAATACTTTATGTGGTCGGAGATAGTTCCTTCTATGCGTTACAAACATCTGGACAAATTTAACATACCGTCTGCAAGGGTATACAAATTAATAACAATAACTCAGCTCTGCTTTGACATTGGGGTCGAGCCCACACATGTACGCATACGGGGGATCGATTAAGTTTTGGGGTTGTCCACAAAACCAGCAGTCACTACCTCACCTACGTTTGATACCAACTCTTTCTGTCAAGTAAAGCAACTATCTGTTGGCCTGCCTTAAAGGGTCTGCATTAAAAACGATCATTTCTAATTACAAGTGAAAATTATCCCCAATGTTTTGGAAAAATTGAAAGAGCGGTATGATAATCCCACATATATATTTCTAGAAAGAATTGCTGTTCTGTTTGCGCTAAACCCTTTCACGTAATCAAGCGGACCTCAAATTCGAAACGTAGTGGGTAAGATGTGCGCTATTTTAACTTGTTGGAATCGATTGGAACCGCAATTGGTATAGCTTAAGCCATGCTCATCTGTGGTGCCACAATATTAGATCCAAAAGTTGAAAAATTTGCAAGAATTGCTAGAAGCAGCTATATGCTGTAGTCATCCGATTTGGCTCAAACTGAGCAGAATTATGTGGAAGCATATAATATTAATCAATATCATGATTGGGAGCGATAGCATTGAAAACAAACAAGTTTTCCTACTAAAGGATGGTATGAACAGCTGTTCGGGATTTGTTTGGGAGTCCAAACTATTTAAATTCATTTATTTTGAAAAAAAAGACCGAAAAGAAAGTTAAGTGAAAATCTCGTTAAGAGCGCTTCCATAAGAAAAAAAATATTGCGCTGTTAAATGCCGTAAAGGCAAAGGTAAATATTTGGGACCTCACCAATAAAAAGCATTTTGATACAGTTGACATGGAGTCTGAAGCAACAGTCCGCAGTGCAGAATGAGCTGTAACAAAGGGCCAAGGCCGATTCAGTAATAATGTCGAACTTCCACAAAGTGAATCTTAAGGGGACCAAAAAAAAAATTTGTTATAAAGAAAATACGTAATATAGAGAAAAAAAATACGTAATATGAAATTGCAGTGTTCAGGAAACTAATTCGTTATATAGAGAACTTCGTTTTTCAGAAATTCGTAATAGGGAAGTTAGACTATAGTAAGTTTTATCAAATAAAACAAATAAATAATGAAAATATCAGGGCTGCAAGCCCAAAAAAATTTTCGGAACCTCCGGTTTGCAGGTTCGAACCCAAAATTTAGTTTTGGTTCGAACCTTGGTTCGTTGCACGTTTTACCCAATATATACAAAATTACAATACAATAGGTATACACCTGACGCATAAATACATTGTAAGACTGTAGATTATAATTGACGTGAGATTGGCGCACGTTTGCTGGATATGGACTTCCTTCGTTGCGCTAGTGTATAAATCTTCAGTCCGATTAATTATGCTTTCTCGTATGCACTTTAATCAGTTTTTCACTCACAAAATTGAGCATCGATTGGTGTTTATTCGCCATACTTGGAACTTTTTCCCACAATGATTTGATCAAAAATGTCTTTGTCTTCTTTTGAAAGTGCCGTATTAAATTTGCTGCATGCCCGTCGGTCATATTTAGTTTGCATTCGTGACATTCTGATTTATCAAGGCTTACATTGTATGTAAATTTCGTAAATAATAAATTTGTCGTCATTGCTTCACATCTTCTCAGTCAAAACTTCTCAAACGAAATGAAATGCGCGTTTTTGTTGTTCTGACTTGTGTTTCTTCTGTCTCTTTCTGATTTGATACATTTTTTAGCCCAATTATTGGCGCGTGGCTAGTGTTGCCAATTTAGCTATTTTTCCCACCAAATATCGACTGTTACAAAAGCCAAAACTTAAGAGAGTAATTTAAAATAGCTAATCAATGTCAATTAATTAGCTAGAATTGCAGGAACTGTCAAAACTGAATAGTTTTCGGCTTTAGAGCTTACAAAATAGCGATATCTGGTGGGAAAAACAGCTAAATTGGTAACGCTGGCGTGTGGACACACTTCTGTTTGTATTCGGCCGACATGTTTCTTCAGTAGCATGCACCGGGTTGGATAGATTGGCGCATATGTATATGTATAAGATGAAAAATAAAACGTTCAATACATTGTGCAGTGCACATTGGACATTTACATTGAATTTGTAGAATATTACAAATTAAAATCTCAGACTGGAAGTATTGTGGTCTATGTGTATGTAATATAAATTACGCATACGTATGAATGTATTCATATGTACATAGGTAGGCAAAGTATCACGTATTTAAATTGTTTTACATATGTTCAATGTACATTGTACATACATATATGTATGTAAGTATTTTAATAACCATTGGGAGTGCGAAAAGGAGAAAATAACAAATCGGAGAAATTTATTTTATGAACCAAACCAAAAGATAGGATTCGGAACGGGTTCGTGTTCATCTATTTTCGTCGTCGTGGTTCGGTTCAGGGTTTGGTTCACAGTAAAAATAAAGCCGGAATTCCGGGTTCGAACCGATTCGGTTCAAACTCGGTTTGCAGCCCTGGAAAATATATTAAATTTCTTATTCATCTTGCACGCCACCAGGGAGAGGGTATTTTGTTGCCCGACGTGGAGTTGCGCGTCAACCGGGTGCTGTGACCCCAAGATCAGCAGAGGTTTTAGATGGACCTCGCCCCTCACCAAGGGGGAATTGTACTTGGGGGACTTCGATGTCCTGGGGTCGCGCTAGTCTGGAGACACTTTTCAGTGCGTACAGGATACCGTGGTTTTAATCCAACCTATCTTATTCCTCCTCGCATTTCATATTCTGAATTTATTTTATTGTTGCTTTTATAAAATAAAAATATTTTTTTTAGAATTTGAGTATTGCCGGCTCTAGGTCAAGTGAAACACACAAAAATGTATGATGTTTTCCAATATATTTCGGTTGCTCCTCGGCAACCATCTTCAGGGACAATTATTTTACACGTCTGCTACGTTCGGCGTGGAGTTGGATACTAATTTTTTTTTAACCAAATCTCAACTGATCAAACGGAATGTGATTAGCCACTATTTTTACACTACGGCTCAAACGTAAATAAAATGCACAAACTAGGTAATCATAGTTTAAAAATTGCCAGATATGTGCAGAAGAAACTCATCATCTGCAGCCGCAAAACTAGATCAAATGTTGAAGATGTCTTCCGCCAGCAAATACTTTAGCATCCTGTAAGTTGGGCTCCAACTCGTGATTAAATCTACGATGCGCTCTGCAAAGGTAAAAAAACACGAAACTGTACCGGTATCAACGTTTCGGATTCGTTCCGGTGCTGTCGGTTCCATTAATAACGGTTTCGGAACTCATAAAAAAATTTGTATAGTTTCCGGTTGTAGTACTTGATTTAAACGATTCATACATTAGAAATATTACTGCATTTTACCATTCTATAAAAAATAAATGGAACACTTGCCGCTTGCCTTGGCCATGCACAACTCATGGGCGTAGTCTGTTTTCAATAAAGGGGGTCCATATACTTCTCCCACTGTGCTTAAACCCTCTCCACACAGCAGTTGCTCCTATAGCTGGAATTTTTGAAATCGATAGCATATCGATAGAAAATGTAGCCTATTAACGGAAAATAGCTATATGTTGTGATAGTGGCTAGATCATCCATGACAGTAACTTGATCATCAGTCGCGGATGATCTAGCGAATGGAAATACACAGAAAGAATGAAGTCCCTTAGATCATTCAGCGGCTGACCTCTGGAATGTGTCAGTGGAACAGGGGTATACGCTCGTTGTCCTGATCAAGAATTTTCACGTACGGGTTCGAAAATGACTGAAATCAGTCGGTAAGCAATATCTTAATAATGTTGGGGAATTACCTTTAAAAATTGGAATTGACAACAAGGCTGATTACTTTGCGACACAATTTTAAACTCAAACGAGAGCGTAAGTTAAAGTCGGCACTGCCCGACTTCGATATTCCCGTTACTCATGAAAAGAAATGTTTAATACCATTCCAGTGTTCCTGATGGGGGTGAGCCTAAAAGTATGTAACATTTTTTAACTCTGCTATTTATTATCCGATCTTGATGAAAATATCAGGCATTATAGATATTGTGAATATAAATGTAAATCTTTAAAATTGTTCGAGTTATTCATCATTTTTTATTGTGGGGCGGTGGTGGGCGTGGCAAAATTTTGAGTCAAACTTGATCTGAGTGCAGACAATAGGAGTCTACATTTCAAATTTGGTTGCTCTAGTTTTTCCAGTCTCTGAGATCTAGGTGTTCATACAGACCGACGGACAGGGCTATATCGATTCTGCTATTGATGCTGATCAAGAATATATGTATATACTTTATATAGTCAGAAACAGGGCTTAATACCGGAACCGTTAACCGAAATAAACCGTTTCAAATCACGTACAGGAACCGATACTAATTTGTTTTTGAGAACCGAAAACCGTTTACCGTTATAAATGGACCCGATAGCACCGGAACGAAACCGAAACGTTGGTACCGGTACAGTTTCAGTTTTTTTACCTTTGCAGAGCGCATCATAGTTTTGGTCAGGATGCCAAAATATTTGCTTCCGGAAGACATCTTCAACATTTGCTCCAGTTTTGAGGCTGCAGATAGCGACTTTCTTCTGCGCCAGAAAGAGTGGGACACAGTTTGCGAAATTGTACGCATATTAGAACCAGCGGAGGTAGCCACAACTAAACTTTAAGCAGTAAATCTAGTTTTGGGTGATTGGAAATATGGAAAAATTTGTCCTCTTAGCGAAAACGTTTGTTCAAAAAAACTCAAAGAAACAATGCTTTTGAAAACAATGCTTTTTTATGTGGTATATTTTTGGACCCTAGTTATAACGTAACGCTATGTACTGAGCAAAAAAATTGTACTTGAATCGATCTTTTAATAAATATTTATGCACAAATTTCGTCGGTTGCTGATCAATCACTGCATAATGATGAGGGCAGTTCTAATACTAATTCAACTAAAAGCGTCGACGAAGTTGAGACACATATGATATTGCAGGAAAAGAAACTTGGTGATAAAAATACATCATTTGTGTCAACAAATAAGCTACTGCATTCCATTAAGACTTTTTCATACTCAAATGTGTTTGAAACCATGAAAACATTCGTAACTGTTGGTGAAAATCATCCACAAAGTTCCCACAATTGTGTGTGATATCAAAAGGCTTGCTTTCTGTTCCAGCTACGCAAGTTAGCGTGGAACAGCTATTCTCTGGCGTAAAATTTATAATGAATCTGCTAAGATGTTGTATGGACTCAACCACAATTGAATTGAATTTTGACTCGTTTTATTACACAGAATTAAAATGGATTAGCATTATCTCAGAATTTAATTTTTCCAATATTAAAAATAAGTACTACTTATACCGGTACGTACCGGTATACCGAAATAAAAATCCGGGTACCGTATCGAAATTATTTGAAAATCGAAATAGAACCTTTAACCGAAACATCCATTTCGGTACGTACCGGTACCGGAACCGAAATTCGTTTCGGGATTAAGCCCTGGTCGGGCTTCTGCCTGTTACATACATTTGCACGACTTTAGTATACCATTTTTACTCTACGAGTAACGGGTACAAAAATTGGTCGCGTCCAGACCATATAATTCTGAAAGGGTATATTGTTAGTATAAAACCTTGACCTGGGTTGGTCTGATCAGCTGTATATTTTTATTGCACTTTGAAGTTTTCAGCTTCTGATTGGGATTTAGAACTTCATATTTCGTAAGCTGATTTTAATATTGGTTTTATGTCTTCAGCAAACTTATTGCACTTTTTTATTACCCTTTTATAAGAAACTATAATAGGGATGGCTTAAGGTTCAAAAAATATAGACTAATCATTGATGCAAATATTTTTTTTAACATGGTGCATAAAAATCGAAATTGTTATGAGAGAATTGATTGTCTCCCGACAATACTTACGATCTAGTCCGCCAATGTAGCGCATCGTGATCTCGCAGTGTCCCCAAACCGCTGACACAACGGGATAGAGCTTCTTTCCTTTCAGCCCTCTAAATGCAATACCCAGATATTGCTGATCGACGATAAAGCTCAATGTTCCTTCGTCCATATCTAAAGCTACCAAGAACTTGTCGGGAACCAAGAAAGCTTCGTCATTCTTCAATATGGCTGGATATGTGACGCCAGCACAATTTTTAGAGTCGTGATACAATTTATTTCTGCCCAAATCCCAGCCCCAACTTAATTCGGTGGATCCCACGAGGCTCTGGTATCCTACCGAGTGCAGTGGCGCATCTGCGGTGGCAACGCCCACAACGGCGTGTGTTCCTCGCTGCCTAGTTGGCCAGTAAATCTCCCAAATGTGCAGTCCTTTGGTGAGGCCAATTTTTCCCCGGATGCAGTCCGTACTTTGTGCGACGGGATGTCTGTGAAATGTCAACTTGTCGTCCTCCTTTACAAATATGTTTAACGATCTGTCCTCCGAGTTCCACGAGTGTTTCAATTGGATTTCTCGGCTCGCTGGTGGCATGTCGAGCAGAATGTCAATTCGCGCCGGTTTTACAAAATCGGCCTGCAATTCTCTGGGTATAATTGGTTTGAATGTAGCCTGCGAGTCATTTCGGCTAACTGTTTTAACACCGCCACTAATTTTTTGACCCATGTTCATGCCACGGCAGCTTCGAGATCGTCTCTGGTCAATAGCAACTTTATAAGATAAACGAAGACGCTCAAAATCTCTGGGTTCCAATCTGGAGAGCACAACTCGTGGAGATAACGTGGATGATGTTGAAATACTTTGAGGACGTCGCCTTTCACTGGACCTAACTGAAGGTGTCCGACCACCCTTATACCTGGAACGAATGGAAATTGGTGAAACAAAACATTTTCAATTAACATTTATATATACATATGTGCACTTGTGTTTGTTTAATGTTTATGCCACTCATATACACACATGCGTATGTATGTATGCATATACATATGGATTATAATTTTTACCTTGAAACATGTCTTCACAATGTTTACATGTACTTTCAAATATGTACACATGTGCAGGTATTATTCGTAATAATACACGGATACATACATATGTAATATAAGGGAGCATCAGCGCCTATACATGTAAGTACGTATATATCAGCATACACATCTTCATTTGACTGTGCAACTGCATTCGCAAATCAATACACACATATATTCATTGTTAGTACATATGTACATGTGAGTATGTTGAACATACATATGTACGGCATACATAAATATATATGAATGTGTTGTTAAAACCTCCAATAAATTTGAAGCGGCCTTGATAATGGACAAAAAACTTGAAAATATGTACATACATACATATGTATGCATATTTTTCCTTTTACATGTACGTATACATATAAATACACACATATGTATGTATGTTTATACAAGCCAATATTCGAATGCACGTTCACATTTAGTATTTAATAATACTACTGTTTTTGATATTATTGTGTAAGCTTGAACCAAACACTTCACATGTCATTATATAATTTACCTTTTTTTGCCAAGTTCCATCTACAAAAATTGTTAAATTGCGAGATTCAAATAATGAACAAAATGGCGTCACTGACGAGGTGAAGACTAATTATTGGCAAATTAATTGTATTGAAAACGTTTCATCATTTACATAGCATCAGGGAACAACCAATTACATACATATGTACATATGACAATGCCAGACAAATATTTATTAATATTTGTGCAAATTGCGATTTAATTTAAATTATTCTACACCGATTTCAAACCAACGATTCGCTTGAACGAAAAAAAACTCCGCTTACAAAACTACCACACGAGTTCTCAAGGTTGCACATAAGCCATGGTATACACAGGGTGAGTCCGGTTGAAGTAACGAATACATTTGGGGGTATATTTACACGTTTAAAAGTAGAATAACAGCACAAATGCATTAAGGGAATTCCTGCAAATTATCGATAACAAATCAGTAGCATATATAAGATTTTTAAAATTTTGTTCTTTTCTTTTGTTGTTTACATTTCTTAAATCAATTAACAGAGCAATAACATTTATGTCAGCAATTCACTGTCATCAGTCAGCGCATGCTGAAGCTAAATAATGGCAAAAGTTAGAAGTCGCGCACTGACTCGTAAACTGTAGATTAATTCACAAACTTTTTTTTTGGTTTGAAATTATTGAGTTATACCAAGTCAAAATATATTAATTTTTGCATCAAAATCTGTTTAACTTAATATTTTAGGTATAGCATGGCATGGGCAGCACAATGTACTTTTAGACTTTCGATTTCTTTCGTAGTTGATACATATGATGAATTATTGTTTTTGGTGCATTTTGTCGAAGGAATGATTTTTTTTTACAAATTTTGTATACTCTGTATCAAAGGTACACAGAGAATAATGAGATTGTGCAAAAAAAAGTATCTAACAGCCAGAAGGAATCATCTCCGACCCTATAAAGTACAAATATTCTTGATCAGCATCAACAGCCGAGTCGATATAGCCGTGTCCGTCTGTCCGTCCGTATGAACGAAGAAATCTCAGAGATGGTAAGAGATAGAGCTTTGACAATTATGGGACACAACTCATTATACTTGCAGGCAGATCAAGTTTATTTTCAATTTTTGCCACGCCCCCTCCCGCCCCCGCAATTTGGAAAAAACTTCATATCTCCCACAGTATTGATGATAGATTGTTCGTACCTTCTAG
Source organism: Lordiphosa magnipectinata (assembly GCA_037044535.1). Taxonomy (NCBI): domain Eukaryota; kingdom Metazoa; phylum Arthropoda; class Insecta; order Diptera; family Drosophilidae; genus Lordiphosa; species Lordiphosa magnipectinata. The sequence goes on from JBAMBO010001951.1 coordinate 305,103, forward strand.
AGAAATCTAGCAATCAAACTTATTTATCGATTTGCCGAACGAATGATAAAGATCGGATAAACGATAAACAAGTTATGCGCAAAAAAGTTAACCGACAGCCCCCACCTCCCCACTTCCTGCCAAGCACCGCTGTATTCAAACAAACACAATCTTTGGGGGAGAGAGAAAGAGAAACTTAGAGATGAGCGTATAACGCTTAAAACAGCGTATAACACGTATAACGAGCGAGCAAATGCGAGCGACGACATTAACTGGTACAGAGTATCTTATAGTCGGGCTTGACCGACTTTCTCACTTGATTTCTATAACTTGGGATATTTTTCTATTTCATCGTTGATTTCAATAAAAAAAAAATTTGTTTGTTCTACAAGTCAATAAAACGTGTGTTATTTTTGCATTGTGGGGATATATATAGTTGAAGCTTTTTCATGTAATCTTTAATAATGGCAGAAGCGATGAAAGCTCTGATGAATAGTGGCAGCGTCTCTCAAATAAATAAAAAACGAGAAAGGAAAGCTATCTTCGTCTTGAGCTCCGTTTAAAAACGTTATAAAAGTGTTTAAATCGGATATTTTAACAAATACCTTCGACCCGCGACAAAAGACGCTAATGGACATTCATAGGCACTCGTGCTTATGTTGTCCAATAATATCTAATTTGTTATAAATGTATACAAATACAACAAATGCAACAACAGCAAAGCGATCGCCGGCTTTCTATACAGCGCAACAATGCTTACTTTGCAGTAGTCTCCCCCGACCCCGCCAGCACGCTTAAACCAACAAGTGATGTGAACGTAAGCTCTTTTTCAACCGCTCCGACATGGAGTGCCCAATGCCCCTCCCCTCTGCCCACGATGAGTAGGGTAACGCTTACCACAGCACAATCAACATTAACAAGCACAACAACAACAAGTGTTCAAAATAAATCGATCACCACCAACCATCTTCCAATAATGTCAACGCAGCACGCACTCCCATCAACACACACACAAGGAAGTACAACACCAACCACCCGCTCATATGTGCAGATTGGCATCGATCGGTATGTACAAATAAACAAACGGCAACACTCCAAAAATTAACAAAACAAGTGATTTACCTGTGGACAAAGATCCGCTCACTGGAAATAGGTTCCAAATTCTTGGCAACCAGCTTGACGCAGAGTGCGATGAAAAGGCTCCAAATGCCGCAAAACCAAGGCCTCCACCAATCTACATAAGAGATAACAACTGCGCGACCCTAGTTACAAAGCTTATCCCACTAATAGGCAACAACAACTTTTATGTGACATCAGTCAGCAAAGGCAAAATACGCGAAACGAAGCTCCAAATCAACACCGAGGAAAACTATCGCACTGTCGACAAATACTTAAGAACTGAAAACAAAAACTATTACACCTACCAACTAAAAAGCTGCAAAGGCCTACAAGTGGTAATCAAAGACATTGAATCAAGTGCGCCATCAACGGAATTCGGCACTGCTTTATAAGAAAAGGGATTTAAGATCAAGTCCGTAATAAACCTTATGAACAGACAAAATACCCCAGCCACTATTCAAAGTTGAGCCAACTCCGAAAGACAACAAAAATGTTGTGCACCCAATTTACAACCTACAGTTCTTATTGCACCGCAGAATAACTGTAGAGGAGCCCCACAAACGAACAAATCCAGTACAATGTACCAATTGCCAAGAATTCGGGCACACTAAAGCCTACTGCGCTCTACGACCTGTTTGTGTAGCATGTGGAGAGCTGCACAACACTGCCACATGTCCTGCGAGCAAGGAGGACCCGTCTGTTAAAAAGTGCAGTAACTGTGGAGGCTACCACACTGCAAATTACAGCGGTTGCCCAGTCTATAAAGACTTGAAGAGCAGGATTAATACGCGCACTGAATTTGCACGTTCCAATGGAAACCTTAATCAGTTTACACCCTCGCAATCGACTCCTGGAGTTTTCTTTACCAAAGCTACTAGATCGTCGTTTGTCCCAACGAGTACTACCCAAGGCATTTCTTTTGCAAGTGCATTGAAACTAGGAATGGATAGACCCACATCCCCAGCCACAGTCTCATGCGATACACGAACTGATCCGGCTCTGCCAACAATTAATAAACAAGCTGAAAAACCATCAAACTATAGTAACTTAGAAACCATGTTTTTATTGTTGCAGCAAACACTGAAGGAATTCATTGGATCTATGCAAAACGCAATGCAAGAACAAATCAGGAATCAAGGCATCCTCATTCAAATGCTCGCCTCGCAACAATCCAAATAATGGCTCTCCTAAGAGTTTCACTCTGGAATGCAAATGGCATTCATCGCCACAAAGTGGAGTTATCAAAATTTCTCCTAGCCAATGAAATCGGACAGATATAACTTTCAATTACCAGGGTATGCATTTTATGGCACAAATCACCCAGATGGTAAAGCCCATGGCGGAACTGGCATCCTAGTCAGAAACCGCATTAAGCATTACCCACTATCGGGATTTTCGGAAAACTACCTATCACCTTGTCGGCGGTTTATTGTCCGCCACGCTTCGCAATATCAGAAAATCAACTTCTAGATTTCTTTAATACATTAGGCCAGATTAGATTTCGAAACATCCGCACTGGGTCTCTAGACTGACTTATCCAAAAGGAAAGCAACTGTATAGCGTACTTATGCGCGCATCAAACAAACTCGACTATGTATCTCCGGGTAGGCCTACATATTGGCCAGCAGATCCCAAGAAAATACCCGACCTTATAGACTTTGCCATAACAAGAAAACTTCCATAAAAGTTGGTAACTGCCGAAGCACTCGCAGATTTGTCGTCAGACCATTCTCCGATTATTTTAACCCTTCTGGAGTGTCCTCAGATCAGAGAGTATCCTCGGAGACTGACATCACATAAGACAAACTGGCTCAAATACAAAAAATATATTAGCAGTCACATTGAACTGAGCCCAACCATAAACAGCGAACAAGACATTGAAAATTCAGTCCAAGCCCTGAGCTCAATTATTACTGCTGCAGCTCATCACTCGAGCCCACTAACAACATCAACAACAACACCTAAGCAAGATCGTAGAATAAAGAACAGCTTTATAGACCGTCTGGTTACTGAAAAGCAGCGTGCAAGAAGAGAATGGCAGAGCAATCGGTCGCCTGCTGCAAGGACTCGCCTGAGACATGCAGAACGCGTACTTCATAAAGCACTCGAAGCTGAGGAGCAGCTAGCCCATAGCCGTTACATCGAAAAACTATCGCCTACAAGCACCAAATTCCCCCTATGGAGAGCATACGCAAGCATAAAGACACCTGCAAAGGTATCCACGCCTTTGAGGAATCAGAGAGGAAAATGGGCCCGCAGCGACGAAGAAAAGGCAAATGTCTTTGCACTTTACTTAAGAAATGTTTTCCAGCCGAATCCACCAACCAATGCATATGCACTGCTACTGATTCCCACTGCCGCACAGACTACCCAATCAAAGTTCATACGCTTGAAATAAAAAACGTTATAACAGAACTCAATCCCAAAAAAGCACCAGGACATGATATAAAATGATTATGGATCTTCCAAGTCCTGCGATGTGGATACTTTCCAATTCAGTGGAAGATATCGACAATCATAATGATTCAGAAACCAGGAAAGGATAAAACACACAAGCGTCATCATATAGACCCATTAGCCTTGTACCTTGATTATCAAAAGTATTTGAGAAGATCTTACTTCGCAAAATTGACACCCATGCACAAAATTTAATTCCTTCACATCAATTTAGGTTCCGAGCAAAACACGGGACCATTGAACAACTGAACCGTTTAACTTCAGATATTCGGACTGCGTATGAGCACCACAAATACTGCTCTGCCGTTTTCCTAGATGTTGCCCAAGCGTTTGACCGCCTTTGGTTGGACGGGCTTATATATAAAATTAGGTCAAAATGAGTACACAACGGAAGAGTTCACCATTGGAGCCGGAGTGCCACAGGGTACCGTTCTCGGTCCTTTTCTGTATGTATTGTACACTTCCGACATCCCAACAGACCCCCGACTAACAATATCCACTTTTGCGGATGATACGGCGATTCTAAGCACATCACGATGTCCAATTATCGCATCCAGACTTTTGGCAAGCCACCTATCTCACGTGGAGGAGTGGCTGGCCAACTGGCGCATAAAAATTATCGAGCAAAAGTGTAAACACGTGACGTTCACACTCAACAGAATCACCTGTCCCCAGATATCCCTAAACGCGACTATGATACCACAATCAAACGATGTTGTTTACCTTGGTGTCCACCTCGACAGAAGGCTTACTTGGCGCAAACACATAGACTCGGAAAAACTTCAAATAAGGCTAAAGGCCAACAGCCTTCACTGGCTAATTAACTCCCGTTCCCCTCTAAAACTGGAATATAAAGTCTTACTGTACAAAAGCATCATAAAGCCTGTCTGGACTTATGGCTCACAGCAATGGGGAAATGCCTGTGCGAGTAGTGTGGACGTCCTTCAAAGATCTCAATCAAGAATTCTTAGAACACTCACTGGAGCGCCATGGTACATTCGCAACGAGTGCATCCACAACGACCTGAGGATCCCATTGGTCGAAACTGAAATACAGCAGCTTAAATACTTAAAATAGCTATAAAAAAAAAAAACTTCGTCGGTGCCGAAGTTTTAATACACTTTAAAAAGCTCTCTCCAAAGGAAAGCGATTTTCTCACAAAAAGCTATTTTGCGAACGATCGTCTCTACAAGAAGTAGTCATCCGACCCGGGCGGTTCCGACTTATTTGCAGCGTGCAGTAAAAAGAAGACTCTGTGCAAAATTTCAGCTCGATAGCTTCAAAACTGAGGGACTAGATCACGTTAAAAAAAAAAACAGAATAAAAATACTTGGCATTGTACATATTATATAATTAAATTTATAGTATATTATAAAATAATTAACACCATCCATAATTTTTTAGTTAGCCAACTAAAGTACGTTAGATTGGTTCCAGTAGCTCAAAACATAAAATATGGATCATTCTGAAGTTTAATAAATTGTAATCCAAAAACAAAAATTCATTTTCGATTTGACGTTCGCAGAAAAATTAATATTTTTAAAAATATTCAGGCAAGTTCTCAATTCCACGGCAACTTCGAAACAATCAGACGTTCCCAATCTTTACGAAAAGATGCTGACTTCCCAATTACTACATTATTACCGCACAAGAAGTCTTTTAAGCACCTCTATATATACTTGCACCAGAGAACTGCAGCGAGCTGTCACGAGTAAGCGCTCGTTCACCCGTTCTACAAACAAATGCGATACGTGTAATTGCAAATACAAATACCAGCGTTGACTCGTAGCTTCGGCCACAAGTCGCCGCAAGTTCTTGTTGCCGAAATCAAAGTTCGTAATTTAGCTAACTTCTTCAAATGTTTCGCCACTGTGGAACGTAAGAGTAGTGTGACCAGAATTAAAAAAAATTACGCCGAAAATATAAGTTTGTGATATTTTTAGTTGAACTGGCGGTGGGTCACACTGCTCGATCAACTGTATTTTGTTTTGATGCTAAGATGTTTTTTTGTAAAAGCTCGGCCACTTCTCCCCAAGCCTTTTTCACAAAATTTAGGTCCAAATGGAAAGATTCCATGGCCCCCAATTGGGCCTGCCCAGAATGCAGCAGCAGCTACAACAACACCTGTATGCTGCCCATCTCAGTGATGCCACTGATTCACCCTGGTCAGAACGCCGTCCACCACCACCTAAGGCGACTTCAAATCAACACCAGCTGCGGCACAACACGGCCCCCGCCCACCTGCCGGCCATCGACTTCGCCTCGGCCCGAGTGCAGGCGCTGAATCCTGCCCAGCAGACGCTGCGAGAGCCCGGCTTGGTGGCCGATCCCGCAGCCCATCCACAGAAGTCCTCGAAAGCACACCCATGAAGGATGTTTACCCAGATTAGTATCGAAGCTGAAGTAATCGGACGCTTTTCTTCAACGCTCCTGCAAATCAATTGTTTTCAGTCAACAAATAGCCTTAATAAACGTGCAACAAAGTTAGTCAGTGTACATAAACTGCCCCTTGTGGAAATTTCGGTGTCAGTGCCATCAACATATAAATCCAAACGCTACAATTAACAATTTCCTGTGCAACAGACACTCCAAAAGGAAACGCAAAAATCACTCACAAAATTTCTCATATAAACAAAAACAAAATCACTCATTAAAGAGTAATACCGCAAATTGGGAAAAAGTCGGCCAGTCACACAATTAAACAACTCACTCAAATCCGCATCCAAAACAAAACCAAAAAAAATTGTTGCCATGGGTGGACCTGCAACTAAACGCCAGCGTGAAAACACTGGAATTGCTGCACGTCTCTCCGATGCTCCGTCCCCTAAACTGCTTGAGCTGATTAACCAGCGATCACTGGCAGCATCCAAGCTGCCGAAGAACGCATCCTATGTGGCTTACAGGAGCGCATGAGCATCATGTCAGCGGAGATCCAGTGTCTGGTTCAGCGTGTGAAGCAGTTGGAGGATGATAAGGGTGAAATCTGCGCCCTAAGGAATCAGGTGGGGAAATTAGAATCCAATCTCAACCAAAAGCTGGAAGAACAAGCCAATTCATGCATTGCTGCTGACCTTAAAATCCATGGCATTCCATATACAGAGGGCGAGCATGATAAGTCGATCTTTAATTCCATCTGCTCCGCCATGAATATTACACCGGCGCCCAAAATCAAAGAGGCATTCTGTGTTCGCCAAAAAATGCCCGTACGCACAGCTGTAGATCCAGTTATTATTGTTAGGTTGGAGCATGTTGGCGGTAAGACGGACCTACTGTGACAAATTGGAGTTTACAGACGAGAGATGAAACAACAACTAACCCTGCAGCTTATTGGCTTTGAATCGGCTGTTCCATTTTACGTTAATGATCAACTGTCCAAAGCTAATTATGAAGTATTCAAAGAAGCAATGAAGTTGAAGAAACAGAAGCTTCTCACTGCTGTCTTTACACGGCGCTCTCTCGTTCATGTCACGCAAAGTGAGAGGGGAGAAATCATTTGCGTGGAAAGCTTAAAAAAGCTCTCTGAAGTGCACTGTGAGTCTGCATCGGTTCCCTCCCTCTCCTCAACCACCACCGTCTTATCTCCAAGTCAGCATTAAGCATTTCCATTGTTATCTGAAGCAAATGCAATTGAGGCTGATCCCCCCGAAGCTTCATTTCGTGAAGAGTAAAAGCTTTTTAATCTTAATTTTATTAATTAGTATATTTTTGCCTAATTTTTGTTTGAAGAATGTCCTTACCTATTCTCGTTGTGTTGTTGTTCTAGTGTGTGTTAAATATATAAGTGTAGGTAAAATCTGTGCGTTTCTAAAAATCTTCTTAAATAATTTTAATGGTTGAATCAATAAGCACCAAGTCGAATAGCCATGCTGTGATCAGGGTTCTAAGTAAACAAAGAGAGGATTTAAAGGTCTGTCATATCAACGCGCAAAGTCTAACTAAAAAAATGGAAGAATTCAGATACTTGTTCACTAGTGTTATGGTTGATGTTATATGTGTTTCTGAGACATGGTTCTCTGCTGATGTATGTGATTCTCTTGTGAAGTGTGATGGGTATGAATTGTTTCGTTCAGATCGAATTGGCCATGCTGGCGCTGTAGCGATATATGTAAGCATGAGACTAAGAGCAAAAGTGGTATGCAAGCAGCAGCCTAACAATCCAATTGAATATTTATTCTTAGAAATAGTTAACCCAGGTTCCTCTAATGTTTTAATTGTGTGTCTTTACAGACCACATCGCAGTGTTGACTTTACCGACATGCTTGAAGTAATCAATTCCGTATCTCTCTCTTATACTGACATAATTCTAACTGGTGACTTAAATAGTGATATGCTTAGTGAAAGAAACCATTCGGCTAGCATGGAATCTATTGGATTGACACTAGTAAACAAGTCCCTTCCAATGCACTTCGCTGCCACGTCAGATACTCTACTTGACATATTCGTTATTGATGATTCCCGTAAAGCTTCACTTTATGATCAACTCTCCGTGCCTGCATTTTCAAAACACGATATTATTTTTCTCACATATGTTGTATCGCTGGAATACACTGAACATTCGTTTTTATATCGTGACTTTAAGAACATAAACTACGTAGACCTTGGTAACAAACTAAACTCATGTCCATGGGATCTAATCTATTATCAAGCATCTGTAGACGTCCAAGTAGAAGTATTGAGTTCAAATATTGCCAACTTATATTGTATAATACATGTGTACCACTTAGACGTAAAAAATCTGCCCCGGCTCAAAAACCATGGTTTAATAATGACATTTAAAGGGCGATCAGCAAGCGTGACAAGGCGTACCTAAAGTGGAAACGCTATAGGACGGACTACTTACTTCATGAATACCAAAACTTCAGAAGAATGGTAACGAGTCTATGAGTTGCATCAAAGCGTAGATACTATACTTCAAAGTTTACTCTTGCACTATCTGAGCAATCTTCTCAAAATGTATGGAGACACATAAAACAGCTAGGAATTGGCAGACAGAGATCTGGAGTGACTGAGAGTATTGATTTGAATGAACTCAATAATAAATTCGTACAGCCACTAGTACCTGATAATATATAATATATACATCGTACCTGAACCCCCTGATAAATAACAGCTGTGATAGTAGTTTTAGTTTCGTGTGTGTCAGTCAGTGTGATGTCTTGGAATCAATTCTCAAAATAAAATCAAATGCAACAGGGCTAGATAACATTGACCCAAAATTTGTAAAAATCGTTCTCCCGCAAATCTTACTACATGTTACGCATATATTCAATACGGCTTTGACAACTTCTTGTTTTCCAATGGCTTGGAAGATGGCTAAAGTCCTACCAATTCCGAAAGGAAATAATGAATACAGACCTATCTCTATACTGCCCTTCCCTTCCAAAGCGTTAGAGCAAATTATGGCATCCCAAATCAATGGTTTTACGGAAAAGAATTTTTTATTAAACGATAGACAGTCCGGGTTTAGAAAAAATCGGAGTTGCACTACTAGTCACTAAAATTACAGAGGACATACGGGACAAACTTGACAGTGACCAAATTACTTTTTTGACTCTCCTTGACTATAGGCAAAGCATTTGACACAGTAAACCACGAAGTACTATGTAAAAAACTTAAAATCTTATACATTTTTTCAAATAGTGCAGTTAACTTAATAAAGTCGTACCTTAACGATAGAAGCCAAGCTGTTGTTACCCAATTGGAATCTTCAACTTTTCTCGAAGTAAAATCGGGTGTTCCACAAGGCTCTGTCCTTGGACCATTATTGTTTAGTCTTTTTATCAATGACCTCCCAAGTGTTTGCCGATGCCTCCCAAATGTATGCCGATGATGTGCAAATGTATGTTAGTCGTCCGTTAGCCCAAAATTTCTGAGTGTATTAGCATTTGTAATAGCGAACTAAGTATAATTAGTGACTGGGCTAAGAAAAATTGATTAAAGATTAATCAAAAAAAATCAAAGTGCTCAGTTATATATAAGAAAGGTTATAAAACAGACACATTGAAATTGATAGTACTTATATTGAATATGTGGAAAAGACTGCTAATTTAGGATTTACATTTAACAATACATTAACATGGGACCATATTAACCAAGCACTTGGAAAAACATATGGAGTTTTAAGGCAAGAAAAATTATCGCTAAGGCTTACCTTCTACCTAAGCTATTTTATGGCATAGAGGTTTTTGGCAACTGCAACTCAAGCTACAAACACAAATTAAATGTTGCATTTAATGATATAGCCAGGTTTATATTTAATAACAAGCAACAGCGTTGTAGTCGAGTTTCCCGACTACAAAATACCCTGTTCAATTGAGACACACATGCAAACACACTCTCATACACAAGCGCATGCACTCATACGAGCGCACACATACACACACAAGCGCGCTCACACGCGGCCTGCGCAGGCAGCGCTGCCTGCATGAAGTGGCCGCCTCCTCCCCCCGCTCCCATAAGCTAAATTGCTTAATAACTTTTGTGTTTTTGCTCGTATCTTATTTTCCTTTGAAGAGTATTTAGATATAAGGCCTAGGATGGTATATATTAAGCCACCAGGTTCTAACTTTAAAATTGTGGCTGTGACAGTTTTTTGCGGTTTAAGGGGGGTGGGGGTGGCATTTTTCAAATCTGAAACAAACTTGAACTGGGTACGGTATACACCTATGTGCATGCCAAAATTTGTGTCTCTATCTCTTATGGTCTCTGAGATCGACGCGTTCATACAGACAGACGGACATGGCTATATCGACTCGGCTGTTGATGCTGATCAAGAATATATATACTTTATAGGGTCGGAGAAGCTTCCTTCTGGCTTTTACATACATTTGCACAACTTCATGATCCCCTTTTCCCATTTTTAACAGGAACAGGGTATAAAAAGAGGACCGATCACATATCAACTTTTGCTAAACAGATATATAATATCAACCTTGACTCCTGGATATGTCTACGGGTCTTAATATTTCTGCACAAAATTATTAACTCTGGACATCCCTCATACCTATTTGATAAGTTAAGGTTTGCGTGATCGCTAAGGACCAAAAACATAATTAGCACGAAATATAAGCTTTCCACTTCTGCTCGACAATTCTTTCCGCATGCTATTCGACTTTGGAATTATCTTCCACACGATGTTAAGACAATTAGGAACGCACAGACATTTAGGGAAAAACTCACAAGCCACTTACAATAACAATAACAAAATTCAAGCATTTAAAGAACATAAAATTAATTCAATTGTACTTTTACTTTTACTTAAACTTAACTATATTAAATTAAATTAATAGTACTTAACTTAATATAAACGTATATCAAAAACTTAATGTTTCTGTTTCAGTCGTGATCATATGTAAATGAACTGATTATAATTTCTTTGTTTGCAGACCCATTATTAGTAAGTAAACTAAATGATAAGAAATTGTGAATCGTTGTGATTAGTGTTATAAAAAAAGGTAATTAATTACTTGTAGCACTAAGATGATAAATAAACCAAATTAAAAATGTCATCATAAAAACAAAAGAAATTTAGTTTTTATAATTTTTAAAATTTATTTTTCTCATTATCTGTCAGAAATTTACCAGCCTACCAACTAGCCTAAGTTCACATATTATTTAGTGTTGGGCAAATAGCACACCGCAACCAATCCTGGTCTATTGTGCCCCACTACAAAGTTTACAACTCTCCTAGCAGCCCTATTTCCAGTACAAAGGTCAGGATTTTCGCGGGTTCTAGTTTACTGATATTGGTTGGGTGTAAAATGTGTTTCCCAAATCTACTGAGTCTGCGCCTTACTAGACCATCGCAGTGTGCTAGTATATGCTCGGAGGACTCCTCCTTCTCTTCGCAGTATCTGCATAGTTGGATGTTTGTTATTCCCAACTTGTACATGTGACTCCGTAGTCTGCAGTGGCCCGTGTAGAGCCCTGTCAGGATCCTAATGGCATTCTTACCTTGTTGGATTAACTTTTTGAACCTTTTGAGGTTATGGTACACTATTAATACTTTAGCTTGTCTCATCCCCCTGGTGTTTACCCAGGAGGCTGTTCTAAGCGTATTCTCTTCCTTTCTAAGGAGACTTTTTACGGTGTGTTGGCCTATGCCGCAATAGGTTTCCGGGCCTACCATTGCGGTGGCTGCACCCTTGCGTGCCAATTCGTCGGCCAATTCGTTTCCGGGGATATTATTATGTCCCGGTATCCATCGTAGGGTCAGGTTTTTCCTGCTGCCTAGTTGGTCCAATTTGTTCTTCGTCTCTAGGAAGCTAGAGGTGAACTTGTTTCTGCTAAGCGCATTGAGCGCTGCTTTGCTATCCGAAAGGATAGCAATTTCTCTATTATGGTAGTTTTTCCCCATTTTGAGGTCTGCGCAACGATAGATAGCACATACTTCGGCTTGAAATATGCTTTCGAATTCTCCCATTGACTCAAACCTTTTCGTTCCCGGTCCTGCTACCCCAAGTCCAGTTCCCACTGTGTACCACTGAATTGTGTGTGGTTGCATTTTATATGTTTCTTCCAGTGCGATCCAATCTCTCTTATTACTTTTGTGAACAGTGAAATTCCTGTCAAAGTGTTACTCTGCCACCATTTCGTCTCTGGGTTGGAGGATTATAGGGATTTCCTTCCCCAGCTTCTCAGAGTCCCTTAGGCTTACTATGTGGTTTCTACCCACTCTTTCTGCTGTTAGTCTAAATTCACATACTACAATGCGTATTGTATTTTCCCGGTGCCTCCACTGCGTGGTTGTCCACCTGGTACTAAGTTAGTTTTATTATACCCGCACACCTGCGTTTACGCCGTGTGCAGATGCCGTAAAGCATTTGAGCAGTCGGGACTAGCAGACATTCGTGTTTGGATCACCCGACGACAATAAATGTCAATTCTGCGTCTGTCCCCCCTGCGGAAACCCAGTGGCCCGATGGCCGCCCAGGGGCGAAAACTCGCTATTCACTCGAAAAAAAGGGAAAGATCGCAAATGATATCCCGCTCTGTCAACGCCAAAATTAAAGAAATTTTCCTATATGCGAAAACATTTCCAAACGACACTTTCGATTTTGCTTTTCTGCCATGGTTTTTATATTATTTTTTTCAAAATCACTTCAACTAAAAGCACTCCATCTGATCGATGCAGGTAGAAGTAGGACAAAAAGCTCAAGTGGAGAAGTTGTAACTTCTGCTTCTTCTTCCCTCAATTTTTGTATGAAACTTCTCGTTGCTTCGGATGTCCGTATGGGGCTTTAAAGTTTTTACTTGTAACACAAGGATGTTATAATTAAATAAATAAATAAAATTACAATATTAACGCTGTCATACCTATCCATCCACCCAATTCAAACGACCCGAGTGCGCATATAGCTGGTACTTAAATAAATAAAAATTAATTTTTAGGAAGTTAAAATTTTCAATCTAGAATATGATGATCCATCCAAGTTTACTCGCTTAATATGGCGCAATTATTAAAATGATTGATTAAACGCAGAAAAAAAAAACAATTGAAGTTATGGCAGTAACGAAAGCAGTTAGATAAAAAGCTTTGTACTCAGACAAAGTAAATCGATTCCGACTGGTGTCAACTCCATATAAAAAAATTAAGGAAAGCTAACTTCGGCTCGACCGAAGTTTATGTACCCTAGTAGCTTGCATTATTTATATACATTAGTAGCCTGATTCCACTGACACAAATATGTACATTCGGCCAAATGTACACATTTTTGACAAGGCCTCCTATATACATTTTCTACACCCAATTTCTATGCCAGCTATACTATATAGTTGTCCTATTAAACTTGGTGGAATTATGTGAAAGCATAGAAAACTTATAAATACGAGGTTTGTGGACGTTTGCGTAGAAGACAAGAAAGTTTTTCTCACTAAAACTACTATTTCGACCGATAGTTCCTATGGCAGCTTTATGCTTTAGTCATCCGAGGGTCGATGAAAATTTTTCCCATATACGAGGGCGGGAAAAAAATTGTTTTTGTTTATTATTGTAAAATATATTGTCGGATCTGCTTGAAAGTTTTTCAGGATGTTTTTAAGACCCTAATTGAAAGTGTAAGCACATACAAAAAAATCGAAAAAAAAAATTTTCTGAAGGTAAACAGTACCCTTAAAGCTGTCGGCTTTACGGCATCCTCGGGCATGTATCAAGCGAGCTACACACTGAACACACGGCTTACTCGCCTTGTTGTTGTGTAGTAAGAACTAAAAAACGAAAATAAACAAGTAATGTTGTTTTTATTTCTTTGTTTTCCTAAAACAGCCTTTACACTAAAGGCTTGTACTCAGAACGACTGAAAATTACTTACATAAATATGCCACATAAAAAAGCATTTAATTATATTAAATTTAATTATATAATAATAAAACGATCTTTGAACAATTGTTTTCGCTAGAGAGGACGAATTTTTTCAGATTTCCAATTTGCAGAGTATCCAAATGAAAAAAAAAAATCACCCAAAACTAGATTTACGGCCTAAAGATTAGTTGTGGCCACCTCCGCTGGTTCTAATATTCGTACAATTTCGCGAGCTGAGTCCCACACTTCCCGGTGCAGAAGAAAGTCATTATCTGCAGCCGCAAAACTGGAGCAAGTGTTGAAGAAGTCTTCCGCCAGCAAAGATTGCCATCCTGTAGGTTGTTCTCCAAGGCTTGACCAAAACTACGATGCGCGGTGGAAAGGCGAAAAAAACCGAAACTGTACCGGTACCAACGTGTCGGTTTCGTTCCGGTTCTATTGGTTCCATTAATAACGGTAAACGGTTTTCGGTTCTCAAAAAAATATTTGTATCGGTTCCGGTACGTGATTTGAAACGGTTTATTTCGGTTAACGGTTCCTGTTCTGGTTCCGGTATTAAGCCCTGGCTGTTAAACTTTTAATAACAGAGAATCTGGAACTAGATGTTCAGAGGTATTTCAACGAATTCAGTACTGGTTCAAAAATTTTTGACACACAACCCAAAAAAAAAACGAGAGCGTCAGTTAAAGTCGGCTCTAACCGACTTCGATATACCCGATACTCATGGGAAGAAATGTTTAATAGACTTCCTGTGTTCCTGAGGGGGTTAACGCCGAAAAATATGCGAAATTTTTTTAACTTGCCTATTTATTATCCCATTTTTATGGATTTCAGAGCCTTGTTTGTGTGAAAATGGATAACAATCAAATAAACGCATTAACATTAATGGTTGCGGTTTTGGCTGACGACGAAATGGATGATCCAGCACCAAAAAGAAGACTATATTTTAAAAAACGTTCAATGTGGAGTCGAAATCGGCTTTTGCATCGCTGTGAAGGCACAGACATAGCGCAGCTTCTCTTACGCGAGCTCCACAGGACGAAACCTTCAGAAATTTTAATCGCATGAACAAATCAACTTTCCACGAGTTGCTCGAGTTTGTAAGACGCAAAATGTGCCAGAAGTCATTAATGCACAAAAATTGAAATTTATTTATTTGACATTTGACGAAAAGCATATGCATATTTTTGGTACAAAAACTGCATATTTCAAAATTCAATTAAAAAGAACCCATGGATGACCGCCGCGACTTATTTTGCATGATAATTCTTCATAATTCGCGATCTATCGAGGAAGAGTTTTGAGCATAGGTCGGTATACTAGACAATTACCCGAGAGGGTACACTGCGTTACGCATTTTTGTGTTCTAGGGTCCATATGGTCTGCTTTATGAACCTGGAAACAGGGCTGCAAGCCCAAAACATTTTTGGGAAACTCCGGTTTGCGGGTTCGAACCAAAATTTAACAACAGTTAAGGTTCGGAAATTTGAGGTTCGATATTTTTGGGATTCGGTTTTACAATGTCAAAAATGTCGTAATGCCAAATAATTAGCTAGAATTACAGGTTACGGCAAAACTGAATAGTTTCCAGCTTAGAAAAAAACAATATCTGGTGGGAAAAATAGCTAAATTGACAACGCTGAGTACGGCACACACTTCTGTTTGTATGAATGTATGTACTTTTGTTGCTGGACAAGACGGCTGACATGTTCTGCAGTAGCATGCACTGAGTTGCTAAGCTTGGCGCATATGTATATGTATAAGATGAAAAATAAAACGTTCAATACCTTGTGCAGAGTACATAGGTGTCTACATTGAATTTGTAATACCATAGACTAAGATATCTAGACTACTCAATTGCTCAGTCGACACCGCTTATGTCAGAAATTAGTCAGCTGTTTGCTCTCATTTACGCTCTCTGGATACATTTGGTCAGTTTTTCGCTCTCACATACGCTCTCTGGATACATTTGGGAGTATGTCCGTCTCGCTCTAACCACTGTGTTTTCCTACTGGCTCTGTAAAGTATCTTTTTGGGCACTATAGTATCTTTTTGGGCTCTATCGTTTAGCACCACCAAAATCGACAGGCAGTGCAAATTTGTTCTCTAATACTCATTCTCCATAGTAATACATTACAAATTAACATCTTTTACTGGAACTACTGTGGTCTATGTGTATGTAAAGTAAACTACGCATAAGTATAAATGTATACATATGTACATAGGTTGGCAAATATGTACTACATACACAAAGAAGCGCTGATTCTTCACGTATTTAAATTGTTCTACATATGTACATTGTACATACATATATGTATGCTAATAAACATTGGGAGTGCGATAAGTAGAAAATAACAAATCGAAGATATTGTGCCATATTGCGTATTGTTAAATTTATAATTTTCGACTCTGCTGTTACGTACATGCAAGGGTACCCAAAAAATTTTAATGTGTATAATCTTTTTTTTTCGTCGTGGTTCGGTTCAGGGTTTGGTTCACAGTAATAAAATATGCCGGAATTCCGAGTTCGAACCGGTTCGGTTCAAAACCGGTTTGCAGCCCTGCCTGGTAATGCGGTTCAATTCTAGGGGTAAGTCGCTCAAAAATTGTGATTTTGTATTATATATTTGACATTTGACAAACAGCATATGGGCATTTCCACAGAAATGTCAACATTTTGCTTCGCGTTATAATGAAAACCACATAAAAAGTATGATCGAACAAAATGTCGCATGCAACATGTCGCGTGCAAAATTTATGTTGACACAGAGCGCTAATGTGTCTACGCCGCCTTTTCAAAATTCATCGCCTTGGGGCGTTGTTAAAAATGTAGCACTTCGTTCAGTAGAAACTATTTGATGCATAATTTTTCTCTTTCGCTCTCACAATTTCTAACAATATAAAATTGATTTACAAAAGTCCTAGCAATTAAAATTAAAAATTTGCCATAGTTTGTTATTACATTTGACTTGCAAGATCAAACCTGGCAAATGCGATAACAGTTTGACAGAGAGTGTCCACATTGGGCGTGTTCAGCAGAATAATTGATCCCTGAGCAGGTATCAGCAAAAAGATATGCATCGAATAATTTCTGCATCTTCACTTTGATACATACTGATACCTCAAATTTTCTACCATGATCCCGGAGTTTAGTAGAAAGATTATTGCTAATTTATTCTTAATCAGGGAGCCAGTTGTTCTGCTGAGCACGGCCATTGTGTTCAGACAGAACACAAACTTTTCGAAAACTTGACTGTCAAACTCGTCAAATCGGTTTGCAAATGCGTTTGGCTGTAAATAAATATGTCGTTCACACACAAATCAAACTAACTTTGTAAAATTTTCGGCATTTCGCCTTTATGAATTTGAGATTATTAAACCAATATATATTTTCATCATTATTGGCTCTTAAGTCTGATTAAACAAATTTCAATGTGAAAAATTATCGTTCTGCTGCCACTTGTGTGGCTGGAACTGCTAAAACTATTCTATTAAGTTTATTTTCCTGATAAAAATTCCCAAATTAAAAAATATATTTTTTCTTAGGATGACATTAATAATCGATATGTTACTTTTCCGGAATTGAATTTCTATTATTAAGATGTTTAGCAAGCATATCTACCTCGTCTTCACTTATTATCCGTTATGCATTCATTAACATTTTTGATTTTGTTGTATATTAACATTAAATGAGTTTTAGTTATCTTTTTTTCTTCTTCTGATAGCAAGGTTTGATACCAGGGATCTAAGAAATCGCATGCTGGAATAGGAGTTTTCCAATGCGTTGACAAATACCACTACAAATACCTACATACGTCGCCATGACAGCCATAGAAGCGCTAGCAGTAAGGTTAAAATTTTAAATTAATATCGTATGCTAAAGCCAATAGTGCACACACATTTTCTATGTCAAGCCAATCTCGATTAGAGATAAGCTCTTTAATACGATCTTAAAGCAAAAATCTTTGAGCTCCAGTAAACGTTTAGGAATTAAGTAAGTTGACCCCCAACGGGTAACACAATTAAGACATAGCTTATTCAAATTCTTTAGCAACTAAGGTTGGTGTTCTTAACTTTTTTGCAACAGTTTTTGCTTATTCACGTCATCGCAAAATGTGAGATTTAATGGTTGGAAAAGGTTATGAAATCATCAGATATATCGACTTTACAATTTTGATATTGTGATTCATCAAAGAATTTTTACAAGACCAAACTATGTTCAACACATTCTACTTATTCGTGAATAGCAGAGCACGCACTTTTCGGACTTGCTGTCGACCATGTGCTGAGGTTTTGCTCAATATTCTCCAGTAAACAGCAGTGATCAGCAGAATAATTTATCACTGAGCAGTTATCAGAAAAAAATGATGCATCGAATAGTTTCTGCTGTTGGAGGGAACAGTATCACTTGTACTGTATAACGATTATCTTTATACTTCTTCTTTAAGCTCACCGAAAGCTCCTTAGCCAAAGCGAATAAGCTTAGTTTAGTTTGAGACGTTCAACGAAGCACACGTAATAAAAGTATGAAGTCAACAACGAGTTTGGTCATCATCTATTTTCATTGTGGCTATAGATCATAGCTGACTCTCACAACCTGGCAATGGCCTCTAGGAACACAGGCACCTACCACCTAGCACCTCGACGAACACAGGGTGAGGCAAACTCTGCCTCGTATGGAAGTGGGCCTCTGAGAATACGGCTCCTTCCTAACTACATACGTACTTTGTGAATGCCCAATATCTATAACCTATGATATTTTCAGCAAGATCAGATAACATATAGCGGAGATATCAAAAACCCCTGTGCGAGAAAATATCGTATGTGTCAAAAACCAACATCGATACCAAACTTCAGATGTGCAACAATTATCAAATTATTTATCTAAACTCATCATAATAATAACATCATCCCTGCAGAGAAATTGTCAACTAGTAACAAAATAAAACTGTCCTACACCTAGTTAGAATGCTAGTAGAATATAACTGGTAGCAAAATAGCTAGTTTCGGGTGAGTTGGAAAACAACAAATATTAGCTTTCGAAGAAATGTTGGTTTGAAATACTAATTTGAGCTAGTTGTAATCCAATTGAACTTTAACTGGTTGCAAACGAATTGGTGATGAGTGAGTTGACCGACAGATTTCGATGTACTGTTATACTGAGCAGCGACATAAACAGACTGTCATAAGGAACACTCAAAGGTGAACTGGCATTAAACAGGTTGAAATGGATGCTGCAGGGAACAATTCTCTCTCGCCTATGAAATCTGGCATTAAACTGGTAACAAATTGCTGCTGCCGACGATAATTGTCACATGCCTATGACGTCTTTGTAAAATGGTCGACTTCAATACATTGATTTGGATAGGAAGTGCAACCAGTTGCTAGTTTTTAGAGACAGGTATATTTGTGGTTGTAAACTAGACACTTTCCCTGCAGGGATCAAACAAGTTAGAGCACTGAAGTCGAGTTTCCAGACTACAGAATAGCAACCCTCTAGTACGGCCGACCCACGCTGTGTCAACGTTCCGTCGACGATTTTGTGACTGTCGTTGACGCTCGCTTATTTCCCTCACAATGGGCTCGACAGACGTATTTTTCAAGGCGATGTCCTCTCAATACATTAACGGCTCTCCAGGCACGCTAGGTCGACGCAATGCCATGCAGAGAAGCGACATAACCGACTCCCGTTCGACACGATGCCATGTAGAGAAGCGACATAAGCGACGTTCGTTCGACCCAATAGCATGCATGGAGCGCCATAATGCATTCCACTGGCATGCTGTGAAATATTTCACTGAAAGGGTGTTCGAGGATTGATACACCTTTTTTTGAAATCCTTTCCGATTCTTTGCACACGCTCTCTCACGGAAAAAAATTAGAGCGTACGCCTTCTCTCTCTCTCTCTTTGTTTAGCGTTCGGCCCATGTTACAATTTGACAGGCGGCACGACGCATCACCGTACAAAGAGCAGCGCTGGGTTGACGAAAATAGAGTGACTAACCCCAGCCGTACTAGAGGGAATTTAGACACACAAACAAACACTCATACATACACAAACTCACACACAAACACACACGCGCTCAGCTGCCTGAAAGTAGCTGCCCCCCTCACAAAAGAAAAATTATTTCTTGTATAACTTTGGTGTTTTTGTTCGGATCTTATTTTCCTTTTGAGAATATATAGATATAAGGATAATATATATTAAGCCACAAGGTTCTAACCTTAAAATTGTGGCTCTGGCAGTTTTTCGCGGTTTAAGGGGGGAGGGGTTGAAAATTTTCCAAATCTGAAACAAACTTGATCTGGGCACGGTATACACCTATGTGCATGCAAAAATTTATGTCTCTATCTCTTATAGTCTCTGTTATCGACGTCTATATCGACTCGGCTGTTGATGCTGATCAAGAATATATATACTTTATAGGGTCGGAGAAGCTTCCTTCTGGCATACATTTGCACAACTTCATGATCCCCTTTTCTCATATTTAATGGGAATAGGGTATAAAAAACTGATAATTTTCTTAAAAACAAATTTTTATGGGACATACGATATTTTGGTCCACAACATTTTCAAGTGCTTTGCCAAGTTTGGCACTTACGATAATTTGTAAAATAGTTCAAATTGTACAAAATTTATAAAACAAAATACAATGAAAAATTAAATATTTAGGTTTTTATTTGAAATACATAAATTTATTAATAAGATTATATTTAACAAACATTTTAATTTACCAAAGCAAGTAAATAGATAAGTCACCTTCAGTGCTTTCAAGCAACGAGGGTTTTATATGTGACGAATGTTGCAGATTTAAATATGTATACATTTTGATATTTTGCTAAGTCAATAAATTTTTGTCAAAAAGTCTTTTGCTATAATTTTATCTCATCGGAAAAATTTAACTTAGTAATATTGTTTTTCTAAGAACTATCGAAATAAGCATAATTTTACTGGGAAGCAATGAATTCGCAAATGACTTTCAGTTTTCGCATCATTTTGATGCAGTCGTAGCCCGATGGGTTGGTTGGTGCGCTGTTAATAATGGTGGACCATTCACTAGGTGACCAAATGGTACGATTCCGCACTAAAAATTAAATTTTGCCATGCACGGAATCAACAGGCATCCTAGTACATATAGGGATTTGGATCGCAGGAATAAGTCTGCAAACAATTAGTTTTGTATGGCACATACGATCATTTCGTCCACAAGAAAAAAACAATATTGGCACATACATACAATAAAATTGATTTTGTTGTATTTCCGTTACCGTAGCGATTATCGCTATATAATTTTTACCAGATGAGTTGGTGGATTTAGAACTAATTTGCATCAAACTGTCAATTTCGTAAAAAATGGCACATACATACAAATGTACATATATTTTCAATATTTTCGCACACAGGGGTCGATATATTTGGGGTCAACATGCACTGTCTGCTAACATAATGTTAATGTGTTAACATTAATTTTAATGCTCTGTTAATTAACATTAGTGAGTGGTATTAAACATTTCATTCTCTAAAAACGGCTACATATGTACATATATAGAAATCGGGTAGGGCGGACGCTTTACATTTCCGCTGTACACATGTACATATATGCAAGTTCACATATTGTACAACGTATAAGCATATTAGAGATGGCCATGGGAGCTGCGTGGTAAAATATTTAAAATCTTCGGGACGTCACGAGATGAGTTAATTATAACTCTAATAATGCATTTTCATGTAAATTCCTATGCAAAATAATTATAATTATTTTAGGTCCAGGTACATACATTCATTCTGTTGCCATCATTTGTATTTTAATGCATAAATATGTACATACATACATCAACGGACGTACGGAGATGGTATATATGTATGTGCATACATACTACGTATATATGTATGTATGTACCTAATTTAATTTTGCATTTAAAATCGCGAGCATACACAAGAGCAAATATTTGAAAGTCCAAGCAATTAAGTTGTATTTACAGTTAAAAATATATTGAGGGAAAAATCACTTACATTACTTCCGTCTATTTTACTTTCTTCGAAAAAAAAAACAAAACAACACATAAAAGAGTAAAACAAAATATCACGTAAAACGTTTGGAATTGGAACCATGAAACGAGTAAAACTGCTGAAGTATTTAATTGGAATGTGTATTCGTTCCTCTGTGGGCCTTTTGCACTACTCAATTTTTGTTGAATGATTTATTTGTTAAAAGTTTTGACCTGGAAAAGTGATTTTCGTTATTCGTTAGCTTAGTTGCAGTTACACGACCTGAGTTCTTAGCTGAGTTTTCGTCATACCTGAATTTGAAAAAATTCAGCTAATTGTCAAAAAACTCAGTTTTAGTTTAGTACTGAGGGCGTCGATTTTCCTTCAGCAGTCAAATTCCATACACAAAATTATTAATAGAATCTATCCTTGCCTCATTGTTCTTTGGTAAAGGCCTGTTCTGAGAAGCGCGGAAAACAAATTTTTATGACGCACTCTATATAAAAAAAACAATGGCGGAAACTTTCCGCGGCGAAATTTTGTTTCTGTATTCTGAGACGCTAAATCAATAGACCATTGGCCTATCGATAGTTGACGTATCGATAGCGGTGTGGGTCGTGAGTGGATTGAATGAACAGCTGATGCCATGGCGGAAATATAAGCAGCTCATTTTTTGACGTCAAAATCGACAATGCACGGGAAACATGAACCCAAAAGAAAACGCACCGAGAGATTCAATCGCGAGGAAACTATTAGCTAAGGGCCACAAATCAGCCGCACTCGGTGGATGCCAAACAAACAGGTGGTGACATCCAAACCCGGTCATCAAGTTTACCACCACTGCGGACCAGCTAAAAATAGAGTTGGATAGCGATGCGACTGCTGTGGGCAGCATTGCCAGCTCCAGCGGTGTGGGCGTGGCTGTCAAACGTGAACGCCAGGAGGAGAATTTTGAATTTACGGCAAATAAAACAATAATTTTGTATGAAAACTAAAAATATATTTTCCAATCTTTAGCATTGCGTTTCTTTTGAGAGTCAAAATGATGGCACTGCCCAAATCCATGATTTGCAGATACTCCGAGCCGCCGTCCTGGAGACGATAGCAGCATTCCTACAAAGAAATGCATGTTCAACCAACTTTGAATCAAGCTTCAAAAGTGCTACTACCCCCCATGTTGTCGCATATCTGAGCACAAACTGCTTCAGCTGACCCACACTGTAGGCCGATGACCCAATCTCTTGTACAAACTTCTCCAAAGGATTACAGTTGCCCGAACGGCAGACTTCCAAATAATTCTTCAAGTAGTAGTCCGGGATTATGCCCGACATCTCAAACAGATCAGCCTTGTTGACGACATTCTTGACCCCATTAAGACGATGGCAGGACGCATATCATCTCCCAATATCCGTAAAAAAGACTTGTAGGCCTCCTCCCCGATCTGCACCTACTCCAAGTGTGTCTCAAACGGGCAATAATTTGATCAACGCCTTGAACCGGAATTTGCTGCCGCTACCTCTATCAACATACATATCTGTGTTCCTGTTGCGCAGCTTAATTAAACTATTTTTGAAAAAAAAAACAATTTCAACTTTTGTTTGTACAAACAGCTGACTACCAGTGTGGCCGTTTCTGTATTTGGTCTTTTTGACTTATATATGGGCTCACTAATAATTTAAATGTATGCTAAATTTATTATGTGCAATTTAGCGAGCTAAATTTTCCGCGCTTCTCAGAACAGGCCTTAACTAGAAAGCAAGCAATGCACAAAAAGAATTTCGAGAGTGGCTATATCGATGAATTGTGTGGATTGTATTTAGTAGCTGCCCCGTCGGACCTGACACCATGAAAAATGCACATCTTTATAACTTCTTTTTCACTAAAGATGTACAGTGAATCAATAAAGAATTGGCACACCTTCATTTTCAAAGTTTGTTCCTAAATTTCTTTGTTTATATATAACTTAAAAAAATTATAATTATCATTTATATCATTTTCCAAAAAATAAATTTAATTTTTCTTATAGTTTAGTTGCAAATTGATAATAACTAAAAAAAGGTAAGATTTTTAGGTCAAAAAAGTATTGGCATTGCGGAAACTAAAAATTCCTGGTAAAGGCCTGTTCTGAGAAGCGCGGAAAATTTAGCTCGCTGATTTGTTTGAGATGTCGGGCATAGTCCCGGACTACTACTTGAAGGATTATTTGGAAGTCTGCCGTTCGGGCAACTGTAATCGTTTGGAGAAGTTTGAACAAGAGATTGGCTCATCGGCCTACAGTGTGGGTCAGCTGAAGCAGTTTGTGGAGTACAAAGTGCTTCATGCGGCCCTGACGAATGCCCAGATATGCGACAACATGGGGGGTAGTAGCACTTTTGAAGCTTGATTCAAAGTTGGTTGAATATGCATTTCTTTGTAGGAATGCTGCTATCGTCTCCAGGTCGGCGGCTCGGAGTATCTGCAAATCATGGATTTGGGCTGTGCCATCATTTTGGCTCTCAAGTTAAACGCAGTGCTAAAGATTGGAAAATATATTTTTAGGTTTGATACAAAATTATTGTTTTATTTGCCGTAAATTCGAAATCCTCCTCCTGGCGTTCACGTTTGACAGCCACGCCCACACCGCTGGAGCTGGCAATGCTGCCCACAGCAGTCGCATCGCTATCCAACTTTATTTTTAGCTGGTCCGCAGTGGTGGTAAACTTGATGACCGGGTTTGGATGTCACCACCTGTTTGATTGGCATTCACCGAGTGCGGAAGCTTGCGTCCGTTGGCATAGGAGACGATTTCAGGGGAATGGCACTCCAGTGCGGATTTCGTAACTTTCTTGAGCTGATTTGTGGCCCTTAGCATATAGTTTCCTCGCGATTGAATATCTCGGTGTGTTTTCTTTTGGGTTCATGTTTCCCGTGCATTGTCGATTTTGACGTCAAAAAATGAGCTGCTTATATTTCCGCCATGGCATCAACTGTTCATTCAATCCACTCACGACCCACACCGCTATCGATACGTCAACTATCGATAGGCCAATTGTCTATTTATTTAGCGCGTCTCAGAATAGAGAAACAAAATTTCGCCGCTGAAAGTTTCCGCCACTGTTTTTTTTATATGGAGTGCGTCATAAAAATTTATTTTCCGCGCTTCTCAGAACAGGCCTTAAACATCATATAAAAAAATAGAGGAAAGCTAACTTCGGCTCGACCGAAGTTTTTTTACCCTTGTAGCTTGTATGATTTATATAAATTAGTAGACACAAATATGTACATTCGGCCAAATGTACACATTTGTGACAAGGCCTCCTATATACATTTTCTACAACCAATTTCTATGCCAGCTATACTATATAGTTGTCCTATCAAACTTGGTGGAATTATGTGAAAGCATAGAAAACTTATAAATAAGAGGTTTGTGGACGTTTGCGTTGAAGACAAAAAAGTTTTTATCACTAAAACAACATTTTCGGCCGATGGTTCCTATGGCAGCTATATGCTATAGTCATCCGATCTGGCCGGTTCCGACAATTGTGCAGCGTATTGGTACGAAAAGACTTCGTGCAAAGTTTGGTTAAGATAGCTTTAAAACTGACGGAGAAGATAGCATAGAAACAGACGGACCGTCGGACAGACGGACGGACAGACGGACATGGCTATATCAACTCAGTTTGTCATGCTGATCAAGAATATATATACTTTATGTGGTCGGAGATGCTTCCTTCTATGCGTTACACACATCTCGACAATTTTAATATACCCTCTACAAGGGTATAAAAACTGTGCCATGAATTTTTAGTTTAAGGCCTGTTCTGAGAAGCGCGGTTAATAAATTTTAATGACGCACTCCATATAAAAAAAAACAGTAAATATTTCGGCCAAGGGCGGCTCCTCCTCGGTGGATGTCAAAAATGAACCCAATGCGGGACAGCTGAATATGGAGTTGGACAGCGATGCGACTGCTGTGGGCAGCATTTCCAGCTACAGCGGTGTGGGCGTGGCTGTCAAACGTGAACGCGAGGTGGAGGATTTTGAATTTACGGCAAATAAAACAAAAATGTATGAAAACTAAAAATATATTTTCCAATCTTTAGCATTGCGTTTCACTTGAGAGCCAAAATGATGGCACAGCCCAAATCCATGATTTGCAGATACTCCGAGCCGCCGTCCTGGAGACGATAGCAGCATTCCTACAAAGAAATGCATATTCAACCAACTTTGTATCAAGCTTCAAAAGTGCTACTACCCCCCATGTTATCGCATATCTGGGCATTCGTTAGGGCCGCATGAAGCTCTATGTACTCCACAAACTGCTTCAGCTGACCCACACTGTAGGCCGATGAGCCAATCTCTTGTACAAACTTCTCCAAACGAATACAATTGCCCGAACGGCAGACTTCCAAATAATTCTTCAAGTAGTAGTCCGAGACTATGCCCGACATCTCAAACAGATCAGCCTTGTTGATGACATGCTCGACCCCATTAAGACGATGGCAGGACGCATATCATCTCCCAATATCCGTAAAATAGACTTGTAGGCCTCCTCCTCGATCTGCACCTACTCCAAGTGTGTCTCAAACGGGCAATAATTTGATCCTCGCCCAACGCCTTGAACCGGAATTTGATGCCGCTACCTCCATCAACATACATATCTGTGTTCCTGTTGCGCAGCTTAATTAAACTATTTTTGAAAAAAAAAAACTTTCAACTTTTGTTTGTAAACAAAACAAACCAGCTGACTACCAGTGTGGCCGTTTCTGTATTTGGTCTCTTTGACTTATATATGGGCTCACTTATAATTTATGTGGATGCTAAATTTATTATGTGCAATTTAGCGAGCTAAATTTTCCGCGCTTCTCAGAACAGGCCTTAAACAAAACAAAACAGCTGACCACCAGTGTGGCCGTTTCTGTGTTTGGCCGATTTGGCTTATATATCGGCTTACTAAATATTTATGAGGATGCTAAATTTATTAAGTGCAATTTAGCGTGCTAAATTTTCAGCGCTTCTCAGAACAGGCCTTTACATTTTCGTTGCTTGTGTATCCAGCAACATGAACGAAACCCACAGTTTCTTATCGATAGTTGGCCTATCGAAAGCGCGTGTGGATCGAGAGAACAGCTGTTACACAGCTCAGGAATATATTGTTTACAATTATTTTGTACGTGAAGAGCGAAAATTTGGGGGAATGCTTTTTTGTTTTTGTTATGAGCTGTCATCTTGCTGGGGAACCTCAGCCAAATTGCTGAGGCGGCCCGAGAGATGCCCTCAATGGAGACGTCTTCAGAGCCTGTTTGTCGCCAGATCAGAGGCAAGTCTATTGGAGAGTGCCAACAGTCTGTCATAATACCTGCTGGTGTGCATATTGACTTGGGCTCATAATGCCAAAGCGTAGAAGTCGCGGTAGAAGACTCTAGTTTCACCGGTTTACGCATCGACCAAAGCCATCCAGGAACTGCTGGACCTTAACAGATGCAATTCTCCGGCTATCACTGGAAGCATCAAAAGATCCGCGGTGAACACAAAAATGCTGTGTGAAACAAATTGAATTGAGGATTTCCAGCCAAGCAACTTTAATCAATAGAAGAATACATTTTTTAAAGTGTCATGCTCACCCATCGGGCTATCGTCCCCCATTATTCTTTAAATTTATTTAAATTCAAATAATTAACAGTGCTTAACAGCTGACTAGTCAGAGTGACCTTGCCCTTTTTAGGTACATGGTCACCCTGCCTTAGTTATGTTCCATACACACAAGAAATAACTAGCAAATTCTTGGCAGGAATTTTTCGCAGTGCTGGATACGGTAATCTTAAAATTTCTTTGCACAATTTTGTTTCAAAATGCATATTCATTGGTCAATGATGCATTTCCAGTTAGGATTGGACTGAATTTCGTCACGGTTTGGGCAAAATGGGCAGAGGTACGGAGATTTCTCTAGAAATCCGGAAATTTATCGTAAATCTTCACGTACAGCAAAAGTCGTATCGCGAAATAGGAACTATAGTTGAGAGGTCATATAAAATTGTTCGAAACATTATAAAACATTACATAAAAACCGGAAATATAGAGCAACAGACGAGGAACACCGGGAAAATTTTCATTGTGTCGGGAGCGGGCTATAGTTGCTGCAGTGGCACAAAACCCAAAAATTTCGGCTTTGAAATTATGCATTCAAGTTCAGGAATGCGCTATGTAGAGCGGCGTGAAACATTAATTTCTATGGTTAATAAGAAAAAGAGCTAACAGTTCGCCAAACACCTGTTAATAAGCCGAAATTATTTTGAAATAGGGTACATTTTAGTGACAAAGCAAAGTTTATCCTATTCGGTTCAGATGGATCACAAAAAAATTAGCAAAACTCTATCAAAGATCTGCAATCAAATAATGTCATTAGCACGGCGGAGGAAATGTTACGGTATGGAGTTGCTTCTTAGCTGCCTCTGGAGTTGAAAATTTTGGTTTTTCTAGACTTAAAAATGTAATATATGTATCCGTCCGCGTCAAAGATTTTAAGAAATTGTAGGAATTGTGTTGTTGTATATTAATATTATTGGCTTCATATTATCTTAAAGACAGTTTCGAGTTGACAGCTGGTAAAAATATATCAAAATTTTGTGTGGTAAATGCAGTGGCCTGTACACATGTTAAATTGTATCCCATCCCGTCCAACCAAATTTTCTAGGCGCTCGGTAAAACCAGCATTATATATTAATCAGGGCTGGAAACCCAAAAATTTTTTGGGAACCTCAGGTTTGCGGGTTCGAACCAAAACTTAACACCGTTGTAAGGTTCGAGATTTTTGGGATTTGGTTTTCGTTCGAACCTTAGTTCGTTGAGTAAAACGCAATATATTTAAAATAATAATAAAATAGGTATACACTTGACGCCTAGATACATTGTAAAACTGTAAGTCGTCGATTTTAATTGACGTGAGGTTGGCGCTTGTGTGCTGGATATGGACTTCCTTCTAAGCAAGTGTATAAATCTTCAGTCCGCCCTCTAAAAAATGTCAAAAATGTCTAAATGTCAAATAATTAGCTAGAATTACAGGTTACGGCAAAACTGAATAGTTTCCGAGTTTCCAGCTTAGAAAAGAGCAATATCTGGTGGGAAAAATAGCTAAATTGACAACGCTGAGTACGGCACACACTTCTGTTTGTATGAATGTATGTACTTTTGTTGCTGGACAAGACGGCTGACATGTTTCTGCAGTAGCATGCACCGAGCTGCTTAGACTGGCGCATATGTATATGTATAAGATGAAAAATAAAACGTTCAATACCTTGTGCAGAGTACATAGGTGTTTACATTGAATTTGCAATACATTACAAATTAATATAATTGACTGGAATACTGTGGTCTATGTGTATGTAATATAAACTACGCATAAGTATAAATGTATACATATGTACATAGGTTGGCAAATATGTACTACATACACAAGGAAGCGCTGATTCTTCACGTATTTAAATTGTTCTACATATGTACATTGTATATACATATATGTATGCTAATAAACATTGGGAGTGCGATAAGCAGAAAATAACAAATCGAAGATATTGTGCCATATTGCGTATTGTTAAATTTCTAATTTTCGACTCTGCTGTTACGTACATGCAAGGGTTCCCGAAAAAATTTAAATGTGTATAATCTTTTTTTTTTGAACCGAACCAAAAGCTTGGGTTCGGAACGGGTTCGGGTTTATCCATTTTCGCCGTCGTGGTTCGGTTCAGGGTTTGGTTCACAGTTAAAAAAAAAGCCTGAATTCCGGGTTCGAACCAGTTCGGTTCAAAACCGGTTTGCAGCCCTTATATTAATCCCTTACTGTCAAGTGGATGCAGAAAATATTCCTCTCCCGCACAACTACATTGTGAACT
This sequence comes from Lordiphosa magnipectinata, assembly GCA_037044535.1. NCBI lineage: Eukaryota > Metazoa > Arthropoda > Insecta > Diptera > Drosophilidae > Lordiphosa > Lordiphosa magnipectinata. Next base: position 334,816 of record JBAMBO010001951.1, read on the forward strand.
TCGGGTCTAGCGATATTTCCTTCCCACTCCCATTTCTAGTAAATATATGCGCAGTGCATCAGCACTGCTTGTTCATAATTGGGACGTATAGTCTTGGTCTTCCCCGAAATTTAAAGAGACAATATTTGTTGATAAAACTCCGATATCCATAAAAAAAATAGTGGTCCAAAGAAAAGATTGGGAGTTACAAGTAAATACCGTCTCGTTGAACAAATTAATTATATTAAACTAAATGAACTGAAAACAGAAAAAGAGTGGCTGTGATGGGACGCACTGAATTCACATCTTGACCTCATAGCAGCCACTCTTCAATTAATTTTTAATTCAAATTTGCTTTCCCTCTTTTTCCCCACCCCCTCTTTCCACGCTCCCTCCAGGGGGTAACCCTCTTCCACTGTTCCCTCTTCGACCCCTCTTCACACCCTCTTCGCCGCCCCTTTCCCGTTCCTTATCCTTCCCTCAAATTTTCGGATAAAAAATAGCCGAGGTAAAAAAATGTTGCATATTTTTCGACATTCCTTCCCTCAGGAACACAGTAAAGCTATTAAACATTTCTTCCCCTGAGTTACGGGTATATCGAAGTCGGACAGGACCGACCTTAACTTACGCTCTCATTCTTCCTCCTTTTGTGCATCCATCGATTGCTCTTCTTCTTTTAACTGTCTCATGTATTTTTCCAAAATTGCATGCCAAAACCACTGCCTAGAGAAGGGAGTGTTTCATGTTATGGAGACTTTAAGCCTTCCAAACACATAAAAAAGAACATGTTAGAAAAAACCAGCGTTCGGACATCGTTCGGGTTTTTCTTTGCGTTCTTTCTTGTTGTATACTCGTGTCAAAAGTACAAACCAGAGAAGGTACGGTTTCATGTTATAGTGAACTTTAACCTTTTAAGCACATGAGAAAACAATGTAGATACAATTTCAAACAGAATTTTAAGCTTCTATCATACTAAAAACATATGTAGTGAACTTTTCAGTGTAAAAATCAGTATGAAAAATAGAGGATATAACTTCGGCCGATTTTCCTAAAACTTGGTGGAACTGTGTAAAATCATAGAAAACTTAAATATATGAGGTTTGGGGATGTTTGCTTTGAAGACAAAAAAGTTTTTCTCACTAAAACTACTTTCTCGACCGATCGTTCCTATGGCAGCTATATGCTATAGTCATCCGATCCGGCCGGTTCCGACAAATGTGCAGCGCATTTGTACCAAAAGACTTCGTGCAAAGTTTGGTTAAGATTTAACTTTAAAACTGACGGAGGAGATAGCATAGAAACAGACGGACAGACGGACATGGCTATATTAACTCAGCTCGTCATGCTGATCAAGAATATATATACTTTGTATGGTCGGAGATGCTTCCTTCAATGCGTTACAAACATCTGGACAATTTTATTGTACCCTCTACAAGGGTATAAAAATGGCATTACATTGGGAACTACGTTCTGCTAGTCCGACTGGGTGAAATTGCTTGAAGAAATATTGTAAAACAGCACCCCAGCTGCAACTAATAAGATATAAATTATTTTTATCTTAAGCTAGGTACTCAGACGCTGACAACTTTGTCCGAGCGGAAATTGTTTGATAATTGTCAGAGCCGCTTTGACAATGTAGTAATACCAGGCAACAGCAAAAAGTCAGCTTTGGTTTGAATAAAATATAAGCGGGCTTATTCAAATAAAATAAAAGAGTTGATAAAATTTATAACGGAAGTCACTATGGGAAATTCAGCTGTCAATGTCTATGCCATTGGTCTCATTCGTGGAAGCATTTTGTGTGGGTCAAGAGGTAGAAGCAGTGTCCTTTATTTTGAGCTGCGGGAGCATAACTTGACCACTGAGACATACTGCTATATCGAAAACCCAAAACGCATCGGGAGATTCAGATGTGCTTGGCCGCACATGAAACCAGAGGTTATATTCATAGCCACATCCAGCTCCATGAATTGGAGGCGGATCATACTCGCCGGGCGTATTACAGGAACAAAAAACTTGGTGAATACGGGTTTAAAGGTGGCTGGTAGGTGGCCACAACAGTAGCAACGGGAGCGGCGGGAGCAACGGAAGCAACCACAGTAAGCCGGAGGAGCCACTACTATAATGGGCTGTGGAGACTGACATTGGGCAAATTGCATACCAGTCAGATCAACGAGAGAAGCATACAAAAAAATATTCTCCAAAACAAGTGATGCAGCTGCCGGTATTGAAATGCTTTTTATTGCCAAGATTTCATAAAATTGGTTGCGACTCGCCCACTTTTATCAGCTCCATTTGTTTGTCCACCTCTCAGTTGTCCAAATAATTGTGGTTTTGTTTTTTGGTCTTCTTTGGTTTAATTTTTTAAATTGTGTGCTCAATTCTTAAAGGTACCTCTGACAATTATCAAACAAGTTTTATAATTTTGAGAGAGTGTAAGGAAGTTTTTCAGCTAAGGTAGGACTCAGTCCTGTCAAAGGTCACTTACAAGAAAATTTATAAAATTGCCGGGACTTGGGAAGGGAAAAATTCTTTTAATTTTGACAAAAACTTGTATATTTGGGGTTACTTTTGGTACCCGCCACGCTGACGGCGACCCAGCTTAGCGTAGAGGATCCCTTAGCAGTTGAGAGGCTACCCTAGCCACATGCCGGCGACCCAGCACAGGCTGCCCAAACTTAATCTCACACCCGCTTGAGACAAACACACTGCACTTACGACGCTGGTGTACAACACATCACTTTGCCGGCAGCCCAGCGCAAGATGACGCCTTGCCCACGTGTACCGATCCAAGTCCGCCAAACCACCACACCTCCGGCGACCCAGCAAGCTATGCTAATTTGACCCACCTGGCACCGTTGGGTCGCAGGAACCAAGCTACTAGCAATTTCTACGGGTTCTCTGACCAGATCTGAGGCTTGTCTCTTCTGGTATCCACTCTCAGTGTGTAACACGTCGAAATGCCGGCGAATCGACACTTTACACAAGTGCACCGACCACGATTACTCCGGCCGCATGCCTTAGTTGTCGCTTGTTGTCTGCCGGTTTGCATTTTGTATGTATGAGCCTGCTGTGTGTATGTCTGCTGGTGTGTGCATACCGTTTGTCGCTCGCATCTGGCCGGCTCTGCCTCTGTTGTTGTTGTCTCTCGGAGCTGGCTGGCTCTGTTGGTATGTGTGGGTGTGTGTAAGTGCGTAGCTTTCTGTTGTTGTCGTCGCTCGCTGTCCGCCGGCTTGTGTTTGTATGTGCGTGACTACAAAACAACTCATAGACTAAAAAATGTTCCCTAACTCCTTATAAACTACAAAACAACTTATGGACTAAAATGCGTCAATAACTCCTTATGACCTACATAACAACTTATGACCTACAAATGTGTCCCTAGCTAAAAATGTGATTCTTCACACAAGAGATCCTCCAGTATGACCGATCTCTCGGGTATGGATTCGGTAGCCTGTTACTGCTCTTCGTCTTCGCTGACATCCAAAAAATCGGCCGAACGGACCGTTGGGATGATCCATGTCTCGTCGGCAATGGTTGTAAAATTTCTCTGTGGTGGCGTCTCACCCCCCCGTTTGCCCTTCCTCAACACCTTGTGCTTCCGAGGCCAAGCCTACCACTTCCGCGGCAGGTATTTCCCAAGCTGTGGGGTCGTCCAGACTTCCAGACTTCTGATCGTCCGGTATAGGGACTGGTGATTCCGGTGTCGGCAGTTCCTCATTGCCCGTTGGGAAATCTGCTGAGTTTCCGCTCCACCATGCCCCATAATAAGGGGGCGGAGTCGTCCCGGCCTCAGTGGAGTCTGAAGGCATGTATGGCGGCTGTGGTGTCTCACCCCCCGGGTGCCCTTCCTCAACACCTTGTGCTCCCAGGGTCAAAGCTACCCTTTCTGGTGTGGCGACCTCTGATAGCGGGGCCAGCGAATTTGCCACGTTTGGGTGCTCCCAGTCGTCCATTCCCTGAAATCGTCCCTGGTCCACTGCCCACCACGACCCATACAACGGTGGTGGTGTAGTCGTTCTTGGGTCCACATCTCCATCTGGAGCCGATTCGAATATGTCGGAACTTGGAGGGATACTCGGATTGGTTACCGTCGAACGGTCATCCTCGATGTCCTGAGCGCTTCTTTGGGCGGCCACCCCGTTCGTGAAGAAACGCCCATCTGTAACCAAGGACAAAAATATACCAGAGCTAGTCAGAACAACATGGGTGTTCGCTGGATTTCCTTCCGCCACAAGAGCGAGCTGGAAAGCATAGCCAGATTGTAACAAATTGACCAGACGGGTACCGTGGACGAGTTGCGTAGCCGGATTTCCACATTCATCTCCAATGGGAAATATTCAGCGGATATAAAAACTCGATTGGAGGAAATGGAGGCTACGTTGGGGGATGCACCGACCTCTGATCCTGCGGATAGAAAATCCACAGCCACCTCTCCCGTAGTAGCCACTGACGCAAAGCTAGGTCCTTCGGCTGGAACCCATTCGAAGGCACCACTTGGAGACGCACCAGGCTCACTCGGAACCCTCAAAGGACCTTCACAAGTCGATGGAAACCAGTCTTTAGTAGTCCACTTGCGAGTATCACGGGAGGAGATATCCTTTGCATCCCTGGCTGAGAAGCTACGACATTGGGAAGTCCTATTTGACGGGAATTCAGACCCATTGAATTTCATTGAGCGATTGGAGGAACGAGCAGACGCCTATCGAGTGGACAAGAGCCAAATGACTAGGGCCATGATTGGATTGCTAGCCGGACGAGCAGAGAGCTGGTTTCGCACTTTTAAAAGTGGTGAGTGGGAGACTTTCAAGAAGCAGTTTCTGGACTTTTTCCTAGCGCCAAGGTATTTCCAGCGTCTGGAAGATGCCATCAGAGTTCGTCACCAGCTACCAAGGGAGCAGTTTAAGCAATATCTAGTGGAACTGAGACTGATGATGCAAAGAGCAGGTTACAGCGGAGAACAGGAGCTGATGAGATTGTACGAGAACTTATTACCCGAATACCAGTTGCCGAGTACCCTGGAGGAACTAATACAACTTATGGTCAGTTTCGAGTCCATAAAAGACCACAGCCTAGCCCGACCTAGTTCTTTTGTCACAGGACCCGACTTTGACATGGCACCACCTAGAATAGTGATCCCAGGTCCCCAAGCAGGATTTTCGGTACCCAGCCCGAACCCAGTGGGAATAAGCCCAACAAAGGCGCGCCAGTGGAAAACGCTTTTAAGTTGCCCACAGCGGAGAATACGAACAGAGTGACCACGGAACCACAGATTGACGTGCGCTGGGCATGCCGCAATTGTGGAAAAGTTTGACATTTTGCCAAGGAGTGTAACAACAGCCGATTATTATTCTGCTGGGAGTGTGGACGTCGCAACATTCGAACTATAGAATGTTGCAAGCAGCCGCCTTCGGGAAACGGACGACGTCTCCATCCCACAGGGAACAGGACGGAGACGAGCAGTCCAGAGTCCCAGTGGTAAAAAACCTCTTGTGGCTCGAGGGCAGTCGGATAGCAGCGATGGTATCCATCGAAGGTGAGTTCTTTACGGCAACTTTGGACACAGGTCGTTTCGAAGTTTCATTAACGAACAACAATAATCGGGAGGTAAGGACAAGGATCACTCTGGCAGACGGGTCGAAGAGAGGGGTGACACAAGCTTTGACTGTCCAGGTTCGCCTGTACCAACGCCAAGCTCTCTTTGCTTTGCTGATGTTGCCAAGCATTCTGGAGGATGTCATACTGGGACTGGACTTCCTTTGCTGGATACAGGCCATGATCCAGTGTGGTCGAGCGCGTCTACAGCTAGCCAGACTACCAAACCAAGGCTGGCCCCTCCGCACCAGAAAGCCCCACAGTTTGCCCGAAGAAGAAACTTGCGGAAGAACAAGTGCGCCAGATCAGCGGCGGAATTTAAAGCTCAGATGAAACGCTACCATCGTTATAAGTCCCAGCCCTTGCAAGCCAAGGGATCTCAGAACCAAATCCTCTGGAGTAAGGATAGGTTCACCATGGGTGATTTGGAGGCTTCTACGTCTGGTTTCTCTTTTAAAAATTGCGCCCACTCGATGGAGTGTGTGCCTCAGCTTTCAAACCGAAATCACTTTCATATTTTAAAAGATTCGCCATTAGGAAACGATTTTTATAATGTTGTGAAGTATCACATTTTTTAGCTAGGGACACAGTTGTAGGTCATAAGATGTTTTGTAGGTTAATAAGGAGTTAGGGAACAATTTTAAGTCTATAAGTTGTTTTGTAGTCAGTAAGGACACTGAAGTCAAGTATATATAGGCGTCATAGATCATAGGCATAGAACTAGTTCACGATCACAGCCAAGACAGGCACACATCAGCACACGCAAATACAAACACAAGCCGGCAGACAACGAGCGACAACAAAAACAGAAAACTTCGCACTCACACACACACACCCACACACACACATGCCAGCAAACCAAAACCCACCCCGAGGCGATCGCTTGGCCCGCGTCAGCGATGCGTTAGAGCGAGAGGCATGCAGCGGCGGCCACAAAGCTGCAGAATTCTGGAGCAGCGGTAAGTGCAGAATTAGGTGATGGCCAACGTTTGACAAACGCCAGAGGCAGTGAAGTTTTCCCCGCGATGACCGACGGACGTGCTCTAAGTTTAATTCTCCAGCCGGTTTCACACAGTGCCACGTCCCCGCCGTAGTACCAACGCGTCGAGTCCAACCGCCCAAGCATCTCCTGTGTGGTGTCCACCAACAAGGAGCAAAAGTCATCGATCAACGAACCATGGGAATCAGAGGAACCACAGAGAGTGAAACCCAAACCAGCGGGTAAGCCAGGCTTAGCTTAGATAGGAGGTAGGGAACAACAATGGTGCGGTTAGGGAAACCTCACTTTTTGTGATCACGTGTGCCCCAGCCCTTGAAAATTTGTGAAAGAAAACTTTAAACAGAGAAATAAACATGTGTGTAAGAAATTAAATTCGTGCCGCTTTGCTATCTAGTGTCTCCGACTTAACTGTACCATGGTTGGTCAAGCTAGCATGCCTTGCTGGGTCGCCGAAGGCATGCGGCCGGAGTAATCGTGGTCGGTGCACGTGTGTAAAGTGTCGATTTACGCTGGGTCTCCGGCATTTCGACGTGTTACACACTGAGAGTGGATACCAGAAGAGACAAGCCTCAGATCTGGTCAGAGAACCCGTAGAAATTGCTAGTAGCTTGGTTCCTGCGACCCAACGGTGCCAGGTGGGTCAAATTAGCATAGCTTGCTGGGTCGCCGGAGGTGTGGTGGTTTGGCGGACTTGGATCGGTACACGTGGGCAAGGCGTCATCTTGCGCTGGGCTGCCGGCAAAGTGATGTGTTGTACACCAGCGTCGTAAGTGCAGTGTGTTTGTCTTAAGCGGGTGTGAGGCTAAGTTTGGCCAGCCTGTGCTGGGTCGCCGGCAGGTGGCTAGGGTAGCCTCTCAACTGCTAAGGGATCCTCTACGCTAAGCTGGGTCGCCGTCAGCGTGGTGGGTACCAAAAGAAACCCCAAATATACAAGTTTTGCCAAACATATAAGAATTTTTCCCTTCCCAAGTCCCGGCACTTCAATAAATTTCTTGTAAGTGACCGTGGACAGGATTGAGTCCTACCTCATCTGAAAAACTTCCTTACAGCGGCGCCCGAGCAGGGACCAAGGGATAATGTTTCGTCTGATTTTTATTATGAAAATAAAATAACAGAGAAAAATAAAGGGGGATACTAACACCTTCCATGGCCTAAAGACCCATAAGAAAATTCTGTAAAAAAAAATATAATAAAAGCATTCTTGAAAAAAATTGTTTTTGGGATTTTTGGCATAATATTAACTCATTGCCCCAAATCACGGCCTAAGAAAACCAATAGGAATCAATACACGGAGCATTGAAAACCACATGTCCATGTACAGTCAGCGCAAGAAACCACTCCTTAGCAAACATCGTGCGATAATTCAAATCGTACTAAGAAAGTTTTTGGGTACGGTCGACTCAAAAGTTTTACAATTTAAAAGCAAGCCTAGGCTAAGTTACCGCTAATCTGCTTGTTGAGAGCGTGCCTCTCGTATATTTTTTATGCATGACCCAAGCTAGAACGAGATAGCAGACAACCGAAACAGAGGAAGAGAAGCAGAGAGTAGATCATCGACAGAGGCAGAGGCAGCAGATAACCAGAAGCAGAGACAGTGGATAACCAGAAGCAGAGGCAGCGGATAAACAGAAGCAGAGACAGCGTGTCAACAGAAGCGTAGACATCGGATAACCAGAAGCAGAGGCAGTGGAGCACAGAAGCGTAGACAGAGGGAAGAAAGAACAGAGGGGCAAAAAGAACACGCAGAAAAGCAGCGGTAGCGCGCCAGCACCGAACGAGCCAGCAGGAACGAAACATATAAGAGGAGTCCGAGTCTGAGTTTAGAGAGATACACAGCCTTAACGAGAGCACATCACGCGCTGCAAAGTAACCAAAGTCATAGAGCTGTCGTCGGGAATTTTAAAAGCGTATTAAAATCGTATATATTGACTAAACCAATCGTATCCTTTGCGTGTCCTTTTCAAAGATCGTGTCAAGCATATCCTTTTCGTGTCCTTTCTCAAAGCGCGTGGAGACCATAGCCTTTTCGTGTCCCTTTTAGAAAAGCACGTGGCAACTAGCAACCACGAACCAATCGTGTCCTTTCAGAGAAAAGAGCCTCAGTCACAGGATCAAGGGTATAACCAAGAACAAGAAGATACCAAAGCTAGTCAGAATAACATGGGTGTACGCTGGATTTCCTTCCGCCGCAAGAGCGAGCTGGAAAGACTGGACTTCCTTTGCGGGATACAGGCCATGATCCAGTGCGGTCGAGCGCGTCTACCGCTAGCCAGGCTACCAAACCAATCTGGCCTTCCGCACCAGAAAACCCCACTGTTTGCCCGAAGAAGAAACTTGCCGAATAACAAGTGCGCCAGATCAGCGGCGGAATCCAGAGCCCAGATGAAACGCTACCTTCGTTAAACGTCCCAGCCCTTACAAGCCAAAGGATCTTAGAACCACCAAGCGATAGAACCAATGCCGAGCCCCAACAAGAAACCAGAGCCACAGAGAACAAGGCACAAGGAGTAATCAGAGAACAAGGAGTCAACAGAACAAGGAGTAAACTGGGAACAACGAGCCAACAGAGAACAACGAGCCAACAGAGAACAACGAGTCAACAGAGAACAACGAGTCAACAGAAAACAACGAGTCAACAGAGAACAACGAGTTAACAGAGAACATTGAGTCAACAGAGAACAACGAGTCAACAGAGAACAACGAGTCAACAGAGAACGAGGAAGCAACAGAGAACGAGGAAGCAACGGAGAACGAGGAGTCAACAGAGAACAAGGAGTCAACTGGAAACAAGGAGTCAGCTGGGAATAAGGAGCCAACAGAGAACAAGGAGTCAACTGGGAACAAGGAGTCAACAGAGAACAAGAAAGCAACAGAGAACAAGGAAGTAACAGAGAACAAGGAAGCAACAGAGAACAAGGAAAGAACAGAGAACAAGGAGTCAACAGAGAACAAGGAAGCAGCAGAGAAGCAACATAGAAAATCGAAGACCGAGAAGAAATCATAGAAGAAGTCAAGGCGATCCCAGAGACCAAACTCTCCGAGTTCCCAGGTGACTACAGCCCAAAAGTACATACACACGTCCAACCATGGAACCCTTGGCTGACGCGGCAAGGCAGCGATACCCATTGTGGAAACCCCGGCGAGCGTCTATAAAAGAAGAAACATTAGGACCCTACAAGGACATTACAGAGCCCCGATGCAGAGCACAACAGCTAAGAGACGATTACTGGAGATCGCACAAAGAGCATCACAGGAGCAATGTCGCCATTACAACCTGAGACGCAGAGAGTGGAAACCAGAGCTTGGGTCACTAGTTCTACTGAAGTAGCATCCCTTGTTCAAAGCTTTGGATGCCTTTGTCGCTAAACTCGCGCCCAAATACGACGGGTCATACAAGCTAATAAAATTTCTTTCTCCCAATATAGCCCGATTACAGTTGGTTGGCGGTCAGCAACGCCGGGCGGCCAACAAGAGGTACAGTGCGATGACGAGGTCAAAACTGGCCCTGACAGGGTTCCAGCACCATCAACAACAGACGACACACACACAGAAGAGCACGAGCCAGAGTCATCCTCCATCCCAGAGCCGAACAGTGCTTCCACAGACGAGAAGGAAGCCCAACAGAAGTAACCACCACCGAACAGCTAAGCGTAGCCAACAGAGTCAGCGGGGGCCACTTCAGGGTGGTGCGCCACAATAACGTCCCCGCCCCCGTAAGGGGAAACGGAGTCATCACCTAGCGTAAGAAATACTATTAAGCTAACTATTGTTCACCGCACCATAGACAGGTTCAGCACTGGATGGGCGTAGTAGGTTCCTTTTTGTCAGGCACTAGTCTAGTTCAAGTCTTTAGGTCATCAATATGGCGGCCCCATCGTAAGGGGAAGTCTCTCCAGGACATGACGACCAGGCTCCACCCCCAAAATCCGCCGAGGAAGAGGAGTTCCTTCGTCAAATTCTCGACGACTACTCCAATCCCAACAGCCCACCGGATCACTGGCTCTATGGGATTCCCGACTGGAGTGTCCTAGAAGATCCCTTCTCCCCAGTGGGTATATGCCGTCCTCAGAGGGACCCCGACACGGACACCGACGATTCAGAGGTCGGGTAGGGGGAGCACTTATACAGCAAGCTTTTGCGGTTTTTTTTACTCCGCGTATGGCTCTCAAACAGCTGATCTCGTTGTGCCACTCTTGGCAAACGCGAATAAAAACTGCGTCTGCCACAGCATCTCGTCTGGGGTTTAAAAGGCTGCGCAGCGGTCCTCCAATAGGCTTCTTGACTTCTTCAAGTCCAAAACTCGCCGCTGACAGGATTGCAGCCTCTCCAGTTTACTAAATCGTACGGGGTGGAGTGATATGACCGATAAAGGTGGCACATGTACAGGCTTTTCCTCATGATGAAGAACGTCAGCGTCATCTTTCTCGGTGGTTTTGTCCATATTTGGCCATTTTGCCTCATCCAGATACAGAAAATCTGGTCCAAAAAACCATCTCAAATTACCTGCAATATCCGGTGTTTTCACACATTTGGTGCCGTCATCCGCTACATTTTGCGCGGTTGGCACCCATCTGCAGTTCGTGATTTCAGAGCCCTCAAGAATTTCTCCAATGCGCGGAGCCACGAATTGGTAAAACTTTCGAGCATCTGAGCGGATCCAGTAGAGTACATTCCTAAAATCACTCCAAAAGGTGCGCTGGTCAATGCGCACTGAAAGCTCTGCTTCAATTCAACTAGCCAGCCAACAACTCCAACCAGAGTCTCCAATCTGACTCATCGTCCTCCTTGATAGGGTCATCCCACGCTATTCCAGAGCGCCAAATGTTTTGTAGGATTATTTTGGCACGAATGATAAAAAATCCAAGGAAACCGAGTGGGTCGAAAATCCACATCACTACGACGCTCAGCACCTTTCTCTTTGTAGGCCTGGTCGCAGAGGCCTTCTCAATCAGCCTGGGTTTGACGTCATACGTAAGCACGTGTTTACCAAGCAACCACCACATGCCTAGTACTTTCTCTTGGGCCTCATCTGATAAAACAATGCGCCTGGGAGGGGCATCTGGTTCGTCTTCAAGGGCTCGCAGTAGCCGCATGGAGTTGGTCCTGCTGCGCATGTCTTCTCACTGTATTTGCCAGCATGATAATCTCATCTTCGGAGTCGACATATTGCAATCAATCATTGACGAACGTGTTCCTGTAAATAGCTACCACGGCCTCTTCGCTAAATCGCTCCGCATTGCGATTTTTTATAAAGTTGGCCAATGCGGGAGAACAGGACGTTTCGAAAGTCATGACCATCATGACGTACGTCTTTGGCGCTTGAGAGGGGTCACCGTCGCGCCATAAAAACCTTTGGGCTGCCTGATCCTTTGGGCGTACCAGCTACAGCGATCGGACTTTCTCTAAAGCAAATGAGGACGCCCATTAGCGAAGCCAATACGTCTGGGCCCTTGAGCAGTACATCGTTCAGCGACATGCCATCAGTCTCGTCTTCTTTTTATTCGGGTTAGTAACTGTGAAAATAGGAAGAAACCATAAATTTGTACCAGATGGGCTCTCACTTTCTTCCAGCTTCCAGCGGATATAGCCCTTCTTCTTATAGCTCCGAATTGTGATCGTCATAAACATCTTCAGATCTGCATCTCTTGACATCTTCGTCTTCAAGCACTTTAGATGCTATTGCTATATGCTATGCCATTGGGTACGAATTTGGCAACTGAATTTTGTCGAATCTCCACAACAAGCCTGTCTGCCCACGCTTTTCAGTTGGGCTACAGCTTGTCGTCGCTTCCATGATTTGCGTTGCGCGCTCATCCTCCTTTGACCTTAAGGGCTTGGTCGCAACTCTGACGCCAAGGGACTCCAGTGTAAAGTTCTTCTTAATGGATTCATCCAGTTGTCGCAAGCTATTCGGATCGTTGCATTCACACATATGCAACAAGCGACTAGAATACATATCACCGGCGCTGTGACGGCCATACACAGACCATCCAAGTCTGCAGCGCTGACGTTATCTTCATCGGCCTCCCGCAGCTCTAAAGGCTAATTTTTATGTTATCCAGCCCAATTATGATTCGCGCCTTAGCACTTTCGTAAGGCTAGATTGGTGTGGACTGAAGGTGACTGCGTGAGCATAGCAAGTCTTTGCGTACGGATTGAATGGGTAGTTCCAAGTGTTCAACTGTGCGCACGCCTTTAAGCTCTTACCGTGCTGCGTCTGGGCTTCTCGCAGATATTCCAACACTCACCGACTTGGAGGCCCGTTCTGTCGTGATGGGGCCATCCAGTTCCAAATCATTAGCTAACGCTCGTTCTACTAGGGTGCACGCTGCGCCTTCATCTATTAGCGCATACGTATTTCTGATGCACCTCCTCCCTGGAGGTTTAACTGGAACGTCTCGAAACTATGCCTTAGTTGCTTCTTTACCATGAAATTAAACTGAGGGCTGCACAAGGTTAGATTTTTCCACTAATGCACGCTGACTTGGCTGTCCTTTGCCATTTGAAGCAGCAGAGTGCAGCAAACCGTGGTGCACCATTTTGCAATAATCGACGCCACAGTTCTTCTTTGCTTTACAATTTCGGATTATGTGTTGCCCTCACCAAGTCCCACCTATGGCCACTGCTCATCTACAGAAAGTCACGCCAGGCTGCCAGCTGGTGGTTTCCATTACACTTTGGGCACGAAGTTTTCTTTAACTCCTGTGATCCATGGCTTTGCATTCATTATGCACAAAAACTAGTTCCTTAGTAGTCTTCTTCGTCCCTTTGGGACCATCTTCTATTTGAGGAGCATATGGTGTCACCATAGAGGCACACATTGCAACGCCAAACAGCCAATCATCAAACATGCATAAATTGGCAGCGCCTCCGCCTGGAGTCAGCCGATATCTTCCCCAGTCCAATTTTAGGTCACTCGCCAGCTTCTCTACAAGATCATTTAATAGCTTAGGATCGATCATGCAAGTACTCGTTGAGCGCAATCGCAGCCATCGTTTTGCGCGGCCAGAGCGAAGCGAATTACCGAATCCAAATCATTTGGGCGTATGGATGGCTCTTCTCTTAGCTTCCGCTGCAGGCTGGAATATACAATTTCGGAACGTCTATACGTCCTTTCTATTTTTAATACATTTATTTAACTTTAATTACTGTTGGAGTCGTTTCAAATTAGTGTTTTTGCGTCCGTCCTCGGCGTCACTTTTTTTCTGTGTGACCATAACCGGCTTACTCTCATAATACTTCATTTACATGTTCAGTGTTGTAAAATAACAAATTCAAGATCTTAACAGCTAACAAATTAAAACATAAATCAAAGCGGTTATACTTTCAAATTCAAACTTATAAACTAAACTGCGATCAGCTTCGATACAGGTCTATGCAATGTTGTGTCCACAGTTTCCACGCCAGCTGTTCTTATTTGGTTGTCCTTGGCCTTATATACTTTAACGACCCGACCTCGTTTCCACATACTTCGAGGTAATGATACGTCCATAACAATCACCAAATCGCCTACTTTAATCGACTCTGTGACGTCATGCCACTTTGGGCGACAATTTATTTATGTGTTATTTGAGCATCCTATAAGAAAGTGGTTCGGAGTCAGTGGTTCCTCATCCTCATGTGAGATAGGCAGTTCTGTCAGGGGACGAGAATTCAATATGTTCTCAGCTTCAATCAAAGTTGACCTCAAAGTCTCCACACGAGGGTTGAGATCACGTAAGGGTTTCTTCAAAAGGCCCTTAATTATGCGAATTAGTCTTTCCCAGCAACCTACGGCGCTAGGATTTGCAGGACAACAAAAAATCCACTCAATTACATTACGTGCTGCTTCATCGTTCACTCTGTTGACATCAAACAGTTCCATGTTGCTCTGCAATTCTTTCTTGGCCCCTATGAAATTTGTTCCATTATCGCTTCGCATGACCAACGGGATTCCTCTACGGTTCATAAAATTCCGTAAACAGATTATGAACGCGTCTGATGACAAATTCTCAGCAATTTCCAGATGCGTTGCTCGAACGGTCAAGCAAGTAAATATGACGGCCCAGCGTTTTTCAGTCCGTCTTCCCACAGTCACAGAAATCGGGCCAAAGAGATCCACGCCAGTATATGTAAAGGGACGTACATAGAGTTAGTTACTCTTTCCATTGGTAGCTGGCCCATGAGTGGTGTCTTCGGTTGACTACGATGCACTGGTTACATTGACTTTGTACTTTCTTCAATAATGTTCTGGCCTTTGGTATCGAAAAACGTTGACGGCATTCATTGATGATTGCAGCGTGGTTCTGATGGTGAAATTTAACGTGAAAATACATCATGACCAGCTGTGATACCCGATGTTTTGATGGCACTAGAATAGGTCGTTGAGCGTCGAATGGTACGTATACGGCTTCATCAATGCGTCCAGTAAGACGTAGCAGACCATCCTCATATAATGTTGGTGCAAGTTTATATAAATCGCTGCTCCTTTGGATTTTGCCACCCTGTGACAAAACGCATATTTCGTCTTTATACATTTCTTGTTGCGTCAGTCTACAAATTGTCGTTTCGGCCATTCGCAGTTCAGCAGCTGTGATTGGACCCTGGAGCTTTTGACGACCTCTATTGATGAAATTTCTCTTGGCTCGCAATAACCAGGCGACAACCCTCTTCAGCTTTGTAAAAGAGAATACTTAGTAAAGTCAATGACTGGTTCGCTCACCTAACGTGGTGATTGTGTATTTCCTCTTCCAATGGCTCGCTCGGTGCTCTGATAACGACATCTGGACACTCTGACTGTGTCGCCTTTAAAAATTTAGGACCTGACAACCAGAAACTGTTGTGATCTATTCTTCGAATGGTGTCTGGTCGTGTGGCTGAATCTGCAGAGTTGTCTCCTGAGGAAGCTCATTTCCATTGCATCGGATCTGTGGCAGCTAATATTTCAGCTATTCGGTATCCCACAAACGGCTTAAACCGCCGGGCTGATGAATGTATCCAATGAAGTACTGTCATAGGGTCACTCCAAAAAGTAGTGCTGTCCACCGCTAAATGATGATGTTCATTAACCAACTTATAGAGTCGTACGCCCAGAACTGCTGCCTGCAGCTCTAAGCGCGGGATTGACAACAATTTCTTTGGTGCAAGGCGTGTTTTGCCCATGATGAAAACCACATCCGATTCATCTGTATCCAAGTTCGTTATGCGCAGATAAACTGCAGCGCTGTATGCATACTGACTGGCATCCACAACTATGTGGAACTGTAGAATACTCTTGTCATTTAACTTAGATCAATACCAACGTGGCAGCTGGAAATATTGCATATTTTGCAATTCGGACCACCAATTCGTCCACGTCCTATGCATATCTCGTGGCAAGGGATCATCCCAATCCATTTGGAAATTCCATGTTCTCTGTATAAGCACCTTTGCAATAAGGTGAAAGTCTGCAATCAACCCGAATGGGTCAAAAACTGCCATAACGATACCCAGAAGTTCCCTTTTCGTCGGTACTCGATTACCCTTCATGACATCATTTGGAATCCGGTGAAACTTTGTCTCGAACTGGAAAGCATCCTTCTGTGTGTTCCAGTACATGCCCAGAACTTTATCGCTCGTACCTTGACTCTCCATATTAACTGTTTTCTCGACACACGGTGAAACATTCATAATACTTTCAACTGTTTCTGAGTTTGATATAAAGTTGCGAAGCTCAAACCCTCCGTGGCTGTTGGCATATAGTTATAGCTTCTTCTTCTGAATCGAAACTCATTACTAAGTCATCCACATAATGATTGTGCACTATGGCATTGACAGCGTCAGGAAATTTGTCCATGTACTCGTTCGCGTTTGTATTCTTTACATACTCGGCACAATACGGTGAACAGGTTGCGCCAAATATAAGTGATGTCATAACAAAATGTTCAACAGGTTGTGTGGTATCTCCATTACGCCATATAAATCTCTGAGCAGATTGATCCTCTGGCCTTATCATGATTTGCGAAAACATTTCTTTAATATCCGCAGCGACTCCAAGTTGTTTCAAACGGAACCTCAATAATATAGATAGGGGTTTTGCTTGGTCTGGACCTTTGTGAAGAGATTTATTAAGAGACATTCCGTTAACTTCCGCTGCTGCATCAAAAACTATTCGAAGCTTGTCGGGTTTGTGCACCGTTTGCACACCAAATTGTGGTAAATACCATACAATTCCTTCTCTGTTGTTAATCTCCGAACTTGTCAATTTTCTCGCATGTCCCTTCTGTAAATATTTTTTCATCTCAATCTTGTATTTTCTTGCAAATTCCTCGTCTTGTTTCATTTTCTTTTCAATGCCCAATAATCGCTTCTCTGCCATAGGATAGCTATCAGGAAGCTTTACCTTTTCTTTCCATGTTAATCCAATTTCAAACCGGTTGTTTACACGTTTGCAGGTCCTGTCTGCAATTTCTTTTGCCTGTTTAATGTCTGTCCGGCAAATTATTTAAGCCGAAATTGTCTGCTGTGAGATATTCCTTTACTATATTATGCAGCATGTCCTCTGTATTACAGTTTGTGAGCAGCATAACAGGGCTTTTCATGGATGAATTGTTTGTTGGTCCATATGCTAGCCAGCCCAATTTGGTTTTTACAGCTACTGGGTGCCTGTTTCCGTTCTCAATAATGATCTTTGACAGTCCTAGATATAGATTATCGAGTTCTATAAGAAGTATTGGCTTGGCATTCCTGTAACTTGATAATGGTATACTTTGCAGATGTTTGTATAAATTTCGATCAAAGGATTGTTTCGGTAAATTTAGATTTTCAACAGTACGAATTCCTTTTAATGTGTACTTGACTGTCTGTTCACTGTTGATAACTTCACAGTTGACCTTCATTGACATTTCTGTCGTCACCTTATTGTCGTACCATTGCAATGTTAAGGCTGGGATGACACATTCAATTTCTAGACACAACTTACTGTTGAGCGAAACCGACGAATTCGCCGCATACTTCAAAAGGTTATCAAAGAAAATCCCCAAAACGCGAAAAAAAATGTTACGAATCTAGTATTTTTTCTAATTTTTTTGGTATTTTGCAATGTCAGGGTCACACTCAAGGTACGTAACAGATAGTTTAAATTGCCTTTTTGACTCTGTCAGAAACGGTTGCTTTGTCTAGGACTCATCATCAGTTGGTTATAAGAATAATCAACAAATATATCTTTTCTGGACATCCGCTGCAGACAACATCAATTCTGAATATGTGGATTCTGCATTCTTCATTGGCCGAATTTTGAAATGTTTGCCTTAAACTATTTGTGAACATAATATATATTTGTTCAAACAACTTCCTTTTGTTGTACCATCAACTGCGCCAATACAACTTGCGAAAAAAACGCTTGCTATGCTCTCCCAGTTTGGGCATTATATAGTGCTAGAGATCTTTGACTGCTGGACCCTATCACCAAAATGCAATATGCCTTGTATACTAAATTCAAATATACCGTCTGCTTCTCTTTGAAGAAAACTTCTTTTTTTTTTCTTTCGCGATTTCATTTTAAGCAAAGCAATAATTATGATATTTAATAACAATATGGAAATCTCCTAGATTTACCAAATTCATTAAATGTCAACCGAGTTGTTCCAAATATTGAAACTAATAGAATCAATTCTGACTACTGCGCTGCCGGCAGCAGCAATGCCTCTGTCACTCATCAACAATATTGTGAGGCGAATTCAATAATACTTCGTCTCGCTCACACCAACGACGTTTCCCCATTTTCAAAAAATTGTGACAATAATTGTTCGTAAAAATTGAATGTGTCATCCCAGCCTAATGACTCCTTCATACTTGTTAATCCCAAGTTAATTGCTATATGTTCATCCATTATTGTAACTGAGCTACCTTCGTCGAAGATGGCAAGTGCTTCAAGTCGTCCATTGGGTCCACACAGATTTATCGGGATTATTTTGAATATAAATCCGTTACTTTGTTCCTGACAATTCAAGATAGGTTGTGAAGCTTTTGTTGTGGGTTTACCTGTAGTACATTTTGGTACCCATGGAGCTGGGTTATTTGAGTCAAGTTGCTGTTGCTGCCTGTTTGTTGAATCATAGTGCAAAGTTTAGTGATGCACACGTTTGCATCCATTGATGCTGCAAACCTTTTTCTGTAGACATCCCTGTATTTGATGACCCTTGCTTAGACAATCTTACATTGGTCAATTAAGTGAGTTTTTTGACAAACGACACAGTAAGAACGATTATTTTGCACTCCAGCGTACAATATCTGCTTTGGGTTCTTTGATATCGTCTGTTTTGATGACATTTCTACAACCATAGGCAACTGTCCAACTATTTTTGCTAATTTAGATAGCCAGAGTGAAAATTCGGCAATAGTTGACGGATTCTCCAATGTGCAGGCAAAATCCAACCAAGTCAACTGTTTGTCATTGGGTAGCTTACTTATTAGTTCCTGTAATAAAGTTGGGTTGGCTAGATGTTCCTCACTGTTGGCAGATTTCGAAAATGCGACAGCTCCACGAACCTTTGTAGAAAAGCTGATTATTCGCTCTGGCTTATTGTATGGTATCTTGGTAAGTTCTTTGATTTTATTTAACTGAGTCTGTATGAGTAACTCAGATCTGCCAAATCTAAACTGTAGCTCTTCGATTATATTTGGAACATATTCTGGGTAAATCATCATTGCTGACACAGCTTCCCTGGGCTCTCCAGTTAGGCATTTGTGTAGTCGAATTAAATTTTGATGGTTACTGTATTGAAAGGCCTTTGTCGTGTCATTAAAATTGGCTATGAAAAGAGGCCAATCCTCTGGTGAACCTGAATACTCTGGCAGATCATGTAGTTTGAAATATACTTGCTCTTTTGTTTCGCATTCCGGCGTCTGTGATGCCTTCTGGTCGGGTTTATTCTGTGCTGCTCCAGCCGCTGCTGACGCCATTGAGTCTGCTTGGTCTGCTTTCTTTGAAGTTGTCTTAGGTGTCCACATATCCAATGGTTTCGACTGTTCATGATTAATTTGTTTAAATATTTGTTTAATATCATTTCTGTTCTGGTCCGTTGAAGCAATATTTTGCTGTACCAATAATTTTATGTCGTTCATGCATTTTACCAAAACATCAAGCATGGTTTTTTCAAGTTGATCCTGTTCTTCATCTGAACTCATTTTAACGCTTTTTGTATTGTATCTATGCATCAGCTATAACCTAGTCCAATAATGAATTTCACAATGTTTTTCTGTTTTTTTCACTCCACTTCTGTTTCTGTCTCTTTCACTCCACTTCGTGAAATTCCAGCATTTTCTATTTCTGTATATGTATGTGTGTAATATGGCGGCATGCGAACAAATACATACAGCTTATATACTTATACTCGCCAAACTGCAGCCACATGCACACAAGCACTAGGGTCTATAATTCTCCAGATTTGTTACACGCCACAGGTGACATCTATGTACAAGTTCTGTTACACGTCAAAGGTAACATCTATGTCCAAATCTCCATTTGCTCCACTGTCGATAGCCGTCAAAATGTCAAATCAATTATCCAGGTTTCAGCATCTCCTTGCCAAGATCGGCCGCAGTCAATTTGAGAACACACAATAATTTGAAAAATGTTGCGGAAACAACGTTTCCATTTTTAATACATTTATTTAACTTTAATTACTGTTGGAGTCGTTTCAAATTAGTGTTTTTGCGTCCGTTCTCGGCGTCACTTTTTTTCTGTGTGACCATAACCGGCTTACTCTCATAATACTTCATTTACATGTTCAGTGTTGTAAAATAACAAATTCAAGATCTTAACAGCTAACAAATTTAAACACAAATCAAAACGTTTATACTTTCAAATTCAAACTTATAAACTAACGTATTTATCAAAGTCAGGGATTCAATTTAATTCTGACTTCAACAGTGCCTATGGCATAAGGCACTGAATTTTTTTTTTTATTATTATTATAGGGGGGAAAGCATTGAAAGCCTTAAAGTGTGGGACTCACCCACTAAAACCACCCCTACTCTCCGTTTCCCTCTTGCGGAACCACCGCTAAGTATTACTTCACAATGGGGAGATGGCGCGAAGGCCGCCACTAGATTCCTATCTAGGGGTTGAAGTCGAATTGCGCTGTCGTTCAGCGCGACGCAAGGATTTTAGAACCTCTGCAGCCATGGTACATATTGCATTTCAATTGTTTCGCGAGCTGATTAAGATGTCTATGAAGTCAGTGACTGTGAATGGCCTCCCAATACTTGGCCAAACCTCTTCCCGTTCGGCAGCGAATTTCGAACAGACAAAGAATATATGTTCTGCGTCTTCTATGGTCCGCGTACAGTGTGTACAAAACGGATCTGTCTCATGCTTAAATCTATAGAGATAAGATTTGAAGCATCCATGTCCGGTCAGTAGCTGTGATAGATAAAAGTCGGTTTGTCCGTGCTGTCTACCCAACCACGGCTTTATGTCCGCAATTAGTCTTCTTGTCCATCTTCCGTTGGTGGAAGTACTCCACCTCGCCTGCCATTGCGTCATCATCCTCTCTCGTCGATGCTCATCTACTTCACTGCTTTCCATCGCTAACAGGTCAAGCGGCACCATTCCTGCTAAGACTAGCGCCGCGTCCTCCGACACAGTCCGGAAACTGCAGGTGACTCGGAGGGCACACCACCTGTACGCGCTTTTGCATCCGTGGCTGTATGATGGCAGGGGCCCATCTCGGTGCTGCGTACATTATGATTGACCTGACTACGTTGCAGATCAGCCATCTGCTACGCTGTCGAGGTCCACCAATATTCGCCATAAGTCCAGATAAGGCATTCGTTGCTTTGGTGGCCTTTTCCTCCACGTACGCTAGGTGGCTTTAAAGTTAAGCCTATGGTCCAGCATAACCCCCAGGTACTTTATGGCATTCTTCGATATGATGTGCTGGTCTCCGACTCTGATGTTGGCAGTTTCCACACGTTTCCTGCTGCTTATAAGGACCGCTTCGGTTTTATGGGGAGCCAGGCTCAACCCGTTGTCCTCTAGCCAATCGGTCACCCGCACTATCGCGTCGTTGGTTCTACACTGAACGTCCTCCAGTTTTTTGGCTACTGCGACGATCGCGATGTCGTCTGCAAAACCAACAATGCTGACGCCTATCGGTATAGCTATCCTAAGAACTCCGTCATACATCACGCTCCACAGAATCGGCCGTATAACTGAGCCCTGTGGCGTGCCGCCTGTGATTCAGTATGTTTGCCTCCCATCTGATGTGTCGTAAAGCAGAATACGGCTCTCGAAGTTACTGGCTACCAGTTTCACCAGATACTTAGATATACCAAGACGAGTGAGTGCTTGGAGTATCTTTTCCCAGCGAGTGGAGTTAAATGCGTTCTTCACGTCAAGCGTCGTAGCCAGGCAATACTCTTTACTACCACCACGCCAACTTCTTCCAGCTGTGGCTCTGCGGGCTGTGTGCACCACCACTGAAATTGCGTCTATTGTACTACGCTGCTTTCTAAAACCGAACTGCCGGTTTGAGAGGCCGTGCTGTTCTTGCAATTCTGCCTCTAGACGGTTGCATAAGATGCGCTGGAACAGTTTGCCGACGACATCTAGCATGCACAATGGTCTGTACGCAGAGGGGTCCTCCATATTCTTGTCCCCTTTTGAGAGCAGAACTAGTCTTTGGAGTTTCCATCTTGATGGAAAGACTCCCACCCTAATGCACTGGTTTTAAGGATCAGCAAAAATGTCCGGCTGTGCTCCCACGATAATTTTTACAGCTTTTGTTGGGATTCCGTCTGGCCCAGGCGCTTTATCGACGTGAACACGGGAAAGTGCAGTTAGTACTTCCTCTGCGTTCGTAGTACAATCGTGCGATAATTTCGTCTCTATCGTGGGGTCTATTGTCTCTGGGTGGGCCGGAAATAGCGTATGAACAACTGCTTGCAGCTGCGTTGGGCATGTGAGAGATGGCCGCCTTGCCAGCTTTCCCATGACGACCTTGTAGGCTTGTCCAAAAGGTTGTCTCTTCGCTTCTTCGCACAATACTTTCCAGCAGTTTGCCTTGCTCTGTTTGATGGCCTTCTTGAGTTCAGCTCGGCGCGTTTGGAACGCAGCTTGTAGTATTTCTACTTGGAGCTGGGCCTGTTGGTCTAGCGGCCTCTGCCGGAATCGCTTCATCACGCGTTGGTACTGCCTTCTAGAGTGATTGCACTCCTGCCGAATATTAGAATTCGCTGGTCCACCAGTGAACCAGCTTCCTTCTGGCCGCTCTTCTTTCGCACCATCGTGGCATCGCAGGCTCTTTCCATGGCCTCTGCAAGCCCACTCGTTTGGCTTTCGGCATTTCCAGTTAGCTGGATACCTTTGAGCATTGCCAGCAAGGATGCTGCATCAATATTCTTCTCGCTCCATCCGAAGTGCGTAGGCTGGTTTATCCGTTGCCTTTGCTGTCCGCCAATGTTTGCCACTATGGCTTAATGGTCGCCGTGGGTGTATATGTCGGAGACTTCCCATGTGATGCTTGCTTCTTGAGAGGTGAGAGCTTGCAAATCTTAGGTCAATAATTGAACCTCGTTCGGCCTTCGAGTAAGTTTGCTTTCTTCCTTGGTTTAGCAGCGTCACATTCAGGGATGCGAAGGCGTCAAGAAGGATTGTTCCTCGATCATTTGTTCAGGTACTCCCCCAGTCCACTGCCCATGCATTGAAATCCCCCGTAATTACTGTTGGCGCATGACTGCGAGAATCCGTCTCAATTTCGTCAACTATACGTCCGAAATCATAAACTGATAAGCTGGGGGCTAAGTAGCAGCTGTACCAGCATATGCCTCCACATCTGGCTCTAGCATAGCCCAGTGCTGTCTTCCGCTCACTAAGTTGCTGAGGTGGGTTCCCACATCTCCATATTGCCGCTTCATATCCTTGGATTCCTCGTCCCTGGTTTTGAACCCAGAATCGAGTCTGGTTCGCAGAAGAGTGCCACATCAATTCCTAGATCTCGAACAGTTTGCGTGGCGAGTTTTTGGGCCAGGTTAAGCTGAAGTAACTAAATGTTTACCGTTAGCTCTCATTGCCTTCGCAAACAGAGGGCAAGCCCTGCTAAGGGTGTTGTGCACCGCGTTTTGGACTCCATTTCTCGTACGCAGTATGCACGCCGTACTGTTCTTGCAGCATTTGGAAGTGTGGCTTGTGCTTCCGCAGTTAAAGCACAATTTTTTGGCGCACACGGCATACTGCCCATCCTATTCGGATATTTCCTCTGGTAAGGACATCATCAGCTATTTCCTTAGGGAGGAACATGCTGGCCGTCTGGGTTCCTCTGTAGGCCTTCCGCAGTTTGGGTACTGCGTCTGATGGGAAATCTCCCTCGACATTTGCGAATACCGCATGTTGCACTTCTTCGCTTGTGGACCATGACCTCTACAAGTATCTTATCAGAGATCGCTTTTACTGAAGTCCTATCTCCCATTGCTGTTTTCACCGCTTTAACAAGCTGGTTGCTGGCCTCATCGCCTGTCTTGGTCATTTGCATGAGGGGCTCTCAGTCTGCTGTGCGTCTTATGCCGCACACCCTCTCCCTATACACCTATATTGCACTATCATTCTGGACTGCCTTCAATACCTCTGCGTATGCTGCTGGATCAGTGCAATTGACGACTATCGCATCTGGTCGGCTGCGCTTCTTCGTTTTTTTCCGGTTTCTCGGCTTAACCATATGCTAGTCTTCGGTACTCTTCTTCACCACAGCCGATTTTTCGCCTGGCTGGGAGTGGTGTGTAGGCAATTGGGGAAACGAAGACATATCATTCAATGTCTGCGGCGGTCTGCTTCCGTCTGTCTGAGGCTGGGAATTCTTTTTTCCAGGCTGTTTTCTTACAGCTTTTTCTGCTGGCCCTGATCGACCTTGGCGATTGACCGGGGGGGTTGTCTGCGTAGCGCATTGTTTTCGAACTTCTTCGTTCAGTTCTGATGCTGGCGGTAGCGTGGGAGGTGGCTGCGGTGAGGTCTGGGTCATCCTGCTGTATACGTTCCCATTTTTCTTCTCGTCGAGCGCTGCTGTGCAGTTGCATTTCCGGCTCTGTATTGCTCCAGTGGGAGTGGCGTTCTTATGGCTTTTCTCCACTAGCCGGGAACTGATCTCTGCGTGCAGTTTCTTCATATGTGCAAACGCACCCCTGTTTGCCTAGGTGATGTGCCTAGCTGTTTTTGGCCTCTTTTCGGCAAAGGTTTGAGTGAACTCGTCAATCAGGACCCGCAATTCCAATAAAAGCGATATGGTGCTCTTATGCACTCTTAGCTTCTTATTGTGAACTTCCGTGAGCATTTCAGACTCGGAGTATCCCTGCTCCTCTTTGGGCCGCGTTAATATTTTCAGATTCATGAAACTGAAATACGTGTTCGCTCATCATCGGCGGTGTCGAGGACGGCTCTGCTATGGGTGGAGATCTTGCGATCCTAGTACGTGCTTGAAAGCTCGCTAGCAGCTCGGCTTCTGCACGTTTTGCATCCACCTCGTCGTCTGCCATGCCACTGCTGCTCAGCGTGCAGTTCGGAGACGGCTGGGTTCCAGCCCTGTCTGTCTCTGGGCCCTCTGTGGGAGTCCCACGATGGCCAGAGATTTCCCTCGGCTTCAGCTGGTGGAGGTTTTACCGCATCGAATCGGTCACCAGAGCCCTGAAAGGTTTAGGGCGTCGCTAAGCGATCGGGCTGGCAATCGCTCGGTTCCTTGATCTTCTGCCCTTTTGCTCCCAGGACCCTTGGAGCACCACGCGCTCTCCGCAGATTTTTGTGTATATATAATAAATAAATAAATACAAAAAAAAAGTGCCGTTCCGCCGCTCTGAGCGTGCCGTGGTGGAGATTAGATTCCAGACTGCGGTTGTAGCCAGAAAGTGCGCTGCGGAGCATAAACAAACGACCGTCGACTTAGCGCGCACAGAAAATTCGTTTAGAAAGGTTTAAAACTTTTGTGCTATTTCCAGCTGTACTGGGCGCATTTTGCCCTTGAATGTTTCCCTCTTGGGCCAAGGAAGCACAACTGTGTCATTGGGCACGAATGATACGCACTTGTCGCGGTTTTTTTGTGTTTTTTTTGGCTGATTTATCGAAGCACTGAGAAATCGCGTCCGCTTACTTCGGGAGTTCAACTCTCTCTCCGGCATAAGGCACTGTAGCCGGACACATCAGCTTGCCTCGCACAGCGTCCATCGCTGGTTCTTAGAGACTCCTCTGAAGCCGGATGTGGTTCTCCTCATTGCTGAATCCGCATCCTTCAGTGGACTGCTCAAATTTGCTGATAAAGAGCAGCCACTATTCAGGCTTTCCAGAGAAAATAGGTAGATCTCTGCTCAGCACATGGCGCGCTGCTATCTAAGCTGAAGATAATGCGGCATTCCTTTGCCCCTTGTCCAAATGCTGTGCCCCAGTACTTTGTCCCTGCGACGTGGAGGAAGCCATAAGTGTTGGCAGCGTAGCATTTGTGCTTGTATATTTACTGCCGTGTGCCGGCGTCATGCGGTTAAATACAGCCGAATTTGCTAGAAATGGCGGGCTCACTCTTTCCGAAGTCACTAAAGCTGTCTTTTGAGTGCCCCATGGCGTTGGGTCAAGCAACAATTGAGGCTAGGTCCCTTATACGACCAGATGAACTCACACAGATTACATAACGTTTGAGGTTATGTTCAACCCCACACACTAGTTCAGCCAACCGGTTCGTTGTTCACGTGCTACCGCGCTATTTCTTTCTCTCGCTCTCGCTTCTCACTTGGTTAGCCAGCTCGTTGTCCACGTGCTACTGGCTAGTTTTCACCGTGGAAGAAGTCCCCATAAAGCAGGAAAAAGTCTATTGGCTGATGAAATATTTGCACACGATCTCTTCTTTGTTTCCTGCAAGCCGGTTCGTTGTTCACGTACTGCCGCTTTTGCACTCCATTCTGATTTGGGAGTTAAAAACATACTACAGGTCGCGCAGCCAGAATAATATATTTTTCTGGTTGGAAATAAATATTTCAGGATGTTGGTTCTTGATGCGTGCCAGAGGCTTCAATCCAGAAAAGTAGCACCGACTTCGAGCTCCCCCACAGTCCGCTGCCCAACACAATGGCTTGATTTGTGGGTTAATTCAAATGTGTGCTGACGAAGAGCTGAAATCTTTATTTACATGTCTTAGTTCTCTATTACTACGTTTATACGCCAGCTATTTGCAAATAGAAATAATTTGTAAATAACTAACTCACTGTTTATACGCTAAATACCATACGTAAATAAATCTATTTTTTAGTGCTGCCGGACTGCCATCAAGCAGTTTCATGGCCTTACTTTCTTTCATTAGTCCAAGAGTACCATGGTATCCGCCTTAGTTCAATTGCAAACAAGCGATGCAAGTTTTTATCTTCAACATTTCCCTTTTTCCTTCGCCTGCAGTCGATATGAATGACAATTACAGTATAGCAGTGCTACCATATAGTTAAAAAAAACAAAATCACTGAATAGAGTGGCAACGCCTAGCACATTATTTGCAAATAGTCTACTAATCAGTAATTGTTTTCGTGACTTAGCTTTTTGCAAATAACGAATTAACTCAGCGTTTATACGCAATAATTTGTCACTCACAAAATTGTTATTTGCAAATAAGACGTACGTATAAACGTAGTATATATTACATAATTTGCTAATCAATTGTCTTACATTTATCCTTTCCTCGCCTCTGCCTTTTATGCACAACCATACCGCTTGCCAGAAAATTCTTTACTAAAGCCAGGGAAAGCAACGGTTAAGAAGCTGGCCGTTGCGTATGCATGCAAGCAAGACTACAAAGCGTACATAATGGTTGAACTTTGAAAATAGACAGGGCCGTAGTAACACGGGTCAAGGGATTTAACATTCAGGTGCGGGGCTACTATAAGAGTTGGCGACGCAACAATTTAATACACCTATCATTCTTTGTAATAACAATTACTATTAATAGCGGCAGTGACAAGAGTCAGACACACCACTTGAAAAGGACCAACCATGGGATCCACTTGAACAGGTCATCCGGTGCGCGCCACTTAATATGCATCGTGTGAGGCAATATGTATTCCTTTCACGAACGCATTCTTATATTCACATACACGCAGTTATCTTACAAATACTGCCTTAGTTAAAAATAGAAATTAATGGATGAGAAATTTAGAAATAATAGCGGGATCGCTCGACAAGAGCGAGTCAGTACAAATCAAAAACTACAACCGTGCTCATTGAATGTATAGTTCTATACAATTAAGCTATACGCAGTGGAATGTGGAACCAGAGGTCGAAAATGGGGAAATCCGATTCAACGGCCAGTCAATAAATGAAATCTCCAACCGAATCGAAGACCCGCAAAGCATCCACGGAGGACACCCAGAAGCGTCGTAGGAGATCGTGTCTCATGCTGTCTTTGGCGAGAACCGACCGGCAAAGTTAACCGCTGCCTCATGATGGGGTCATATTTTAACCTGCCTGCAAGTTGCGATAGAATTATAGGCAAACAGCTGTTTTATTTACGTTATAAATTGCCAAAGCAACATTTTTATAAATAAACGATTTTTTTACATCGACGCAATGGAAATGGAACTGGAGGAGACAGAGCAACGAATAAATAATGCAAAAGAGGCCTAATTATTTATATGATCTGTATAATGCCAAATTTGTTGAACGATTCAGGTTAACAAAATCAACATGTAAAATGATTCTTGCTGGGATTAGAAATCAAGTGTCTTCTCAAAGTAACAGGTAAAACTTTAACTTTTATTGCCATTCAAATTTTCATGTCTCGGATTGTTAATCATGCATTGTTGTCAGAGACCAAACTTTTGGTGGCGCTGCGTTTTTCTTCAAGTGGTAGCTTCCTCATAACTGCAGGTGACTTCTGTGGTGTCAGCGTCCCGTCGGCAAGTCGTGCAGTTAAAGAAGTGTCCCACGCTATTGCATTACTAGCAAGAGAATATATTGCAATGGATGTGGAAAGAATGCAGGAAACAGCCTATGGCTTCTTTCAACTGTGGTTGGAAGCTGGAAATGACCTTTACACGATACCAATGTGTTTGATAATCGTCTCTTGAAATTTAGGCTCGACAGTGGTGAATTCCAAAACTACTACATTTTGGGAGATGGTGAGTATAAGGCATCTGATTATATGATGACACCACTACAGAATCCTACAACGGAAACAGAGAAACTCTACAATGAATCCCATATCCGAACGAGAAATGTGATTGAGCGCTGTTTTGGCGTTTGTAGAATTCGATTTCCAGTGCTGTCAATGGGCTGCGCATATATCGTTATTTGGCAATGGATGTGGTTGTTGCCTGTGGGGTTTCGCACAACATTGCCATTCTTCAAAACGATCCTCTACCTTCGGCAGATGAAATAGTTGTGTTATTATACCTGTTCCCGTTAAAAATGGGAAAAGGGGATCATGAAGTTGTGCAAATGTATGTAACAGCCAGAAGGAAGCTTCTCCGACCCTATAAAGTATATATATTCTTGATCAGCATCAACAGCCGAGTCGATATAGCCATGTCCGTCTGTCCGTCTGTCCTTCTGTCTGTCTGTCTGTATGAACGCGTCGATCTCAGAGACCATAAGAGATAGAGACACAAATTTTGGCATGCACATAGGTGTATACCGTACCCAGTTCAAGTTTGTTTCAGATTTGGAAAATTGGAAAATTTTTTTCGGAAAGGAGCTAATTTTTAAGGCGGATGCCTTCCATTTCCAGCCGCATCTTCTTCATATTCGCCTTGTGGATTTCTCCAGCTCTCAAGGTTTCCTCCTTATGCCTTTCAGCAGTGCGAAAGTTTTCGTCGCAATACAAATCCTGCTGAAGCAACAACAAAAAACACTTTTCTTCCTCCATGGTTTTTTTGCGTCTGCATACCGTCTGCCTCTGCGACTTCTTCTCCTTCAGCTTCGCCGGATTCCACGTGACAGACGAGCTTTCGGCCTCCGTTTGAAGTCCGGAACTGTCAGCTGGTGCTTCCAAACCTTTGATTTGGCCATCCATATCAGAAGCAAAATCCTGCAAATAATTGAATGTCTTGAAATATAGCTTACTTTTTTTAGATAAAACCAATGGGCCTCTTACTTTTTGCATGCTAATATCACACTTTTTGAGGTAGTTTGACATGCAGAATAAATTTTTGTTATGACCCAAGCTGGCTCCTACGTGTGTTTTGATGTGGGCCAGCTAGCTCCAGGCCTCAGGGTAAGAGTCCACTAACCCTACCCACCACACGTAACAATAAATATCTAACTGAACATATTCATGCGACTGTTAGACGTTACACAACACTAAATACTGCACAACTGGATCTTGGAAACTGAATTTGAATTCAAATTCCTTTTTTTTTAAATTTAAATTCATATAAAAATTCCTAACTGAACGAAAATATACATAGCTGACTATTACAATCAAAAACCACAAGCAACAAAAAAACTGGACAAGACTTTAGTTGACGGACTCCAGATGGATTGAGCCTCCTATTTGCGCAACCCTCCCATTCCTTGCAGCAGGACATATACATACTTTTTTGTGCTGCCCCAAACTATCCGACGGGAAACAACAATATGCACAGAAAAATAAAACTGAATATAAATAACATATAAAAAAATATAAATAAATATGGACAAAAAAAATTAAACAGTACATAAATTAAATAAATATGGACAAAAAATTCAATAAAAAAATAAATAAAATAAACACGGACAAAAAAAATATATCATTAAAAAAAATGTAAAAAAATGTTTTTAAAATGAACTAAAGCTACCACCTCCAGGTAGGAGTGTCGGCCTCTCTTTGGTAGACGGTGATTGGTTTGGGCACCCACAATGAAGTGCCGCCATCGTTGAAGAGCAAAAAATATATATGGTCGCAAGAGTTGCAGGTCTCGAGTGCTTTGCCAGACGAAATAAAAATTTTGCTCCCCAATTTAAAAAAATTTTTGTGGATGCGTCCATCCTGAAAAAGAAGTCTGGCTTCGAATTGAGGCAGGATATCTTAATCCCAAAAAAATCCGACCAGGCCCACTAATATGGCCTGGTCTTAATTTCAGGAGCACTTTGGTTGACGTTGGTTATTTCGAATAAAAAAATAAAAAAAAAAACCTGGTCACCTCCTGTCCTCCTAATCTTTCAGGAACGGACTCACCCGGGATATATGGCAAATCTTGCCTGCCAAACAAAACTCCTGTTCAGGGTAAATAGATCAGCCTTCCTTTTTCCGACACAATTAAAATTTTTTTTTCATAGGTTTTTGGCGTAGGGTTTAAAAAATAAACTTTGAACATTTTTCTTAATCCCGCACTGCGACTGCGCGCCGGCAACAACCAGATTCAACTATCTGCCCTAACCTTGGCCTAGTTCGTTCAAAGTTTTAAACTGTTCCTGGTCATTGGACTCTGGACAGTGAATAGTTCACCCTAACAGAGGAGCTTTAACCATCCCAAGCACTCACCGCTTTCCAACACATTTTCCCTTTGTTGACATTTTGGCGTTATCGGTATATCGATAAGCCGCTTGATCCCCCCGCCACAACATTTGACAGGTCATAGTACCCCTAAATAGCTAAATAGCATAACCTATGCCTCCTACGACGAACAATAAAAATTTCAAACTAAGTCAATTTGCATGAAACCTTTCACCTTTTTCTTAAATGCCAATAAATTCTTTATTATTCAATGGAATTTAATAAAATATGTTGCGTTGTATTTTTATTTATTTGGTGGTAATGAATATACTAATACTGGAGATATAAAGATTTTTCTAAAGCTAACGAGAAGATTAAATAAATAAATATACTATTAGTGGGGTTCTTAGTTATGGGTGCAGGCTAAGTGATTGAAACAGAGGGCCCATAACCATCAAGAACAACAGGAGTTTATAAGTTGGAATAATACATGCGATTATTATAACAATACAGTAACGCTTAGATTGATACGGGCTTCGTCTGTACCTCCAAATGATCTGCTTAACGAAGAAGTACAAGACGAGGGAGACGCACATACACATCTTCTAGTCCCCCTATGTACATTATGCATACAGAACAATACAGTTTATTGGAAAACATTATTGCTTCGACAAACTTTATGCACTTTTTGCTTCTTACTTCATAAGATTCTGGCAACAAATATCAAGCTTAACAAAAATATTCAGCCTACAGCTTAATATAATAAAATATTCTTTGAATAGGATTTAAAAGAAAAGTTGGGGTGGTTCCAATGCAGAGCGGAGAATAGCACCACGAGTAAACCGAAAAGTCAGCCTAGCTCTTACAGTTCTTAACTATTCCCCAAGTAGATGCTCTTCAAACACAATATGTATCCTTTATAATCTTTGGGTAAGGAAAGATGCCGAAAACCTTTTTGGAATCTGCCTGATACTGCGTGGGTTACGGGATTTACATTTACAGAGAACAGTATTGATTAAAAACATTTTAATAACGTGGAATTCCTTATAAAGTTAATTTAAGTTACACATAACTTAACATTCTCCTGATGGTTCCTAGGAACCATGCAAAGAACTATTTATTTATTTTAGGATTAACGGTTATGAAAATATTAAATATGCTTATAACTAGTTAAGATTATTCTAAATTGGATATATATGTTGTTTGAGATAGTTTTTTCTTTTTTTTGAAGTTATTGTTTATTTTGCGATGATAGAAAATGTCATATAACAAAATTTCAATAACAATATCCACATACAAATCTTGTTAAGGTTGGTAAACGTTGCTGTACTTTTCAAGGATCCAGTTGCTCCAGTTGCGACTTAAAAGAGATGTGGTCAAACAATTAGTTTTTATATATGTAAGGTATGTATTTTAAATAATAAAGTGTATTTTTTATTCGTTCAAATATTGGGGTTGTTCTGAACGAAAATTTAACAAGTTTATTAGTTTTCAAATGGTTGAAAACGGCTGAATCGAAACTAAAACTATTTTACATATTCTCTCTCGGCAACCAACTGAACTCGTACTACCGACTACTGAGACTGCTGTCATTCCTCATTACATATATACGAGGTTTGTTGGCTATTTACTTCACAGCTGGCGCCAATAGCAGATGAAGGTGATCGGTTGTGAAGAAGTCTTTAAAGAAAATCTATTTTATATTTCATGTTCAGAGGCTAGATTAAACCCAGGACCTCTCGCACAGCAGGCACACACACTATTGTTGGAGTTCGTAAACTACTATACATATTATTAAACTTATTATTTTTGTTTTTATCTAATTGTAGTAGTAATAGTAGTGTAGTAGTGTGCTTCTTTATTCAGATTTATAACGTAGATAATCTATAGATTATTATCATAAATGACACAGTGCCATAAAATTCAACTGTTTCTGATGCCTGGGAACGGGACCAATAAATTATGAAACTAGAGGCATCAGGTAGCAACACCTCATGCCCAGTTTTTCCTGATCGCGTTAAATTCGTATTTATTGGGCACATTTATACTGGTAACACACAGCTACAACATCTGTTGCTGGGTAAAAAAAGATGAGAGCTAACATTGTTAAAATTGTTATACCAAATTTCCGTCTTCAATGGACAAGCGATTAGTACCCCGCCCATAGAGGTCTTAGGAAATTAGAAAATGGAATCAATGGAAAACCACTCGAGAAATTTTTTTAAAATTTTAAATATATTGAGATGCTGACCAATAAAATGTGTCCTAAAGAGATGGTAGGTAGGTAGGTAGTTCCGTCTGGCCCTTAGTAGGGGACACACATAGACCTTACGGTCCCTAGTGAGGCCGGGTGGTTTTTCTGGGTACCATTAGAAATCCAAGGATCTTTGACGTTTTGGCAAATGTCAATAATTGTTTGGGAGACATCCTTGCCGCCGCTTCAAGAGAGGTGAGACTTGGAAAGTGCAGATGTCTTAATCTTGTCTTAGCGATCGCTGGGCAGCTGCAGAGGAGGTGTTCCAGAGTTTCGACGACCTCCAGGTTCCTTACATTTCCTGCAGGTGTCCGCTGTCGTGATGCCACGCTTTTTCGCGTGAGCAGCTGCTAGGCAATGACCAGTTAGTATGCCTATACAATCTCTTCTTTGGAGCTGTAGCATATAGAACGTGGATTTATTTTCTCTTGTCTTACACATAATTTTTGAGATTCTGCAGCCGGTTGTGTTCTTCCACTTTTCCTCTGCTTCTTTCTCCGCTATCGCCCCGGTGGCTGGGAATCCAATAGATTTGCACCTTTCTAGAGATGCTGAGGGAATCTATTGCCTCCCTGCTTGCCAGAACATTTTTGGAGTTAATAGCGTGTCTCTGCATAGCTTTGATTGCCGATTGGCTGTCAACGTATATGTTTATTTGGTTGTTTGGTGCGTATTGCTCTGCCAATTCAGCTGCTTTCCTTATTGCGAATACTTCCGCCTGGAATATCGTGCAGTGGTCTGGCAGTTTATAGGAGAGCTCCAATTCCGGCACATCGCAGTATACGGCGGCTCCGACTCCAGAGGCCATCTTTGAGCTGTCTGTGAATACGTGCACTGCTTCCTGGGCCAGGTCCTGTACGCCAGTCTTCTGATCCCAGTACTGCTGATGCGCCTTTGAAGTTAGTTTTTGGCTGCTGTGTCCATAGCTTTGTAGCGCCATGGTGCCTGCCACACAAAGACGTTGGGCCGTCTTTTGCGCAAGGAGGCGAGCTTGGATGTCCAGGGAGTTGACTCCTAGGAGTAGTGTTCGAGCGCTTTTGTTGGAGTGGACCCCAGCGCCCCCGTTATGCAGACTAATGCCTGCCGCTGGGCCTTTTCCATCAGCTTTAGATATGTGCACTTCTCCGTTTCTTGCCACCATTCCAATATGCCATGTAGTAGTATCGGTCGAATTACTGAGATGAAGAGCCAGTGCGTTAGACTTGGTGATAGGCCCTAAGTGATACTTAGCATCTTCTGGGACGCATATAGCGCATTGCTTGCCTTTTTCACCCTTTCCTCCACATTGTAGGAATGCTCCCAGGGCAAGTGCCTTCTCGATGGTGGCTACTAGGGAGTGTAGCGCTGTTTCCACCGATTTCCCTTTCGTGTAGGCGTGCTGATTGTTCTCCATGGTCAGGTTCATGCCTTCTCTTATATGAAGATCTAGCTGTTTGTTTGTGTCTGTTTTGAGCAGGAATGATGTGAGGCTTATGGGTCTGTAGTCTTTTGGTTGCACATGACTGCATCTTCCCGCTTTGGGCAGCAATACAACGCGTGCTGTCCTCCAGGCCACTGGTACATAGCTCCATCTCAAGAATGCTTCAAAAATGGATTGCAGCCATGGGACGATTGCGCATTTGATCGTCTTGAGTATGGCTAGAAATATTCCATCCTGTCCTGGGGATTTGTAACTCGCGAACGAGTCGATCGCCCAACGGATTTTCTCTGGAGTAATGATGCTATTTGGGATGTTGATTTGTTGCGTGTGTCGGTCATCAGGCGTATCTGAATCAGTGACTACAGTACAGCCTGGGAAGTGCGCATCAACAAGAGCGTATGTCGCTTCCCTGCTGCTTTCCGTCCAGTGGCCGTCGTTCGTTTTCAGCTGACTCTGTAAGGGTGGCTGCTTTGGCAGAAGTTTCCTGAGTCTAGGTCTGAGCAGAAGGTTCTCCATGCGTTTTGCTTTGCCTTTCGTACTTCTTTTTTGAAGAAGCAAAGTCTGGTTTTGTATTCCTCCCAAATTATCTTCCGCTTGTTTGGCGAGTTTGAAGCATTCTTGCACGTCCTTCCTCTGCTCTTTCAGCACTGGGGTCCACCGGGGGGTCTGGTTCTCCTTTTGCTAACTGCGAGTTTGCATGAGGTTTTGTATGCTTTGGTTAGGTTGGACGTGAGCGTCTTCACGGACATCTCAATGTCTCCTACCGAGCGGATAATCGGTGAAGTAGGTAGTTTTGATCCTACCGTTTTAAAGTACTTCACCCAGTTGGTGTCCCGGGAGTTTCTGTAGGCTTTTCTGGATTGGTTGTGGTTGAACTCAATCTTAAAAAGGATGTACTTGTGGTCTGAGAAAGAGGGTCTTTCGAGGACACTCCATTCTGACGCCTGAGTAGTATTCGCTAAGGTCAGAGTTAGGTCTAGGACGTTGGCCGATGTTGGTCCCACATATGTGGGCACATCTCTAACGTTTTCTACTTTAATGTTAGTTTGTAGTATTAAGCTTAGAAGAGATTCACCTCTGTCGTTGATGTCTGGACTGCCCCACACGGTGTGGTGTGCGTTGGCGTCCGTTCCGATGACAAGTGGCTGGTTTTCCTACTCTCCTCGGCCGTTAGTCGTACGAGCTCGGCCGGTGGTGACTCTCGCTCGTGTGCCATGTAGCTGGACGCCATTATTATTGGCTCATCATCGTGGCCTTCCAGGGCCACAACTGTGAGGTCGTCCGAGCTGTAATTTGACATAAGGTAAGCATAGATGCCTTCTCTTACCAGAACGGCTGTCATTGCCATACTTTCTGCGGTGGGATGAAAATATTGTAGTTTTGTGACCTTAGCCCTGAGACCCTGCCGCAATGCAAGGTTCCTGAACTAAGGCCACATCGGCGGGCCCTTTCTCAAAGGTTATCAGAAGCTCCGAAGGACATACCCAATTGCTATTCCAAAATGTTGTTATTAATATCTGTTGATTTGTGTTGGTTATAAAGATTTAAAATCAACCAAAGACCTTAAGCTAGCCAGTTGTAACATTGACTATATTTAAAATGTTAAAAAAATCTAACGAGTGGTTTTCTATTGATTCCATTTTCTAAGTTAGACCTCTATAGGCGGGGTACTAACCGCTTGTCCATTGGAGGCGGAAATATATAAATTAGCACTCTTTTCCATTAGTTTTTCATATTTTTTAATTTTAAGTACCTCAAGACTTTCTCTACCAAGGATCAAGAAGTCGCGCACACTTGTGGTAGTGACACATGTGACTTTAAAAGCTGTGAAGTGGTTTTGAAATTGATTGAAATTTAATTTGATAAAACATTTTGAATTCAAGCGGCTGACAAATCAGTGTAACCCTACCATTTGGCTGCCGCGGCATGCCGTTTTGGGTATTTTTTAGGGTTTTTTAAGACTTTGTGGTCCCACAATAGCTTACAATCCACTTAACATAAATAACTGGCAATTTCGTGACATAAATTTTTATTTGTTCTGAAAATAGGCCTTAAACAAGAAGATTTTTCATACATAAAATACTAAGATAAATATATCGACTCGGTATAAACCGTCTGTCAATCACTGCCTTCCCAATTCTTCCCTATTCAGTCTAATACACCTGGCTTCCCAACTGGTTCAACTGCATAGCGCGAGATTTGGTTAGACGTGTCACCCTGTTCTAAAAGTCCCCTTTTAATTTTTGTTTCCAATATTTGGATGCCTGACTTATAAAGTTACACAGGATCAACCAATTTGATCCATTTAGTAGCTGGTGAACTTCGTGCGGAAGGGCCTTACCAAAATGCAAGATTCTGTGTTCTGTAGGAAGTATCTCAGCAGGTTCTTAACCTCATCGTACTGCACAATTCCCCAGACTTATGCACCGTATCACATAATGTACCTCACAGCTGCTCCAAAAAGTTTACTCGTTGGGACATCTTTTCTGCTCAGTAAAGATATCCAAGTGGAAATTACCGCCACTTTCGCGTCTTTCAACTTTTCCTGCAAATGATGTTGCTCATTATGGTAGATCCACACTCCCAGGTATTTATAGGTTTACTCGTCTAGAGCAAGTCTCCTCCAGTGTTTTTTGAAAACTGTGATCTTTGACTTTGCGGTATTTATTTTGAGGCCAAAGGTTTTACAATATTCTTGTAGAGCATTTATTATATTTTGCATTTTTTAGTAACTCGGCAAACACCACAATGTCATCGGCATATAATAGGGACTTCATCTCGTATCCATTTATGTGAATGCCTTCCTCCAACATATCATTGAGGTAGATCGAGAACAAAGGTGGACTTAACAAGCATTCTAGCTTGACACTCGACACCGTGCGAAACCAGTAGGATAACACTTATCCATCCCAAACGGCTGCTTCTATCATACATGCTTTCGAGAATGTTTATAAATTTGGTCGAAAGCCAACATAGTTCAATTCAAACATTAAAATTTTTCGGTCGATCATTTCCAGGAACAGCGGTCTGCAGGGTATCTTGCGTGGTAACAGCCCCATACAGTAATTCATTTTCAACATAGGGTGATGCGTAATGCAAGGGGAAACCCACAATTCAACAGGTCTCTAAAGTAGAAACCCAGTTTTGCTGCATCGACTGCTTTAGCTTTAACAAATGTTTTCCCATTAAGATTCCTTATGGCTGCCCAACGCTCTAGTGACTTAACCAGGTTTGAGAAGTACTGATCTTTTGCACTACTACATTATGTTAAACCCGGTTAAAATGGTTGAAAAGTGGTTCAGAACCATATCTCAATATTAATTTAAGCTAAGAAGTTGAAATTTGGTCAGTAGGCTGGTAAAATGGAGTTGAAAATTTAACTTTATCAGGACCGGTATCGAACCGGGTTAGAGCCGATTCAAATATGGATATTATTTAAGCTGTGAACTTGAAATTTGGTCTGAAGGTTGTTAATAAGGAGTTGGACATTTTACTGGTTCAGGGCCGGTCTCGAACCAGTTTAAAACTGGTTCAGAGCCATTTCTCAGAAGCTATTTGAGCCATGTACTTGAAAGTCGATCTGTACGTTGGTAATGTAGCGGCTCTGTCCATACTAATCATCGTAGTTGCGTAACTGTTTGCGTTATCGTTTTGTTTTTCCTAGCGTGTCAGTTCTGCCATCGAGAAGTTCTGCCCATTACGGAAAAGTTATTGGGTGGTATTCCTTCACATCGCTGGTGCATGTCAGTGTGGCCGAAAGGCAATTTGGTCTCACGCAAACATTACCACAGATGTGCGCATGGAGTTTGAGAGCTATGTGCTCGCTCCGGGCAGTTTATCGCCGGATGCTCAATCCCAATAACTACAGCAACTATAGGAACGAAACCAGTCGGGAAAAATAAACAATCTACCTACTGTTCGGCCGGTCTATGACAGCGAACGTACATTCGCCCGCCTTGATTGATATACCGAGATATGTGTTTAGCACTGATTTGTGCTGAAACAGCTTGGTCAGTAAATAGGTTCCGCTAAATAATGACGCTAGACGAGATCATACATCGATTTGTGATTGTCTGAAAACACCGCTCAACCGCTTGTAGGTGTATGTATGTCTGTCACCGATTTGTGCTTGGCACATTTGCAACAAATAAAAATCAAAACCAACTTGCCATTTTGACCCAGATAACGTCGGGGTCACCAATGTTATTTTAAATGTCTTTTTTACTTTTACTAGTTTAAAAAAAAAAAATGATTTTGTTGGGTTTCCGTATGGCACAGGCGCTTTGTTCACGTGAATGCGGGATAGCGCAGTTGGTACTTCATCTGTGTTCGTAGTACGGTCGTGAGATAATTCTCTCTATCGTCTGGTCGATAGTCTCTGGGTGGACTGGAAATAGCGTATGAGCAATTGTTTGTAGCTGCATTGGGCATGTGTAATATGGCCGCCTTGTCAGCTTTCCCATGACGACCTTGTAGACTTGTCCAAAAGGTTGTCCCTCCGCTTTTGCCATGCTTCGGTTAATTGCCTTCTTGAGACCGGCTGGGTGCTGGGCGGCATCGCTTCATCGCGTGTTGGTACTGCCATCTCGAGTGATTGCCCTCCAGGCGAATATTTTGGATTTAATTCGTTCATAAGTGAACCAGTTGTCGTCTGACTGGGCCCCTCTTCTTTTGCACTATCACGACACCGCAGGCTTTCGGAATTTGCAGTTAGCTGGATGCCCTCTAGCATAGCCAGCAAAGATGCAGCATCTAGAGCCTTCTCGCTCCATCCGAAGTGGGGAGGCTGGGTTATCCGTTGGCGTTGGCTGTCCGCCAATGTTTGCCACTATGGCTTGATGGTCGCTGTGGGTGTACAAGTCGGAGACATCCCATGTCCCATGTCACCCCATGTCAAGGTGAGGGCTAGCAAACGTTAGGTCAATTATTGAACCTCGTCCAGCCTTCGAGTAGGTTTGCTTTCCTCCCTAGTTTAGCAGCGTCAAGATAAAGGATGCAAAGGCATCAAGAAGGATTGTCCCCTCGGGCATTAGTTCTGGTGCTCACCCATTCCACTGCCAATGCATTGAAGTCCCCCGCAATTACTGTTGGCGCATCACTGCGAGAATCCGTCGCAATTTAGGTTGAGTTTAAGCTGAAGTAACTAAATTTTTACCTTTAGCACTCATTGCGGTCGGTTTTAGACTCCATTTCTCGTACAAAGTACGCACGCAGAAGTGTTCTTGCAGCATTTGGAAGTGTAATTAGTGCTTCCGCAGCTAAAACACTGACTAGTTACGTCATGCCCGGCTGACGGAAATCCTCTAACTGAACCCTCCCCGAGGGTGTTGGCTTAAAGCGCGCTATAAAAAATCTCACTTGCGCGTCTTACACCCAGGAAATGCAATGCTATCCAGCTTCAGTTGGGTAGAGTTGAGCCAGAGCCATGGTTAAGAGGTGCCTGGCAGCAGGCATAAAATGCTATGGGGTGGTTCCCAAGAACAAAAAGTAACCAATATGGGTTCTTAAACATGCACAAAATACAAGACAAAAACTCGGGCTGGGATATCAGCCCAAACGTCGGTGGAAGGCGTGACAGCTACCACCGGCGGGCACGGTGAGGAGAAATCCTCTCTTCGTGTCGCCAGCTTTCACACCTCTGTTGCGGTTGGAGCAGGCCAAGACAGTTGTACAGCTACTGCCAATACGACAAATACAACTACTAAAGCCAAAGTGTGGCGTAGTACCGCAGTCCATGCAGACTCGAACTGCGAGTCACACGGCAGCTCAATAAACTCTGACGCCGTGGAAAAGCTGCTGCTCTCCCCAGTCCAGGCGGGTTCTAGCACCTCACGTAAAGTAAGGCCGAACAAGACTAAGGAGGGCATGCGAGCGAAGGCCCAGTACAAAGCGGCGCTCAAGATCAAAGCGCGGCTCGATGGCAGCGGTAAGCTCTTCCCAAAAGAGAGCAACAAGCTGACATGGGCCGAGCAAAAGATCAAGAAGAGTCGCAAGTTGCGGAGAGACCGGCGATGAAAGCCACCTCCGCCGCATACGTTAACAGGGCGGAGGAGAGTGTGGTAATGAAGCGGCAGCGCTCATCCGAGCAAGCGAAGATGAAGGCCCTAGTCATCAAACGGCCATGCCCAAGACCGCGGAGCCATGCTTTACCAAGCTCAACCCCAAACACACAAAAACCGGCAAAGGAGTCAGCCAGCGACGTGGCAGAACGGTATCTCACCGTAGCCCTAGTCGACAAAAGCCACCCTTTCCAGAAAATGACGCCAGAACTGTGGAACCAAGTGGAGGGGATGCTGTTCGATGAAATTTTTTAGAGAATGGACGACCCAGCAGCGCAACCGGTAACGTTTGACGGAGCAGGCTGGCTGTTTGGAGTCAAGAT
This sequence comes from Lordiphosa magnipectinata, assembly GCA_037044535.1. Classification (NCBI taxonomy): domain Eukaryota; kingdom Metazoa; phylum Arthropoda; class Insecta; order Diptera; family Drosophilidae; genus Lordiphosa; species Lordiphosa magnipectinata. The sequence goes on from JBAMBO010001951.1 coordinate 375,835, forward strand.
CCTCAAATGTATGGACGATCTCACCCTCAAGAGGGTCAAAAGCGTCGTTGCAGACATGGGAAGCCCATGGGAGGGTGCACAGCTGGAGGTTGTTGACAGAACACGTATGCCGTCAGTTCTGAAGGCGAAAGTGCTCTTCCCAAGGGTAGTACCAAAGGAGCAGGCGCTAAAGTTGTTCCGGTGGCAAAACCCGGACGTGCCAACAAACAACTGCAAGGTGCTATATGTTGCTAAGCCCGACAAGAACGGGCAGAACATGGTCCTCCAGATCAACAAGGAGGCCGACGATTTGCTCTACCCAAGGTTCGGGAAGATGTCGTAGGGAGTAGGCAGCGTGCACCTACGACTCAAAAAGCGCCACCCAGAGGACAAGAACGAGCACACGCTGGAGGCAGGGGAGGTCGAGAAGGACCTTGGCCTCGACGCGATGGCAGTGCAGTCTGCTGAGGGCGAAGGGGATGGTGCCTCAGCCATGGTAATTGACCAATAATAATGGCGTCCTTCTACATGGCACACGAGCGAGAGTCACCACCGGCCGAGCTCGTACGTCTAACGGCCGAGGAGAGTAGGAATAACCAGCCACTTGTCATGGGAACGGACGCCAACGCACACCACACCGTGTGGGGCGGTCCGGACATAAACTACAGATGTGAGTCTCTCCAAAGCTTTATACTACAAACTAACATAAAATTAGAAAACGTTAGAGATGTGCCCACATATGTGAGACCAACATCGGCCAACGTACTAGACCTAACTCTGACCTTAGCGAATAGTACTCAGGCGTCAGAATGGAGTGTCATCGAAAGACCCTCTTTCTCAGACCACATGTACATCCTTTTTAAGATTGAGTTCAACCACAACCAAACCAGAAAAGCCTACAGAAGCACCCGGAACAAATCAACATCCCAAAGGACTACAGACCCATAAGCCTCACATCATTCCTGCTCAAAACAATGGAAAAACTACTAGATCTTCATATAAGAGAATGCATGAACCTGACCTTGGAGAACAATCAGCACGCCTACACGAAAGGGAAAAGAAGGCACTTGCCCTGGCAGCATTCCTACAATGTGGAGGAAAGGGTGAAAAAGGCAAGCAATGAGCTATATGCGTCCCAGAAGATGCTAAGCATCACTTGGGGCCTATCACCAAGTCTAACGCACTGGCTCTTCATCTCAGTAATTCGACCGATACTACTACATGGCATATTGGAATGGTGGCAAGCCACGGAGAAGTGCACATATCTAAAGCTGATGGAAAAGGACCAGCGGCAGGCATTAGTCTGCATAATGGGGGCGCTGAGGTCCACTCCAACAAAAGCAGTCGAACACATCCTAGGAGTCAACTCCCTGGACATCCAAGCTCGCCTCCTTGCGCAAAAGACGGCCCAACGTCTTTGTGTGGCAGGCACCATGGCGCTACAAAGCTATGGACACAGCATGGTGAATAGAGTGATCAACAGTAGCACGGACTACATGATCCCAAAAACCAACTTGAAAGGCGCATCAGCAGTACTGGGATCAGAAGACTGGCGTACAGGACCTGGCCCAGGAAGCAGTGCACCTATTCGCAGACAGCTCAAAGATGGCCTCTGGAGTCGGATGTGCCAGAATTGAGGCTCTCCTATAAACTGTCAGACCACTGCACCATATTCCAAGCGGAAGTCTTCGCAATAAGGAAAGCAGCTGAATTGGCAGAACAATACGCACCAAACAACCAAATAAAAATATACGTTGACAGCCAAGCGGCAATCAAAGCAATGCAGAGACACGCTATTAACTCCAAAAATGTTCTAGCAAGCAGGGAGGTAATACGTTCCCTCAGCATGAGTCTCTCCAAAGCTTTATACTACAAACTAACATAAAATTAGAAAACGTTAGAGATGTGCCCACATATGTGGGACCAACATCGGCCAACGTCCTAGACCTAACTCTGACCTTAGCGAATAGTACTCAGGCGTCAGAATGGAGTGTCATCGAAAGACCCTCTTTCTCAGACCACATGTACATCCTTTTTAAGATTGAGTTCAACCACAACCAAACCAGAAAAGCCTACAGAAACTCCCGGAACACCAACTGGGTGAAGTACTTAAAAACGGTAGGATCAAAACTACCTACTCCACCGATTATCTGCTCGGTAGGCGACATTGAGATGTCCGTGAAGAAGCTCACGTCAACCTAACTGAAGCATACAAAACCTCATGCAAACTCACAGTTAGCAAACGGAGAACCAGACCCCCCTGGTGGACCCCAGCGCTGAAAGAGCAGAGGAAGGACGTGCAAGATTGCTTCAAACTCGCCAAACAAGCGGAAGAGCAGATAATTTGGGAGGAATACAGAACCAGACTTTGCTTCTTCAAAAAAGAAGTACGAAAGGCAAAGCAAACCGCATGAAGAACCTTCTGCTCCATCATAGAGAAGGTCTCCGAAACAGCTAGACTCAGAAAACTGCTGTCAAAGCAGCCACCCTTACAGAGTCAGCTAAAAACGAACGACGGCCACTGGACGGAAAGCAGCAGGGAAGCGACATACGCTCTTTTTGATGCGCACTTCCCAGGCTGTACTGTAGTCACTGAGTCAGATACGCCTCATGACCAACACACGCAACAAATCAACATCCCAAAGGACTACAGACCCATAAGCCTCACATCATTCCTGCTCAAAACAATGGAAAAACTACTAGATCTTCATATAAGAGAATGCATGAACCTGACCTTGGAGAACAATCAGCACGCCTACACGAAAGGGAAAAGAAGGCACTTGCCCTGGCAGCATTCCTACAATGTGGAGGAAAGGGTGAAAAAGGCAAGCAATGAGCTATATGCGTCCCAGAAGATGCTAAGCATCACTTGGGGCCTATCACCAAGTCTAACGCACTGGCTCTTCATCTCAGTAATTCGACCGATACTACTACATGGCATATTGGAATGGTGGCAAGCCACGGAGAAGTGCACATATCTAAAGCTGATGGAAAAGGACCAGCGGCAGGCATTAGTCTGCATAATGGGGGCGCTGAGGTCCACTCCAACAAAAGCAGTCGAACACATCCTAGGAGTCAACTCCCTGGACTTCCAAGCTCGCCTCCTTGCGCAAAAGACGGCCCAACGTCTTTGTGTGGCAGGCACCATGGCGCTACAAAGCTATGGACACAGCATGGTGAATAGAGTGATCAACAGTAGCACGGACTACATGATCCCAAAAACCAACTTGAAAGGCGCATCAGCAGTACTGGGATCAGAAGACTGGCGTACAGGACCTGGCCCAGGAAGCAGTGCACCTATTCGCAGACAGCTCAAAGATGGCCTCTGGAGTCGGATGTGCCAGAATTGAGGCTCTCCTATAAACTGTCAGACCACTGCACCATATTCCAAGCGGAAGTCTTCGCAATAAGGAAAGCAGCTGAATTGGCAGAACAATACGCACCAAACAACCAAATAAACATATACGTTGACAGCCAAGCGGCAATCAAAGCAATGCAGAGACACGCTATTAACTCCAAAAATGTTCTAGCAAGCAGGGAGGTAATAGGTTCCCTCAGCATCTCTAGAAAGGTGCAAGTCTATTAGATTCCCAGCCCCCGGACATTGATGGAAACGAAATGTCTGACAGTCTTGCAAAAGCCTAATCTGCACTAAGCCAAAAAGCAACACTTAACATATGTATCTATCTCCATACAGACGCTATATAGCAAGATGGAGGAGATAGCGGAGAAAGAAGTAGAGGAAAAGTGGAAGAACACAACCGGCTGCAGAATCTCAAAAATTATGTGTAAGACAAGAGACAAAAAACTCAAGTACTATCTGCTACAGCTCCAAAGAAGATACTGTAGAATGCTTATAGGCATACTAACTGGTCATTGCCTTGCAGCTGCTCACGCGTAAAAGCTAGGCATCACGACAACGGACATCTGCAGGAAATGTAAGGCACCTGGCGGCAAGGAAGTCTCCCAAACAACTATTGGCATTTGCCAAAACGTCAAAGATCCTCTTGGATTTCTATTGGTACCCAGAAAAACCACCCGGCCTCACTAAGCACCGTAAGGTCTATGTGTGGCCCCTACAAAGGGCCAGCCGGATTTACCTACCTACCTACGTCATGCCCACTTCTTCACCTAGGGGCTATGTGGGCTAAGTCCAGGCACTTGAAGCACCTTCTAGGGTCAATTTTTTGGCGCACGCGGCATATTGCCGATCCTGATCGGACATTTCCTCTGGTAAGGAGATCATCATCAATTTCGTTTGGTAGGAACATGCTGATTGTCTGTGTTCCTCTGTAGGCCTTGGATACTGCGTCTGATGGAATATCTCCCTCGATATTTGCGAATACAGCATGAAATCACCTGTCACCTGTCTTGCTCATTTGCATGAGGAGCTCTCTGGAGTGCACTATCATTCTGGACTGCCTCTGCATATACTGCTGGATCAGTGCATTTGACGACAATCACATCTGGTCGGCTGCCCTTTTTTGGTGGTTGCCGATTTCTCGGCTTAATCTTATGCCACATGTTTTCCACCTCAGCCAGTTTTTGTTTTGCGGTGAAGTCTGCGTTGTCCTGCTGTGTGCGTTTCCATTTTCACATCGCCTATTATTGCAGATAAGTGGTGATCTGTTCAGAGACGACAGGGTTCCAGCCCTGTCTGTCTCTGGGCTCACAGTGAGAGCCCCGCGATGGCCAGAGGGTGTCCTCGACTTCAACTAGTGTAGGTTATACCGCCCCGAATCAGTCGCAAGAGCCCGGCAAAATTTTGGGCGTCGCTAAGCGATTGGGTTGGCGATCGAGCTGGCAATCGGTCGGTTCCTTAACCTTCTGCCCTACTGCTCCCAGGAGCCTTTGGAGCACCACGCACAATCAAGTTCAGCAGATATTTGTGTATTAATAATAGAATAAATAAAGGAGAAATCAGGAAGACAGGAAAGAAGAACAAAACTTCAACTCTCTAGAATTAATTTTGGTTTGTAAGCTCTATGCGCTAAATAAATTGCAAAAAATTCTTTAGTTTTGGAAACTCGCCTAGGTAGGTAAAGGATTGTTCAAGGCCAATTGTTATTTTCGAGCCGACCGGAATGTAACTCCGTTGGTAAGTCTTTTTAAATAAATGGAAATATTATGCTCTAATTTAATAAAACCTACTATCAAATTCGGATAATGGAAGGATGGAGTCTGTTCAAGGCCAATTGTTGTATTGTATCCGATCAATTTGTGTTGTACCGCCTCTTTGCGTTTAAAATGATGACAAAAATTAGTTGTAAAAATCGCGTTCAATTCCAAAATGACTTTAATTATAATTGTTGTGTAAACTGGGGTTGTTTTCCGGATGTCTTCCCTTACTACAGTTAAAATACTTTTTGGGTCAGTTTTTCTCCTACGCACTTCTGCGTAGTTGAACAGTCAGCAATACATAAAATAGAGTGCCCAAAAAATTTGTTAAGAAACACACTCTCCTTGGCCTAATAGGACTAAAATCAGTTTGAAAACATGCAAAATCCGCTATCTATTCATTAGCAGTCTTATGGTGAAGACGAAGACGATGTTTTTTGAACTCGATATTGAAGATGTAGATTTTCGTTATTATCGATATTTATATAGTGAAAAAAAATCGACTGCTGTAGCATTGCTGCCAATGCGATCTTTCTTTTACCCCACAACACCCACAGCATAATTAGAGCATCGTTCATCGGGTCTTTACCATTCCTTCGGCAGGTCGCCAACCTTCCACTCCTAATTAAATTCAGTTGGACTTAGCTTTATGTATAAAGAGTGTTATTTAATTATAGTAATATTTGTTTGTATAGTTACCTATCGGTGCGCTTTTTCTTTCGCGATAAGGGAGCGAAGACTTGTAGTTCTGATTTTGAATATCTCTAATATCTTCCTCTTGTAAAATGCGAAATATCCAACTCAAATAAGGGAATATTGCAGTAAACTGTAAATCCGGTAAAGAATTTGCTTCATCCCCATTTTTGGGGGTCAGCGTGTTTTTATTATTAGATGTGGTTGTTAGAATTGCCGCCAAATTACTTTCACATAGTTGTCCATATCCTCTATATATATTTTTATCCTCAAAAGTCTTGCCAACCTGCAACATACATATATACTGTATTTGAAGAAATATCGATTGAATATATATGATGATAAATTATAATTAAAGATTAACCCGACCAGTCGAATACGAGCCAACGAAAAAGATTATTGGCAAATATATGACATTAATTAATAGTTTTATGTCTCCGATATAAATTATCCGATCTTTCTGAAAATTGTACATATTGTTGCGTAATATCGGTAGTGATTGGAAAGGTACCAAGGTAAGGTACATACAAGGTAAATGTCAAAAAATATACCCAGGTAAGGTAAAAGATATCCGGAATTTCCAGTACAGAGGTAAAGGCAAAGGTACAAAAAGGAAGGCAGAGTACTACAAAGTATATATATTCTGGATCAGCATCAACAGCCGAGTCGATATAGCCATGTCCGTCTGTCCGTCCGTCCGTCTGTCCGTCTGTATGAACGCACAGATCTCAGAGATGGTAAGAGTTAGAGGTTTGACATGTATTGGACATACGGTTTTTATACTTGCAGGCAGATTAAGTTTATTTTCAATTTTTGCCACGCCCCCTCCCGCCTTCGCAATTTGGAAAAATGTCATATCTCCTACAGTTTTGATGATAGATAATTTGTACCTCTAGAGATATATAGTAATCAAAATATCGATTTGCTGGAGGAATGATAAAGATCGGATAAACGATACATAATTTATGAGCAAAAAACGGCATGTTAACACCGTTAACACCCCCCACCCATCACCACAGCTTTCCATTGAACAAAGGCAATCATAGTGAGAGAGAGAGATAACCTTAGAAATGAGCGTATAATAAAACGAGAGCGTAAGTTAAAGTCGGCTCTAACCGACTTCGATATACCCGTTACTCATGGAAACAAATGTTAAATAGCCTTCCTGTGAGCCTGAGGTGGGACAGCCGAAAAGTATGCAACATTTTGTTTACTCGGCTATTTATCATCCGATCTTGATGAAAATTTCAGGGCTTATAGATGTTACGAATATAAATGTAAGTTTTAAATTTGAGATCGATATCTCGTTGTGGGAGTTATTCAACATTTTTTATTGTGGGGCCGGGGGTGGGCGTTTCAAAAATTTGAAATATACTTGATCTGCGTGCAGACATCAGGAGTCTACATTTCAAAATTGGTTGCTCTAGCTCTTCTAGTCTCTGAGATCTAGGTGTTCATACAGACAGACGGACATGGCTATATCGACTCGGCTGTTGATGCTGATCAAGAATATATATACTTTATATGGTCGGAAATGATTCCTTCTGCCTGTTACATACATTTGCACGACTTTAGTATACCCTTTTACTCTACGAGTAACGGGTATAAATATTGCACGAGAAACGCGTGACTCCTTGGATGTATTATAATATTATAGTCGGGGGCAAATGAACTGGTACAGAGTATGTTATAGTCGGGCTTGACCGACTTTCTTACTTGATTTTTTTTGATAAATAAGTGCAGCCTGTTATTTAAAACAAACAAAGCAGCAGTTTTTGTCTACGTGTCAAAAAGATGACGATTTGTCGATGGAAACGTCAAAATTTTAAGAAATGAAAATGATTAGAAATGATGGCAGTGGAAATGGGCTATTAAATCAAAAAATTAAGTTCTTAAGGCCTGTTCTGAGAAGCGCGGAAAATAAATTTTTATGACGCACTCCATATAAAAAAAACCGTGGCGGAAACTTTCCGCGCCGGAATTTCGTTTCTGTATTCTGAGACGCGCTAAATAAATAGACAATTGGCCTATCGATAGTTGACGTATCGATAGCGGTGTGGGTCGTGAGTGGATTGAATGAACAGCTGATGCCATGGCGGAAATAGAAGCAGCTCAATTTTTTGACGTCAAAATCGACAATGCACGGGAAACATGAACCCAAAAGAAAACGCACCGAGAGATTCAATCGTGAGGAAACTATTAGCTAAGGGCCACAAATCAGCCCAAGAAAGTTACGAAATCAGCACTGGAGTGCCATACCCCTAAAATCGTCTCCTATGCCAACGGACGCAAGCGTCCGCACTCGATGGATGCCAAACAAACAGGTGGTGACATCCAAACCCGGTCATCCAGATTACCACCACCGCGGACCAGCTAAAAATAGAGTTGGATAGCGATGTGACTGCTGTGGTTGCCAGCTCCAGCGGTGTGGGCGTGGCTTTCAAACGTGAACGCCAGGAGGAGGATTTTGAAATAAAACAATAATTTTGTTTGAAAACTAAAAATATATTTTCCAATCTTTAACATTGCGTTTCACTTGAGAGCCAAAATGATGGCACAGCCCAAATCCATGATTTGCAGATACTCCGAGCCGCCGTCCTGGAGACGATAGCAGCATTCCTACAAAGAAATGCATATTCAACCAACTTTGAATCTAGCATCAAAAGTGCTACCCCCCCCCCCCCATATTGTCGCATATCTGGGCATTCGTCAGGGCCGCATGAAGCACTATGTACTCCACAAACTGCTTCAGCTGACCCACACTGTAGGCGGATGACCCAATCTCTTGTACAAACTTCTCCAAACGATTACTGTTGCCCGAACGGCAGACTTCCAAATAATCCTTCAAGTAGATGTCCGGGATTATGCCCGACATCTCAAACAGATCAGCCTTGTTGACGACATGCTCGACCCCATTAAGACGATGGCAGGACGCATATCATCTCCCAATATCCATAAAATAGACTGGTAGGCCTCCTCCTCGATCTGCACCTACTCCAAGTGTGTCTCAAACGGGCAATAATTTGATCCTCGCCCAACGCCTTGAACCGGAATTTGATGCCGCTACCTCCATCAACATACATATCTGTGTTCCTGTTGCACAGCTTAATTAAACTATTTTTGAAAAAAAAAAACACTTTCAACTTTTGTTTGTAAACAAAACAAAACAGCTGATCCCCAGTGTGGCCGTTTCTGTATTTGGTCTCTTTGGCTTATATATGGGCTCACTAATAATTTATGTGGATGCTAAATTTATTATGTGCAATTTAGCGAGCTAAATTTTCCGCGCTTCTCAGAACAGGCCTTAAAGCGGAACTTTTTAATTACATATGATGTCGTATAATTAAAAGGTTTCTTATTTACTATCTCTATTTTAACATAAGAGTTTCGAATATTTCGTCACCTAGTCTCTTTCTTTTTGGAGTATTTTGCCTCCACAGCTAAAATTCTATCAATAGATGCAGATCCCCTCAAGGGAAGGGCAATGTTTTCAAGAATGGCGTTTGATGGCAGCAGAATATAATGTGCTCCTAGACTTGAGCAATCACTTTTCTTGGAAGAATTCGCACGAGTCGATTTTAGAGCGTATTGCAGCGAATTCAAAGGAAAAATTTATCGCAGAGGCCCAACAAAGCACAAACAGGCGGATGTACAAACTTCTAAGCTTCTCGTTGGGTGAAGGAAATTATTTCAATGATCGCTACCACGTGAATTCAATATCACAAATTTTCAGAGCTCGATGTAATCTTCTTGCGCTGAATTGCAGAACCTACAGATCCTATACCTCAATTGAAAACGAATGCTCGCTTTGCAATAGGCATGCAAAGGAGGATACTTTCCACTTTTTGGCCGTATGCCCAATTCTAAGACAATTGAGAATTCTTTACTGGCAAAAGTCCACCCTATCCCAATCCCAAATCATAGACATTTTGAACGGTCGAAACTGGAACACGCTCGCAAGGATATATACATGAAGCATTAAAATACAGGAATCAAATCATGCTAGAAATATTTTAAAATAACTGAAGGATAATGCAAATACATAATTGCAATTAATAAGCATTTTCAAAAGAGAGTAAATAACATATATAAACTATTCTTAATAAGTAACTTTTATTATTTTGTAAATAGTCGTATTTACATATATATATATTCATATATATATATAGACGGCAAAATGCCATTGTCAAACTAAAAACATAAATTATACTACTACTACTTTTAAAAAACTTAACAAATATTTGTTTATTGTAGTATAGTGTAGACTTTGGAATTATTTAAAAATAGCCGCCCATATGTATTAATATTTTAGCGTTAAGGGATTTTAAGACAGAGACGATATTCACACTGTTAATAAGAATGGATGACGCGACAGAGTAGAACAGAGTAAAAGACAGAGGAAACGAGCCCTCTGACCTATGATAAACAGAACAAGACCGTACTGATAATGTAAATAGTAAACCGTGTGTATATAGAAACCCGTGTAAATAGTGTGTAAATATAAGCCCGAAACCCGAGAAAAACAGTCTATTTGGTATTATCGGCCAGTTGCGTTAAGACTTCCATTTCAATCTTAGAATTTTCATAACAATTCTCAGTTTCATCCAATCTTTTATTACTGATATCGTCAAAATCTTCAAAATCCTTTGTAGTTAAACTCTCATTGACAACAGTGCCAAATTCTTCGTAATTTCTTCAATTGGCTAATCTTTATCGTAGTAAATCGTTTTAAAACTCCGTTTTAAGAGCATATTTAAGGGTACTGACAAAGATTTATAGATATTATAGATGACGCATGTGACGATTTTCTTGGGAGCTGACATTGGATCCCAATTTTTGCTACTCGCTGCCTTTACGAGGAATATATGTATTGAAATTTAGCTATACGTTTTAATAAATGGGTGTTGGCTGAGAGCAAAGATTTATAGATATTAGGATGACGATTTTTCTCGGGAGCTATCATTGGATCCCAAAAAAAAAATAGAGGAAAGCTATCTTCGGCTCGACCGAAGTTTATACCCTTGCAGCTTGATGGCGCCACTACTTTGAACATTTGCTTGACAGTTTGTTATATGGCAGCTGTGCGATATATTCATCCGATTTTGACAAAACTGCTCTAAATTGTGTCTAAACTGATCGAATTCACAACTGGAAGGTATAAAGACGCTACCATTAAAAACAAAAAAGTTTTTCTCACTATAAATTCTTATTCGACCTATAGTTCCTATGGCAGATATAGTCATCCGATTTGGATCAAAGTTGGCAGAATTGTGTGGTAGCATATAATATTGACCAGTAACAAGTTTGGGAGCGATAGCATTGAAAACAGAAAAGATTTTTCTACGAAGACTTTTTTTCAGACATATCGTTCCATTTTCATATTTTCATAAAACTTGGTGGAATTATGTAAAATCATAGTAAACATAGAAATACGAGGGTTGGGCACGTTTGCGTTGAAGACAAAAAAGTTTTTCTAACTAAAACTACTTTCTTGACCGATAGTTCCTATGGCAGCTATATGATATAGTTATCCGATTCGGCCGATTCCGACAAATGTACAGCGTATTTGTACCAAAAGGCTTCGTGCTAAGTTTGGTTAAGATAGCTTTAAGACTGACAGAGGAGATAGCATAGAAACAGACGAACAGACGGACGGACAGACGGACATAGCTATATCAACTCAGCTCGTCATGCTGATCAAGAATATATATAGTTTGTGTGGTCGGAGATGCTTCCTTCTATGCGTTACAAACATCTGGACAATTTTAATATACCCTCTGCAAGGGTATAAAAAGTAAAAATATTTGTATGAGATGCGGTATCTATATATGTAGTGTCTTTGGTACTGTATACCTTCAGAAAATTTTTATCGGTTTTTTTTATTTGCGTAAAGGTTATATTAGGGTCTTAAAAATATCATGTAAAGCTTTCAAGCAGATCCGACAATATGTTTTACAACAATAAACAAAAACCATTTTTTCCGACCGTCGTATATGGATAAAATTTTCATCGACCCTCGTATGTGTTAAAATTGCGTCCTTTTTTAATCAAACCAGAATATCTTCAGAACTATTTAACCGATTTAGATTGATTTTTTTCTGTCAAAGCTAACACCCAAATGCATTAATTCCATGTTTGAAATCAGTTCAAAATAATTTTTATTTTAACGAAAACAACTGTCGAACCTTTAAATGCGTTTATCTCGAAACCACTTTTTCCAAAATGGTTGCAAAAATATAATGAGTACCTGTAAAAATAGTCGATTTTCGAAATTTTGACTTTGAAACCCCATAAATCCTCTATTTATTGACCGATCCCAAATATCTTAGTTCCGACTAGAATTGCATCTGTTCTTAACAAAACCCCGTTTTCAGTTTTTCAGTCAGATAATCCGTTCTCAACAAATGTATGCAACCATGGGCCTATGTTTTATATTTTTGGCCAACTTGTGTAATGTGTTTTGGTTCCAAAATACGTTGAATACTGTCGAGAGCAAGTGCGAATGAAGGCGTTCATATCTAGTTGCCATACGCCCACCTCTAGTTGTTGTGTTTACAAATTGAACTTGGAGGGAAAATTTAAACTATGAACATCAAATAGTTATGTTTGCCTCCAATGCTGCAATAGTTACTGCAATACCTTTATGTGATTTGCAAGAAGCGGTAGTAAAGGCACCTTGGGTCCGATAGTGTTAGGTTAAGCCTTACTTGCAGTAAAGATCCAAGTGGAGGCAGATGTAAGACGTTAATAAATCGCAAATAAATAAATGGTTTTAGAACTATCGGGACCATTAAATATTATTTTTCAATAATTTGCTCCAATAGGCAAATGGTGCTTTATGGACACAACCAGATAAGAGGCTGAATAGATTGTTTGGCCCTGGCATCTCGTTGTTATGTGCTTATAATACAACGGCATAGATTAGGACGACTTGCGGCGACAAAGAGGTCCCAAGTCCGACCAGTGTAGTCCGCCGTCGTCCACAATTGAATCACTTAGTGCTGGGCCAAAGTTCCTCATCATCAGCCATCTACCAAGAGGAGCTATAAGTTCTGTAAAAGAGAATTAGCACGTATTTGTTTACATTTGTGGCATACACACACCTTCCTTGCGCCGACATGTCAGTCCAAAACGACATGTGTGGAGTTGGCTCTCACCCCACATCGCTGCTTCCTTGAGTATTGTCGCTTATACTCCTGGCATGCTTAGCATTCCGGCAGAGTCAGTTGTTCTTTAACAAAACACAAGCCGCGTTTAAATGGTCTCCCAGAAAAGCAATCAATTGTAAATAACCTTCCTTTCCAAGGGCAGCACCTTTACTTTCCCAGATGATTTTAGTCAAGCTGCAATCATAATACCTTTAATGGGTGAGCTTCCATAGAACAGGTTTCTCTTTTATTAAATTAATTAGGGCCACCTTCTCCTCCAATTGAAAATTTGTCCATTTATTACTCATTTTAAAACACACTTGTGTGGCGTGATTAACAAAAATTTGATTTAAAATCATTTCACACCTTCGAAATAATCACTCATCGCGTGACTATCGCGTGACATGTTGACGTCGACTAGCAACGCTGTGATATCAATATGACTATTTCAGGCGTGAGCTCCAGACCAACTTACGAAACAGCAACCTGCGAAATCCGTGTAAAATCATTTTTATACTCTGTACCAAAAGTACACAGAGTATATTTAGTTTGTGCAAAAGTATATAACAGGGAGAAGGAATCATTTCCGACCCTATATCTCGTCTTTTTTGCTAGACTAAGTTTTTTGACAAAATCCTCTTTTTTTATAAATAAATGTGTGAAAAAAAATATTTCAAAATTGTTTTCAAAAGGGCTTTTTAAACCTGAACATTTGAAAAAAAAATTAAAAACTCTATCTTATCCCTTGTTCCACTGGCACATTCTAAAGGTCATCCGCTGGATGATCTAAATGACCTTATTCTTTCCTCATAAGAGATAAAAGTCCATTCGGTAGATCATCGGCGACGGATGATCAAGTCACTATCATGGATGATTTAGCTACTGTCACGACATATAGCTATTTTCCGCTAAAAGGCTAGATTTTCTATCGATATACTATCGAAGCTGCCAATCATGTACATGGCCAAGGCAATCTACCTTTATCGTTCTGCGACTACCAGGAGGGCGAGCTGCTTGACATGTGGATGGCGAACTTTGATATGCAATTGCAGACATAGCAATTCAATCAGCTGTTCTTTGTTGACGTTAGTGTGGCCGTGAACAACATTCGTCAGTGGAACAAGGAAAATTCACTTTTCGAGAATGTAATTGAATGTTCGCCAGTGGAACAAGGGTATTAAACCGTTCTCGAGCTATTTAAAATTTTGAACATTCACAATATAACCCTTTTAAGCGTATAACTTCCGTAAGCTCAAAAAAATTTTGGGGTTAAGCTTTTCTCAAAATAAGCTCCCTTTGGGCCAATTATCATCCTCTTCAGAGACATCAACTCAGAAAATATATTTTTTTGCTCGGAATGCCCATATATTCTTGATCAGCATCAACAGCCGAGGCGATATAGCCATTTCCGTCTGTCTGTCCGTCTGTCTGTATGAACGCACAGATCTCAAAGATGGTAAGAGATAGAGATTCGACATGTATGGGACAAAAAATCATTATACTTGCAGGCAGATCAAGTTTATTTTTAATTTTTGGCACGCCCCCTCATGGCCCCGCATTTTTGAGCACAATCCTACAATTTAGTATTTCTTTTATGGTGTTAACAGACAATCATTTGAATTATCAAAAATGCCTCTAAAAGTATACCTTGTTCATTTTTTTAATTCATGTTTTATTTTTAACGGTTCTACGAATATAATCGTACGATATCACGATGCCGGTTACTACTCGGCACAGTTAAAACGATTACATGTTTACACACAAGTATCGTGGCATCATTAAAGTAATTACTTTTACCTGTAATCATACCATGCCGGAATCACTCGAGCATGTCTCTATTAGTTACTTCCAAACACTGGATATCAGTAATATTAAAGAACATTTTCAACATGATTGATGGCGGGTGCGGGAGGGGGCGTGCCAAAAAACCTGCAAAACTTGATTTGCGTGCGGACAAAAGGAGTCTACACACGAAGATCTAGGTATTCACACAGAAAAGGATTATTTTTATGATATTTGGTTTTTCAGAATACATTTTTTGACACCTCACGCACGATTCGCAACATGTGGCAGCGCCAAAAATGCTCAATTAGGTTTGCCATTACATCATGAAAAGACTAACAAACGAACAGTGCTTGCAAATCATTTAATTTGTTATGACCCAAATTGCTTTGGGCCCTGCGGTGCGCTTTAGTGGACAGCGCCGGCTAACTCAGCACTCAGGGAGGGGTACTCCAACCCAGTCCACACGCACACACACAACAACAAAACAAACATACGATCCACACCTCACATACACTGGTCACACGTTTGACAACACTTACTCTGCCTCGTATTCAAATTCAAATTTGAATTTAAAAATCAGATGACAGATGCTACTGCCATGACTCCTGAAACCGCGATTACGAGTCTGATGCACAACTCCCTTCTTGGGTGAGGTTTAGCTGGTATACCTCTGACACCCCCACCCGTCCTGGCAGCCGGTTGGCGTTCGTCATTAGGCTGCCCCTATAGCAGACGACCATATGTCCTACTTCAGCCCGGTCGGCTCATTCCTCTCCTCCCCCAAACAATTAGCTCACACCAAATCCATCAGGACATATACCATGATATACAACATTTATTCCTTAAAATTGATACACTAAACATTTCTTTTAACTCACTTACGAGACATACACTACAGGGCAAATAACTAGAAGCATTTAGTATACAAAACTATGTGCGGGTCAAAAAAAAACACCCAAATCGGTTCCTACCTATGAGCTCATATTTAGAAACATCGATGAACACCTTTTTAACTTTTAATCTCTTTTTACAGCCACCTCTATATTGGTGTAGGACCCGCAAACGAGAGAAGCTTATCACAAATGGAAATGGAAATTCGACAAGGTATTAAGTTTAAGAGTTTTTCATGGCTTTAGGTTTTGAAATTCGAGCGAGTAAAATTATTAATTGTATGGCATTAAAATGAATGCACAAAAAAAAAATCAATGGAAATAAATAAATAAATATGATATTAAATAAATAAATAAAATAAAAGAATAAATACACTTATACCTAAGGACAGACTAACAGAATAAAAAGAATATAATAAAGAAGAGTATGGTGGGACAAAATAAATGGCTGAAGCCTTTCTGGCTCAGTGGGCGTGTCGGCCCCTCTCGGTCCTCAAATTCGCCAGCGTTCCAGTCACTTGACTATGGAGCATATATCCACAGGCAGGCGCGTTGGCCAGTGGCCAATATATGCGGGTAGGATTTGGGCCTCTTGATTTGGTCGCAGACTCAGTGGGGATTCGGGCTCTTATGAGTGCCGGACTTGTTTCTTCTCCAGTCTACCGGATAAGAGAAGCCGATTCACAGCCTCTAGGGTCGATCGACCACTTCCGCCTTTGCCGGTATGGTCGGGCCTAAGAAGACACTGGTTATTCGTCTGACCAGGCCCGATTAACCTCTCACTCACCCCACTATTATGCCCAATCCTGCTTCCAGTTCTCTGTGCGGCACAATTTTAGCAATTTAAATTAACACAACGGATTTGCTTGATCTTATTCGGCTTGCGAAACTAAGTCACGTTAAAACTCCGATTAAACAGAAAAGAAAAAACCACTAGCACATGCGACTGCGCGCAACCGTCGGCCAACTCTTTCTCATTTGAAAAGTTGAGCGGCCTCTTGCGACTTATTGGTCCATCCTCATTTTCGCAGGCATGCCCTTCATTTGACCGTTGAGATCCACCACCCCCCTGATCGTACTTCTATTTTTCTCCCCTTCTCAACACTGAAATTTCCCCTTAAGCGGCTCTACCTACCCCTCGATACCCGCTCTAGTGCGATAAAAAAATATCGATAGCCCGGGCCATAACACCGCACTGAAGTTTGGCTTCACTACGTCGAACCAATTTGCCAGTGAAAAAGTGGCCCCAGATGACCGAATATGCGAGGATCTACCGCCCAATCTCCGGAAGAGTCAAACGAGGTGTTCTGGATCAGAGGGTCATACGTGCAGGGCCCAACTTTAGTCTGCAGCGCCCAACGAGGGAAATCGCCCACTCAACAAACAACCACGCCTTAGGATGACGCCGCTCATTGACCATGATCTGACGTTGCTGGGTGGCGGTCGATTTGTCTTCATCCTTCTGGTGAGTACGTGGATCACGCATTCCGCTCATTAATCCCTCCCCTTCCTTTTACAGGTACGACTTTATTTCAGGTTTCCTCTTACTTAGCTTTCTCCGTTTCTCATCATTGTTTCAAATCTTTCGCGTGGAACACCCCCCCGGGACCTCCATTCATGGTTTCGACTTCATACATATTGTTTCCTATCGCAGACTTTATCCGGCATTTAAGGAATTTGCGAGCAAACTTGGCATTGAACCCTTGCCTGAAATTGCTTAAGACAAAATTCCGCCGATATACCTCTTGGCCAGGCACAAATTTTACATCACGTGCCCTGCGATTGTATGAGTTCGAGCTTCTCACATATGCCACATGCAAATTCGCTCGTATCTTCTCTCGCAGCAGCGCCATTCGGTTTTCAATAAGCAATAGCCTCAGCTCGTTGTCCTCCAAAGCATTTAATTTTCTGGCCAACTGATAGTCCAATCCGCTCGTAAACATGTTCTGTCCGAATAGGGCAAAATAAGGCGTCACTCCGGTCGACTGATGCACTGCTCCTCTTAGGGCACATTCTATTTCAGCGAGGTGCAGATCCCAGTCGCGATGGTCATTCTTCAGGTAAGACCGGATTGCGTTCAAAACCGACTGGTTGACTCGTTCGGCTGCGTTTGACTGGGGAGAATAAACAGCCGTTCTTACGTGCCGAATCCGAAAATTTTCTGTCATCTGTTTGAATTGTTTAGAGGCGAACTGTTTCCCGTTGTCGCTGTGCACGATTTCAGGCACACCAAACTTGAAGAAAATTTCATCTGTCAGGAACCTGACCACGGCAGCTGCTGTCGCCTCCTTCATGGCCCTCAGGAAACAGAATTTGGTAAAGTGGTCCACAACTACCAATATATAAGCGTGTCCTCCTCGAGACCTCGGATATTTTCCCAAAAAATCTATAAATAGTTTTTGGAAAGGTCGATATGTTCGAGTCTCCGCGCCTATGCTCGGTTTAGGTCCGGAATTGGTGGATTTGCTTTCTTTGCAAACCGTACATTTGCCCACGAAATGCTTCACCTGT
This sequence comes from Lordiphosa magnipectinata, assembly GCA_037044535.1. Lineage (NCBI taxonomy): Eukaryota > Metazoa > Arthropoda > Insecta > Diptera > Drosophilidae > Lordiphosa > Lordiphosa magnipectinata. The sequence goes on from JBAMBO010001951.1 coordinate 393,959, forward strand.
GTCGCCATCCCTGGCCAGTGAAAACGCTGCCGCAATAGTGCCAAAGTTTTTCCTACTCCTCCGTGAGCTCGTGTTGCCGGTATGTGAGCCTCTTCGATCAGTGTACTGGTCAGGCCTGGTGGAATCCATAGTTTCCACCCATTTTCTTCCAGTTCAGGGTGACCTTGGCTAAAGTTCGTTCGTTTAAAAACAAACCCTTCCACTTCCTTTAGATCCGGCAGTCGACTTTGGTTGTCCCTTACATGCTGGCACAACTCGAGGTATTCCTCAGTCTCAAACTCTGTTGTTTGGAAGCCGACGAGCTGTTCGACCTGTACCGCTTCTACCATACGTGATAGCGTGTCCGCAACCACGTTGTTGGTTCCCTTCCTGTGCTCAATGAGAAAGTCGAATGCTTGGAGCTTAAGAGACCATCTGGCCAGCCGGCCACTCAAATCTCGTAGAGACATGAGCCATTTCAGGCTAGAATGGTCCGTTATGACCGTGAACGGCATCAGTTCAATGTATGGCCTAAACCGTTTGACCGCCAGTACCGCGGCTAAACATTCTTTTTCCGTTACGCTGTAGTTCTTTTGACATTTATTCAGTTTTTGGGAAAAGAATGCCACGGGCCTTTCTGCGCCATCATCTTCTCGCTGAAATAGCACGGCTCCTACTCCTGCGTCAGAGGCGTCACACTGCACGAAAAAGCGCTTGGTGAAACTCGGATGTTTTAGAACAGGAGCAGTGGCCAAAGCAGTCTTCAAGTCTTCGACAGCCTGCTTTGCTTCCTGTGTCATTTGGAACTTTTTTCCTTTCTTCAGTGTGTCTGTCAACGGAGCGGCCATGTCAGCGAAGTTGCGGATGAATCTCCTGTACCAGCCTGCTGTCCCCAGGAAACTTCTCACCTCGCGTGGGCTCCTTGGCATCGCTATTCTCTTGATGGCATTGACTTTGCCGGGATCAGTTTGCAACTTCCCCCCTCCAATAACGTATCCCAAATAGCGCAGTTCTTTAAAACAAAAGTGTGACTTTTTGAGCCCAATTGTCAGTCCAGCTGCACGCAAACTGATGGCCACTTCCTTCAAAGTGCTGAGATGAGTCTCAAAATCCGCTGGCACCACCAGTAAATCATCTAGATAGACAAAAACTTGCTCCCGTAGCTTCTGCGAGAGTACCTTGTCCATCAGCCTGCACAATCTCTGACCAGCGTTGCATAGCCCAAAGGGCATAACCTTGAACTGGTAAAGCGGACGACCTGGGACAGTAAATGCCGTAAGAGGTTTGCTCTCCTCGTCCAGCTCCACCTGCCAGTACGCATATTTCAGGTCCACACTACTGATGAACACTGTGGAATCAATCCGACTTATGATGCCCTCTATGTTTTGCAATGGATAGGTATCTTTTACGGTATGTTTATTTAACTTTCTCGCATCAATACATAGACGGTTCTTTTCGGCCTTACGCACCAGTGTTACGGTGTTGCTCCAGGCACTCTCGCTTTCCTCTATGACGCCTAACTCCAGCATCTTGTCTAGTTCCTCGTAGATCAGCGTTTGTACAGCAGGAGACACCGGGTAATGTCTTTCTTTGATAGGAACAGCGCCGCTCACCAATTCGATCCGATGCTGCATAACTTCGGTCTTGCCAAGTCCATGTTTTTCAAACGAGAGAAATATATCCTTTACGGCTTCCAGTTGCTGCTGTTGTTCTGGGGTCAATCGGTGTGGGATAGGCTGATCCTTCTTGCTCACGGCCTCGGAATTCGTATCATGCTGGACGCTGTCCGCGGCAAAAATTTGAGGACAAATTCCAAACGCCTGCCAAAAGTCCACCCCCAAGTACATCTCTTGATCAAGCTCTGGGCATAAGAAAAAAAATATGTCCACCGTCCTGCCTTGATACGTGACCGGAACCTTTATTTTTCCCAGAATTTGTTGAGAAGCCCCATTTGCTGTACGAACCCTAGCGTAGCAAGGCCGCCATTCGGCTTTTATGGCTTCCACAAGATTAAGACAATGTTTTCCTAATAAGCTAACGGAGGCTCCAGAGTCTAATAATCCCCGGATGGTTCTGTTTCCGATTTCCACTGTCGCGTAGGGTCTTGGGTCGGTTACGCTGTACTGCTCTGCATCTAATTCAGCTACTGTTCGTAGAAGCGCTTGCCTCTCCAATTTACGCCTCCTGAAACGTTCCCTTGCCTTGACAACTCGCCTGCTTGCTACGGTCATGCGTCCCAGCTGCTTTTCGTTAAATATCCTCTGACGGGCCTCCTTGTATCGACGCACCCGCTCTTCTAATGACAAAATCAACCGACTCGAAGGCTTGACGAGTGGAATAGGCTCGTGTTGGCTTGCCGTACGCTCTTGTATTATTATTGGTGATCTCTCGGCCCTCTCACAGGCTTCATCGCGAAACGCAGCTCGCCCGTCCCTGCAGCGCTCCGGCGGCCGTTTCCCTGTCGGCAATTTGGGCATTTTTGAGTAACTGTGTTGTCTAATCCACATTTATAACAAAACACGTTTCTCTGAGGGGACTCGCACTCCATGTATACATGTCCAGGCCTAAGACAATTCCAACATAGGGCCGACTTCCGCTTATCGGCTTCCGATTCTCGAAGGGCGTTCACGGATACACTTTGGTAAATTTCAGTCTCCTCCGCTGCGTTCTCCTGCTCTAGCTGGGATATAGTTGACATCGCCTCCAGACGATATCCTCGCTCCGGCCGCGTACGTGATCGGGGAACTAATGCCAGTCTCTCAAAATCTTCTTTAAACGCCTTCTCGGCTTCCTTACACTCATCCCGCAAATGTTCCAGTGAGTAGGAAGCCAAAGGATACACTAGGTGTTTGAGCGGATCGAGGAGGTTCCGTTTGATGGTTTTTATTATCCAGGTTTCCGGTACGCCGTGGAAATTAAAGATCTCATTTGACGCATGGCATGGAAATAGTCATCTATGGACTCTCCGGGTCGTTGTTTTCGTTCGGCCAGTGCTTGCATTTTCTCGTGGTCGCATCGAGAGTCCTTGTACTGCCTCGTCAAGGCCAGCCGCAGATCGTTCCACGAACTCAGTACATTTGTTCTCACCAATAGCCAGTACCACTCTTGTGCTTCTCCGCCTACTAACCGATGAAAGTCGCGCATCAGTTCGTACCAGGACACTTTATAGTGTTCCCGCAAATGTTGTACCCGGAAGATAAACTCGTCCACCGTCATACTGTCTGGATGCCCAGTGAACATTATTCCCCACTTGTCCACTGGCAAAGCTCGGTTAAAATGTTCGTTCCGTTGGTGAAGTGGAGGATGCCATGGTTGTTGGACACCGATCCGCTGCACATGCGGCTCACTCGCGGGATCGGAAGCACTTGGAGACGGATTTTGTAGAAGTTCCTGTATACGCGCCGTCGGTGGTGAAATGTCTGGCCATTGAGGTGGCGGCTGCGCCCGTGAAGCCTGGAAATATTGCGTGGAGCTTCGCACCCGTGAACTTATGGCCGTATACATGGCCTCTGACCTTCCATGCGTCTCGTTCCCTTGCATTTGGGGCGCAGTGGGTGGCATATGCCCCGTTGGGGCCTGTGATGCGAGCGTATCAAAAGGTTGCCTGCCAGGCACCTGGCTCACAGATACTGGTACATCAGTTGCGGATGGGAAAGTTGCGGCGGACACGGCAAATACCGGCGCGTTGGCTGCTGCTCGTGAGTTGGTTACCTCAAGACGCCTGAACACCTCGTCGAACCCAACCTGAAGACAGTGGTTTATCTTAACGTCGATCAGGTTGTGCATGTCCGCCATCAACTGACCCTGTGATCGAGCTATCATGTCACCTATCTCATGGCGTTGGATTATCGACCCAGAATTTGTTCCCTCGCGACTATACTGTTCTTCGATGGTCTCTAGCAGTCGTATACTTGATGTTGTCCGAGGGGTAGAAGACCCATTCCCCAACGGCTGTTTTGGAACTGCCCCCTGACTTGCTCCTGATTGATGAGTTGATCCGGTGGACCTAACAACGTCGGATTATTAGCCGTGTAGTTGGGCGGAGGACGAGATGTATCTAGGGACAGTGGCAATTTCAGCTGCTGGTCTTTGGGGGCGACCGCTTGCTTATTTTTATATTCCATCCTGATTATATAACCTTTGTTCTGTTTAAGTTTATTTAATTATTCATTATTTTGTTCATTTACTTTTAGATTCCAATTCAAACTGTATTTATGACATTCATTAATATTGGGAGAGAGGAGAGACTTGCTTCCCGGACTGAACATATATGGCCTCTGATTGTTCTGCTATCTGGCGTCTATCCCATGGGTAAGTTGTGCACCTTAAATTGTCCTTTTCATTAAGTTGGGTCGACTGCTCAGGTCATACATTTTAAGATGACCGGTAGTCAAATCAACTCGTCCTGACTTTGCTTGTTAATTTCAATCTCTTCGCCTTAGGTTGTCGCGTAAACTTTGGTGCAACATCTGTATACTGAGCGCATCAGTGGCCACCATTTTACGAACCGGATACCCTCACAATCGACGTCATCATCAATCGTGGTCACCCGCTCGTGGCTCACGCAAAGCCCCGGAGAAGAAGTCCAATCAACACAAACAACAAAAATTGACTGAATACATTACTCTGGAACAAATTCGCAACTATTCACGTGACGTAAACTTATGACTATACATATTCCCTATTAACCTAAATCCGTATAATCCACTATAACAAGCTGCCTGCCTATGCTTCTATAACTATCCCTACCAATACTTCAGTGTGTCTTAATAGGTGCTGACTATACGCTGCATGTGCCGCGAAAAGTGCCACCTACCAGACCCTTCATCTTTCCGTTCTCTGAACCTGACACAATTCCTTAGTGCACCAAGTGCTCCAAGAATGCTGTCGCTCAGAAGTAGCGATGAATCTATTTCCCTAATCTGTTCTAATTTTTCGCCTATTTTGTGTGAACAATGTCCCTCAATCAGAGGTCAATCTCGGTTAGAACACAAATCCCTTACGACTTGGTAGCGCATAAGGATGACGTCCAACCCTTTCCGCTCCGTCTGAGGACCATTATTCCTAAAATACGTTCATCCTCATGATGTTCTGAGGGCGGCTAAGCATTATTTGAATGTCTCCTAGGTCAGTCATTCTAGAATGCTCGATCCGGCCACAGAGCAGCCAAGGATACCTAACGAGGGAGATGCTTGTGTTGCGATTTATATTTTTGATTTGGGCGCCATTATTGTTATGACCCAAATTGCTTTGGGCCCTGCGGTGCGCTTTAGTGGACAGCGCCGGCTAACTCAGCACTCAGGGAGGGGTACTCCAACCCAGTCCACACGCACACACACAACAACAAAACAAACATACGATCCACACCTCACATACACTGGTCACACGTTTGACAACACTTACTCTGCCTCGTATTCAAATTCAAATTTGAATTTAAAAATCAGATGACAGATGCTACTGCCATGACTCCTGAAACCGCGATTACGAGTCTGATGCACAACTCCCTTCTTGGGTGAGGTTTAGCTGGTATACCTCTGACACCCCCACCCGTCCTGGCAGCCGGTTGGCGTTCGTCATTAGGCTGCCCCTATAGCAGACGACCATATGTCCTACTTCAGCCCGGTCGGCTCATTCCTCTCCTCCCCCAAACAATTAGCTCACACCAAATCCATCAGGACATATACCATGATATACAACATTTATTCCTTAAAATTGATACACTAAACATTTCTTTTAACTCACTTACGAGACATACACTACAGGGCAAATAACTAGAAGCATTTAGTATACAAAACTATGTGCGGGTCAAAAAAAAACACCCAAATCGGTTCCTACCTATGAGCTCATATTTAGAAACATCGATGAACACCTTTTTAACTTTTAATCTCTTTTTACAGCCACCTCTATATTGGTGTAGGACCCGCAAACGAGAGAAGCTTATCACAAATGGAAATGGAAATTCGACAAGGTATTAAGTTTAAGAGTTTTTCATGGCTTTAGGTTTTGAAATTCGAGCGAGTAAAATTATTAATTGTATGGCATTAAAATGAATGCACAAAAAAAAAATCAATGGAAATAAATAAATAAATATGATATTAAATAAATAAATAAAATAAAAGAATAAATACACTTATACCTAAGGACAGACTAACAGAATAAAAAGAATATAATAAAGAAGAGTATGGTGGGACAAAAAAAATGGCTGAAGCCTTTCTGGCTCAGTGGGCGTGTCGGCCCCTCTCGGTCCTCAAATTCGCCAGCGTTCCAGTCACTTGACTATGGAGCATATATCCACAGGCAGGCGCGTTGGCCAGTGGCCAATATATGCGGGTAGGATTTGGGCCTCTTGATTTGGTCGCAGACTCAGTGGGGATTCGGGCTCTTATGAGTGCCGGACTTGTTTCTTCTCCAGTCTACCGGATAAGAGAAGCCGATTCACAGCCTCTAGGGTCGATCGACCACTTCCGCCTTTGCCGGTATGGTCGGGCCTAAGAAGACACTGGTTATTCGTCTGACCAGGCCCGATTAACCTCTCACTCACCCCACTATTATGCCCAATCCTGCTTCCAGTTCTCTGTGCGGCACAATTTTAGCAATTTAAATTAACACAACGGATTTGCTTGATCTTATTCGGCTTGCGAAACTAAGTCACGTTAAAACTCCGATTAAACAGAAAAGAAAAAACCACTAGCACATGCGACTGCGCGCAACCGTCGGCCAACTCTTTCTCATTTGAAAAGTTGAGCGGCCTCTTGCGACTTATTGGTCCATCCTCATTTTCGCAGGCATGCCCTTCATTTGACCGTTGAGATCCACCACCCCCCTGATCGTACTTCTATTTTTCTCCCCTTCTCAACACTGAAATTTCCCCTTAAGCGGCTCTACCTACCCCTCGATACCCGCTCTAGTGCGATAAAAAAATATCGATAACCCGGGCCATAACAAATTTTATGATTAGAAATCGTGCTTTGTGAGAAATATGTTTTTATCAAAAAAATTGTCTTCAGCGACGAAGCTCAGCTTTGGCTCAACGGGTACGTCAACAAACAGAACTGCGAATGTCTGAAGAACAGCCAGATGCAGTTCAAGAGCTGCCAGTCCATCCTGAAAAATTCAGTTTTCTGCGGTTTGTGTGCCAGCGTCATCGTTGGACCGTACTTTTTCAAAAGTAATAAAAAAAGTAACGTTACAGTCAATAGAGCAAAGTACCAGTACCGTGCAATGATTACCAACTTTTTATACGCTGTTCCCATTAAAAATTCTTGATCACCATCAACAGCCGAGTCGATATAGCCATGTCCGTCTGTCTGTCTGTCTGTATGAGCGCGTCGATATCAGAGACTATAAGAGATAGAGATACAAATTTTGGCATGCACATAGGTGTATACCGTAACCAGATCAAGATCAATAAACCGCAAAAAACTGTCACAGCCACAATTTTAAACAAACGCACACACGCCAAGACATTGAGAGAAGCTTGGCCCTGGCCCTCCTTTGGAGGTGCTTTTCGAGCCAATTTTACATTTTAGTAATGTTGTTCCTATGTCTTTTATTTCCTAAGTTAATACGGAGTTAACTTCGACTGAATATATTTTCGTCTGCTTGACAGCTTCTCATAATTTTGAGCTTACTGCCTGCTTTTCATTTTGAAATAATACAAATATATTTTAAATAAAAGGAGCAGCTTCGGTGTTTTTGCTCTGATTTTATAGTGGTTTCATGAATATATAGATATTGGGCCTAACTTAATATATATTAAGTCACAAGGTTCAAACTTAAAAATTGTGGCTCTCACAGGTTTTCGCTGTCAAAGGAGGAGGATTGGAAATTTTCCACATCTGAAACAAACTTGATCTGGGCACGGTATTTATACACCTGCATACATGCAACAATTTGTGTACAGAAAGACAGACGGACAGTTTTTCGCGGTTGAAAGGAGGAGGAGGGGAAATTTTCCACATCTGAAAAAAACTTGATCTGGGTACGGTATTTATACACCTACATACGTGCAACAATTTGTGTACAGAAAGACAGACGGACAGACAGACGGCCATGGCTAAATCGACTCGGCTGCTGACGCTGATCAAGAATATATATACATTATAGGGTCGGAGATGCTTCCTTCTGGCTCTTACACACATATGCACAACTTCATGATCCCCTTTAACCCATTTTTAATGAGTGCAGGGTATAAAAATGGGTGTGGCTATGCACGGCAAAAAAATTTTTTTTTCAAAAATTAATTTTTAATAGCGAAATACATTGTACTATTGTGAATGTTCCCAACCTAATACACTTTTCTTTTATTATTCTATCAATTGAAGCCCAGCTTTCATTAAATTAGCTTTTCGCTTACAAGGTAAAGTTCTTTGCCGAGTAATAAAAGCGTCAGAGCTTAAATGCAACTTTTGAATCAAATCTGCAGTCAAAATTTTTTTATTTCCCTATTTTTTTTTCAAAATTTTTGTTTTTATTCTGCATGACTGACTGATTCACTGACTGATTGGCAATCAACGCAGAGCGCAAACGGTAAGAGATAGAAGGCAAGAAGAAGGAAGAAATATGGACAGGAGTTGGTGAAAGTGCGTACTAAGACGGGGTTTTGGAAAATTCCAACCGGAAAAGCTTCGGAAAAGTTTGTATCAAACAAATTTTTTTTTTCATCCGATTGACTTGAAATTTGGTTTGTAAGCATAGTACGCGAAATAATTCAACACGTGTTTTCCCGATTTTGGAAAATTCACCAACGACGAAACTGGGTGGAAAACTCTGCATGCAAGAAACTATTTTCCAACCGATTGATTTGAAACTCAGTTTTTAAGGATAGAATACGAAACAATTTGAAATGTGATTTTCCAATGTAGGAAAATCCGCTCGCCAGCCGTGAAAATTCCCGGTAGCGATTGCGATAGCGATAGACCATACTGATAGCGACGCAGCGAAGCGTATATATGCTAGTGCATATATATATGTATGTAAATCTGTAACTCCTTTGTTTTTTTGTTGTACACACACATAGTACATTTCTGTGTGTGTGAAGTTTGCGTTTGCTCTCGTGCATTCTCTCCCGCTCTCTCTCGAGGTGTAAGCAAAAGCGCTTAGCTGAAAACTAGCTAGCGGCTAGTTGTAGTTGTAGTTGTCACAACTTGACCTCATGGCACTCTTCAATTAATATTCAATTTAAATTTGCTGTACATTTCCCCCCCCCCCCCCCCCCCCCCCATTTTCTTTCATAGTGCGCGCCTGCAAAACTAATCGTAGGTCTATGCAAAATCGTAGATCTCTACGGTAAGCGGTATTGGATGTGCGTTGATTATCTGCCAGTCAGTCAGTCGGGCCTACAGAATTGTCTTGAATCTTGTCGATTCCTTTTTTCAAAATTTGCTTAGCTCTTTAGCAATAATACCAGTTTCCCGGCACCAGATTTCAAAAATATTCATTCGGCAAATACGCATACAAAGGGCCTAATGCAAAATAAATAAATTATAACAATTTAAAAAAAAAGAAATAATTATTTACAAAAATAAAATTACCCAAAAGCAACAACGACACAGCAACGAAAAAACCAAAACACTTCACAGAACAAAATGAGAGAGTAAGTTAAAGTCTGCTCTAACCGACTTCGATATACCCGTTACTCATGGAAAAAAAATGTGCCTTCCTGTGTTCCTGAGGGGGACAGCCAAAAAGTATGCAACATTTTTTAACTCGGCTATTTATCATCCTTTCTTTATACAAATTTCAGGGCTTATAAATATTGCGAATATAAATGTAAGTTTTAAATTTGAACGATATCTTAAAAATTGTGGGAGTTATTAAAAATTTTTTATTGTGGGGACGTGGGTGGGCGTGGTAAAAATTTTAAACAAACTAAATCTGCGTGCAGACAATAGGAGTCAACATTTCCAATATGGTGGCTCTAGCTCTTCTAGTCTCTGAGATCTAGGTGCTCATACAGACGGACGGATAGACGGTCAGACGGACATGGCTATATCGATTCGGCTGTTGATGCTGATCAAGATTATAAATACTTTATAGGGTCCGAAATGATTCCTTCTCCCTGTTACATACTTTTGCACAAACTTAATATACTCTGTGTACCTTTTTTACAGAGTATAATAATGGACAAAAAGTACACGACAAATAAAACACATATAATATATTTAAAATTAAGTAAATACCTATGCGCTCAATATGCATATTTCGTTCAATTTACTTGTAATATTTTTTGATTCGTAAAGTTAGGCTACACAGGCCAGCCGATCAAGAAAATAAAGAGTGAACTTCGGATCCAATTTTTTGAAATTGATGTTTAAACGAACAGTAAAAAGAGTTGGTTGTGGCAACAGTATTTATATTAGAGAAGGTACAGCCACTTATTTCATGACAATTTTGAATTTAGTTTTTTTTTATTTTAGGCCTATGGGCCAAATACAAGCGTTTATACGAAAATCACTAGTAATTTCTGTGTCACCCCCAATATTCTTGATCAGGGCGACGAGCTGAGTCGATTAAGCTTTGTCCGTCCGTCTGTCTGTTCCTACGCGAACTAGTCCCTCAGTTTTGGAGCTATCGAACTAAAGTTATGCACTGAGTCTTCGGTTGACTGCACGCTGTTAATATGTCGGAACCGCCCGAATCGGATGACTACTGCTTGTAGCTGCCATAGGAACGATCGGTCTAAAAGTCGTTTTAGTGAGAAAAACTTTTTTGTTTTCAATTTTAGCGTTCTTAAACTTGGCCATTATTAATATTTTATGTTTTAAAACAGATGTGCGATTTTTGGTCGATACCAAATGACTATATCTTATTGTTGCCATATTGCAGCTCGGTTGGGAAATGTGTCTCTTTTTGGTACCTTCAGGGAACGGATTGTATTTGTAAGCCATGCTCCTGTTTAACCCTTTTTGGTCTACACTTATAGTAGTCAACTTTGAAGGTTGCGAATGTAAATGATATTTGTGGAGACCCAACTTTCCTAGTAGGCGTTGGAACTTTTCAAGTAAAATAAATGTCTGATATTTGGCAGTCGAGTTTTGGTTTGGCAGTTCTCGTTTAATTTCAATTCAAAAATAAATTTGTTTTATTTTTATCTTTCATACTAACTAGGCTAGAATTTCTATTATTTGAATTTTCGACCTAAGTAATAAAATACATATAGGAATTTCCGCCAAAAGGTCCACCAAGACCAAAAAACTGAAAGTGCTTAAAAACACTCGGCTTTATCGAATTTTCAAGGGGAAACAATAAAATTAAACTAATGTAAGCCAATCTTACATTTATTCATATCCCATTTCGAAATATTCGGTTCCACGGTTTGGACATTAATATTGCACAATTTTTTTTGTTAAAGTGACTATAGGTTGGACTTACTTTTTCTATCAAAAAACTTTCTGAGGGTACGAATGGTTATAAATAAATACATAAGAATCCATGAGAAACTATGTGATTGCAATTAACTAGAAGTTTCCCTTCGCATTATAACTGAAAACACATAAAGAAAATTATGAATAAAGTGTCACGTTCGCAATGTCACGTATAGAATCATATTTTATTTTGAAATATGAAATATAATAAACATTTTTCGATCAAATAAATTCTAATATACAGTAAAATTATTCAACAACATTTTAAAACTAGTCGCTGTAAATGAATTTGGCAGATTTCGCTGAGTTTTGCTTTTATATTGATGGCCAAAAACACGACATCTATTTTTTGTCGCGTGCGAAACCATTTTTGATTGGCTATAACTTGGAACAAGCACTAGGTGTGCTCTCTACTTTACCACTAATTAAAGAGCTTCGAAAGTGCTATAAGTTAAAGTAACTGAAGAAAAAATAAATATTTTAGTTTCGACTTTTATTTCACTTTAGTGCGTACGACGGTCCCGTTCGACATCATGAAAATAGCCATATTTAAATGTTGACAATCGTTAACAAATGTCCATATCTAGACACAGCCGGAAACTTTCTACAAATTTAATCAACTGCAGTGTTATCTAGAAATTTTATAAAAAATAGTATTGGTCTACACAGAAAAAATTTTCGTTGGTTAAATCTTCCCATTCTTACAGTGAATTTGACTGCGAAATATTGTTACATGTAATTTGTTCTTGTTTTGTTTACTGTATTTTTGGTATAAAATACACATACAAATAGTTAATCTAGCTTAATTTTTGTGTTTCGATTTGTTGTTGTTTTCAAACTGCGACTTGTTCCATTGAAATATTAAATTATTAATAATTCGATGTTTTTTCAGAATTAGTACATTGGTATTTGGGCTGTGGTGTGTGGTACTTATATTATTTATGCTATTTGTACTGGTGCTGTGTTAAACTTATGAATTTTCTGTAGACAATGGTAAAATAACTTTTTTTATTGGTTGGAGCATTTTTAACCGTCATGGTAAGAAAGTCGGTCAAGTCCAACTGTAATGTAATGTATCTGCGATATTGTATGTGTGGTGTACACGGCCCTTCAACAACAAAAACCAAGGTATGTATACTTAACAAGGTAGGCGCACTCGCTCTCTCACAACTTCTTATATAATAGTCAAAATCAGACCCGGCCAGCCATAGCTACCACGAGCCGAAGTCAGTCGTGTTTTTACGTAAACTCGAGCCGAACTCATGATTGTGTGAATCGGTGAACACTAAATTGCTAGAAAAACGGCTGTAGTATGGAGAGAACTCTCTTGCTCACCAACACAAGCACACTTTTTTGACCTCTCCATATGGCCGGCACTGGTGAAAATGAGTACAAAAGAGAGCGAGAGCAAGAGAGTAATGAATTTCTTTCAACTAAGTCCAGCACACTTAAATAAATATAGCAGAAGAAATATACTTTAATTTATGTTTATTTTTTTCTTTTATAATAAAATTTTTAACACTTTTTGTTGCCTACTATTTTTTGTTTTTGCTTTTGAAGCTTAATTTTTTTATTTAAATACTTTATTCATAATAATAAAACATGCACACACTTTAATCTTATTTCACAACTTTTCTTGCGTATAGAGCATATAAAAATAACTGGTATGAAGGTATAGCAAAAACACGAAAAGTCTCAAACAAACAACTAAGAAGCAGAACACAAAAACTTCGTCCGCATAGCTACGTCGCTTACAACTGTTGTGTACAGACATAGAAAAACTAACATAGAAGCACACTTTGAAACGCCGCTCTTTTTTGAGTGATGTTAACGCCATTGCATAGAAAAACTAACATAGAAGCACACTTTGCTGCGTCGACAACTTTTCACTCAGACATTTGTCAGCTGTTCGCTGTCATTTTGGCTCTTTGAGTTATTTTTTGACTCTCTGAGTTTTTTTTTTGACTATGTCCATCTCCCTCTAACCACCGTGTTTTCCTATGTCGACAATAATTTTGAGTAACAGATTTTGTTGTCACTATTGAAGTATCTCCTTGCCACAATGGCCATAGAAAAACTAACATAGAAGCACACTTTGAAACGCCGCTCTTTTTTGAGTGATGTTAACGCTTTTTTGAATGCTTCGCATTTCAAATTTAACGGGCATTTCTAAGTTCGCTCAAAAGCTCAAGCTTTTGCACTTAAAAAGTTCAGCCCTAAGCTTAAGCATTACCACCAGAAAGATGAAAGCACTCATTGCTTGTCTATTTTTGCTTTCATTGCTTTTAGCAGTTCCCAACTGATCTAAGCAATGATTGTATGGAGAGGCAGTTGGCAATCATGCTTTCTTCAGCAAAAAGCCTTCTGAAGAGTCGTTAGGAATAACGATGAAACAGTTCTGTAAAGGCAACCAGCTCTTTTTGGTGGTACAATGCATAAGTTGTTTACAAGTTGTGAACAAACGCAACTTTTTCGGACCTAGAGCCAGCCAACTCACACTAATTAAACATTAGAAAGGTCGCCAAATAAATTACAAATCTATATTTATAAATATTTCTTGAGGGTACAACCCACCTTGCATTTGGAAAATCATTTTGGCAAGAAACGCCTTGATGAGTCTTTTTCGAGCCCTTTTTATGATTCAAAAGAGATTAATTTCATGTGCGATTTGAAAATGACTCAAGCATATGCTCAAAATGTGATTTATTAAAATACGACTCGAAAAAGACTCTCAAAAGATTGGAAATATGACTCGAAAATTAGTCAAAACTCATTAAAAATGTTATAAACGACTCTTCAAAAAGAGTCTCGGCTATGGTACCATTTTCTCCCGAGAAAAGTATCATTTGTGATCAGAAAGTGGGAAGCGTATTTATGACAATTTTATTCAGACAGAGTAGTAAAAAGACTCGAATGTGATCAGAAACATCATAAAATGCTCGCTGTTAAATCATCTGTCTAAAAAGCTGTTGGAGATATGACGTTTTTTTTTTTAGTTGCGGAGAACGCAGGGGGCGTGGAATAAATTGAAAATTAACTTAATCAGTCGTCAAATATAAGGAGTTTTTGTACAGTTATGTACAGAACAGAAATAGGTTATGTAAACTAGTGTTATTATAGATTGCGAGTTATAGAGGTTTAAGTCCTTGTAGCGTTATTTCCAAACGATTAAAAAGTAAAATAAACTTACATTAAATTCCCTCGAATCTATCAAACAGGTTTCCGGATCCACAGCTGTATCGGATAAAACCACCCACTTTACGTCATCCCGTAATGATAAAGGAAGCGCAATGCTCAAATTTAAAAGCGCTATGTCATTCTCCATGGTTGAAGTATTAAATCCAGGAAATATGTGAATGCTGCTAACGGAGAATATGAATTCCGGATAGTCTTCAACCGCAAAGCATATTGCTAGCTTATTCATCTCTATCATATTTGTCTTGCTCGAATGGCGCAGTAAACATGATGCCGCTGTTAAAATAATATGACTTTGAAGAATGTTTCCATAGCAAAGCAGATCGTATAAATTGCCCGAATCATCTTTGCTGAATATTTGCACTTGGTAGGGAGATCGTGGGTTAATAAATTGTTGCTGAGGCTGTATATATGGCAGCCAAAATATTAAAACCGAAAATAGGAACTGCATGCTTCTTTTTCTATAGAGAGATAGGCACTAAATTTAATAAAAGCAGGTCCAGCTTTTCGTTAATTTAAAAACATTGCCATACTAGAACCCCTATGTGGTGTTAAGATATTTGTTATCTATCTTGCTGTATCTTGTGCAAACACTTATAATGATTTGGGGGGGTGCTTCATGAATATACAGGGGTGTGCATTTAGGCATTTTTCGCAGTTGCTGTACTTTGCAGCTCGAACAGTTCCTTAAATGCCAGATACTCATGGAGTCGAAGGGTATACAAAGATTGAGCTATAAGTAAACCCGCTAACAGGAAAGATCGTAAGAACAATCGTACACTCAGAAAATTGTTTTTCTATATTTAAAAAATCGCACAAGAATCGAAATCGCCCCAAAATTTAGAAAAAAATTTCTATATGTAAGAAAATTTTTTTTGAATTTTAAAAATGTAGTCCTAAAAATGAATTTTGTAGAAAATACTTTATAAAATTTAGAAGTTTTTCTAAATTTTAGGGTGCCTTAATTTTTTTTTAATTTTTAGGGTAATTTTGCGATGGATTTTAGAAAATATTTGTTAAAATTTTCATATATTTTGCTTTAGATATTTGCTTTAGATTGCTTTGTGCTATGCTGTCGTTCGGTTTTAACGGCATTTGTTCACACACATTAATGTACATTCGCAGTGCCAGATGAATGCAGATGGATTGAGCAAGTTATTGAAATCGATTTCGATTCTAGGGCTATTTTCTTAAAAATAGAAAAATAATTTTCTTAGGCCCAATTTCTCAAAAGTTCATGTTAGGTACCGGCCGGTCAAATTTGCCGCCCGGAATTACCACAGGTTAAGTCTTTTGGTTTTCTCAACGAGACTTACCGGCAGGTTCACCCGATAACGATTAATTTTTGTAATTATTTGGCAAAATAGTTTAATAAAATTGCTTGCGATGATGAAACAAAGTGAAACACCGATAAGACCAAGAGCAAAGAACTTTTCTGCGGCTGAGGAACATTTGTTTGTAGACTTTTTGAGTCAAACAAATGCATTTTGGAGAACAAAAAGACTTATGGAATAAGTGAGAGAATTTAAAAAAACAATCGCGATAATAAGTCGCAATTAAGAAGCGGGAGACTTCTCGAACTGGTGGCGGCATTCCCAGCACCGCTGAAGTCTTGTCTATTTCCAAAAACTTCGTGGCAAGATAAGAGCGCAGCAAGTTTGCTCTCTGACAACAATCCACGATTCCAGTTAACAATCCAAATCATAATAAATTGAATGGCAACTGAAGTTAAGGTCTTACCTGTTGGTTAGCGAAGATATTTGATCTCTAATCCTAGCAAGAATTATTTGACATGCTGAGTTTGTTAACCTGAATCGTTGAACAAATTTGGCATCATCCAGATCAGTAAATAATAAAATACTCTCCCTGTACTCTCTCGCATTTTTTATTCGTTGCTCCGTCTTGGGTTATGTGGGTATAAGCACCACCATGTTGGCCATTGTGGTAATTCCGTTCCTGGTGCTGGCCGTGCGTGTGGATAATATTTTCATTATGGTGCACACGTATCAGCGGTTAGATCACTATCGGTATACCACATCGCATGAGCCAATTGGTGGTGCCATTGGCCAGGTGGGTCCTTCGATTTTGCAGACGGCGGGCAGTGACTTTGACCGCTTTGCTATTGGTGCCACTTCGGAAATGCCGGCGTGGCGCTCAAACCATTTACCATGAATGCGGCGGCTGCTATTCTGTTGAACAGAAAGTTCCACATCGCCGCGCCTGTGTCTTCTTGTCTTAACGCCTGAATCTTCCATTTCCACGCAATTAGCGTGGATGTAAGAAATTGGTTTATTTATAAACAGTTTGTTTTGGCAATTGACAAAGTAAACAATACAAATTTTGGACACAGCTTTTTGTCGATCGATAAAAATATCGATAATTCTATCGCAACTTGCCGACAGGTTACAAATTTACTCCATCATGAGATGGAGCGGCTAACTTTGCCGCTCGGTTCTCGGATTTCGGCTAACGTGCCGGTAAGTTTGACTAACCGGACATTGAGAAATTTGGCCCGTAGTGTAGCAATTTCCGTCTGTCCGTCTGTATGAACGGACAGATCTCAGAGATGGTAGAAGATTGAAGTTTGACATGCATGGGAAATATACTTCTTATACTTGCAGTCAGATCAAGTTTATTTTCCATTTTTGCCACGCCCTCTCACGCCCCCGCAATTTAGAAAAAACGTCATAGCTCACGCATTTTTGAAGATAGATGGTTCGTACCTTTTAGAGATGGTTAGCAATTAGCATTATTTATCGATTTGCCAAAGAAATGATAAAGATCGGATGAACGATACTAAAGTTTTGACCAAAAGTCAGTTGCAATCAAAGGTCAGTTTTGAAATGGTAACAGTAGTGGCGCCATCTATTTGTCAGTTTTGAAATGGTCACAGTAGTGGCACCATATATTGATCAGTTTTGAAAATCTAGTAGTGGCGCCATCTATTGGTAAAGTTATGACCAAAAGAAAGTTCGCTGAGGCAGCGCAGCAGCAACGCTGCTACTGCAGGTACAGACTGACTTTCTTACTTACTTTTGTCGTTAAGGCTTGTATCCAGCACTGCGGAAAATTCCTGCCAGGAATTTGCTAATTATTTCTTGTGTGTGTGGAACATAACTAAAGCAGGGTGACCATGCACCTAAAATTGTAAAACTGTTAATTATTTGAGTTTAAATAAATGTAAAGAAAATAAAAATTATATTTTCCGGTGAAGCATGCATCGCGGAGTAGGTGTCGCTTTATTCTATACTAGTTTATGATAGGTTTATGATAGGCAATCAAATGAAGTCTTTCATGGCCGGATACAAGATTACCTAAATACATTCGCATTAATATTAAGGAGATTGTCAACTCAGTGGCCGGATCAGTACCTTGGCTTTAGTCGATGGGCAAACCGCTGGAACATAGCGGTTATTCTTCAAAGAGTCAACAAGATCGCTATGAGACCCGGATAAGTTGCTCGACTCCTAGGATCAAGATTCCCATATACGGATACCGCGGTTAGTACCAAGTTATTTGGCGTGACTCTGGACCACCGCTTGACCAGGAATGTCCATGTGTCTCAGCAGCAACGGTTGCAGCTAAGGCGTTGGAGCTCGATTGGCTCCTCAAGCCTCTCAGCGGTATTTCGTTGCGATCCAAAATCCTTGATTTACATGCCTTACTGGAACAGGGGATCCCGGTACCGAATGCTCCACTGCCCTCAATAAACTAGAGTCTTTTATGTGAGGTTCCTGGTATGTGAGGCATGCAACTAAATACCGCGATTTGAACGCTTTGCCATTAAGAGCCCAAATCAATATATTATATATGCACACATCAGGCAGGTATCATGACCGACTGGTGGCCCACTCCCATAGACTTGCCTCTGATCTGGCGACAAACAGTCTCAGAAGTCGTCTCAATCTACGACATCCCATCGACCTTTGTGTCCATGGAGGACATCTCTCGGGCCGCCTCAGCAATTTGGCATAAGTGTCCCCTTGGCACCATCTCCTACCAATCTTTGAACGCTGCTGGGTGCCCAACAAGATGACAGCTCATAACAAAAACACAAAAGCATTACCGCCAAATTTTCGCTCATCACGTCCAAAATAATTGTTACCAATATATTCCTGAGCTGTGTATCAGCTGTTCTCTCGATCCACACGCGCTATCGATAGGCCAACTATCGATAAGAAACTGTGGGTTTCGTTCATGTTGCTGGATACTCAAGCAACGAAAAGGTAAACTAAAAACTCCTGGCACAGTTTTTTTTTATATGAAGTTTGCCAGGAATTTTTAGTTTCCGCGGGGCTGGATACCCGGCTTTAAGAACGACTCTCTTGGTTGACCTTCCATTTTAAATTGGTTATGCTCCTCAAGCAAGCATAAAAGCTGTTTGTCAGCTTCCGTTCAATTGGCTGTGTAAGAGAAATGCAGAGTAATACCCTTTCCAGCAAGCAATGCTGATATTTGAATAAGGTACGATCCATTTCCATATTGAATTTTATTGACAACAAATATTTTGGATTCGTACAAAGTACTTGCGGTTCTTATTACACAGTGCTACAAATTTCAAAAAATTTGAATAGCCTGGTTAAGGACTAAGCTGTAGAGCAGGTCGCCCAAAATCTGAAGTTATGGCCCAAAGGCCGTTTATTGCTCATTTTACTCACTTAACTTAAAATAACTCGCGAATGGACCATCTGATTGTTTATAGCCTTGTCAATTGCGATTGCGACAAGAGGAATCTTATATATTAAAATTAATGGTTGGACTAATTTAGCGCGATGGCTGAGAAATCCGGCTTACAGATCTGGTATTTTCAACTTTTTTTTTTAATTTATACTTTGACCACCACTGTCTTAACTATTTTATTCTATGCGATTTTCCCTAGTGTTTATTATAAGAATCCATTTAATTTTTCGTTGAACAAAACTATTTAACAAAAACTATTTGAATCTGTTGCCAAACAAAGCAGAGCATACTTATAGGGGCACTTATGTTATAGAACACACTAATATTTTAGCAAACTCAAAAAAATACTAGATCGTCGAGGTCTACTCAGAAATAGGCGAATAAATTCGTCAAACGGAATCCAAATTCATTGGGACAACATTTGTTTAACGGAGAATTAAGAGGGCTCTTATAACAAACCTTAAGCAAAAATAGCATAGAATAAAATAACCAGTTGTGCTCAAAGTATAAATTTCCAAAAAAAAATTGAAAATACCAGATCTGTAACCCGAGTTTCTCAGCCATCGCGCTAAATCTCTAAGACCATTGAAAATAATATATAAGAATCTTCTCGTCGCTATCAGAATTAGCAAAGTTACATAAAATCAGATGGTCCGTTCGCGAGTTATTTTAAGTTAAGTAAGCAAAATGATATTTTCAGGCCATAACTTCAGATTTTGGCGGTCCCCGAGGAAAACAAAGTATGAGGAAGTGCTATACGCGACCTGCTCTACAGTGTAAGCTATGTCATTACCCAGGTTATTTCACACTGTATCCTGTGTTATTTTACATTTTAATATTTATATATCAGGGGTGCCACAGAAATCACTTTCGCTCGAAATTCGTTCGTATTTCATTTCGCCCTGCCACAGAACCTGTTTTCGAGTGATTTGAAAATCGCACACCCTTGAGTCGGCGATTATCTAAGCTCCTTAAATGCATTTTAATAAAAAAAAACATTGTTGATTCATAAAGGTTGATCACTTTGTAAATAGTCTACATCAAAAAAATTTAAACATTTGACATGCTAAGATTATTAAATTATCATTTTTATAAATCGCTAGTTAAATTTGTCATTCACTGCAACTGACCAAATCGCTAGTATTTCAGTGGTGCCAACTTTTAGCATTTGAATTTCGAAATTAATCAAATTAAGTTTTAAGGTTTATAAAATAGCGATTTTTGTGCTGAAACAAATATAAAAAAATTAGATTGATTTGCAATAACTTTTGCGTTGATCTTTTGCTTATTTATTGTGCAATTTGTAAATCGATTGCTGCCAGTTTGAGATCAACACCTTGGCAACGCTAAAACCAAAATAACGACGAGAAGCCGCTCAAATGTTAGTAAATTTTATTATTCGTTGGAATTGTTTATAATTTCAATAAATAATAATAGGGAAAGCATCAAACAGATGTCCAGAGCGAAAATTTCTTGGACCTTATGAAGAAGCATAAGGACTAAGCCCGTAATTTCACAAAAGGCGTCAGGTGGCTACTGCCTGAATTTGGCCAACCTTTTCTCCGATTACTTGAATTAAATAAAGCTGAGCAAGGAACTTTTTGAGCAGCAGGAGCATTTCCTACCGAATTTTGTCTACGTATATCGTCTGATTTAGAAAGATGGTCCGTATGGCATTATTAATATATAAAAAGGCTTACTCTTAATTGCTCTTGCAGTGTGTCTACCCTACGCAGTCAACTTCGTAAGGGTTTCTGAACAAGCTCAATAAATGAAATCGCCCGAAGTTTTGTGGCATGCCGAAAATTTTCGCGCGATTTGTCAAGTCGCTAGAAGCCAAGTCGCTACTGCATTCTGTGGCACCCCTGTATATCTATATGTTAATATATACCAGGAAATCAAACCGAATCGTATTTCGGTTCCGGTTCCGGTTCTGGTACGTACCGAAACTTATGTTTCGGTAAAAAGTTCTGATTTTGTTCTATTTCGGTATTCGGTTCCGTATCGGTACCTAGATTTTTATTTTGGTATACCGGTAGGTACCGGTAAAATACAAAGTAGGATCAGTAATGGGTTTTGAGAAGGACTTAATCCCAAAACAAATTTCGGTTCCAGTACCGGTTCCGGTACGTCCCGAAATGAATGTTTCCGTTAAAGGTTCTATTTCGGTTTTCAATTAATTTCGGATTTCGGTCTCGATACGGTACCCGGATTTTTATTGCGATATACCGGTACGTTCCGGTACGTACGTAAAATAAGTAGTACTTCATTTTTAATATTGGAAAAATTAAATTCTGAGATAAATCATTTTATTTCCTGTGTAATAAAACGAATCAAAATTCAACACAAAATTAATGGTTTCACATTTAAAGTAAAATTATATAGACTATTTCATATTTCGTATTTATTTTCGTAGTTAACATTTTGGAAATTATGGTTACATTATATATTATATATTATTAGTTTTCGAATTTAACTTTGAATTTGATACGTCCACGTCTTATTTAACTAATATAGCATTATTGTGATTTGCTCGCAGTAACATAATTGCATTCAATGTGGTTATCTCCTCTGGTTCTAGTATGGGTACAATTTCGCGAACTGAGTCCACCACTTTCTGGTGCAGAATAATGTCGTTATCTGAAGCCGAAAAAATGGAGCAAATGTTGAAGATGTCTTCTGCCAGCAAATATTTAAGCATCCTGTAGGTTGGGCTCCAACTCGTGACCAAATCAACGATGCGCTCTGCAAAGGAAAAAAAAACGAAACTGTACCGGTACCAACTTTTCCGTTTCGTTCCGGTGCTATCGGTTCCATTAATAACGGTAAACGGTTTACGGCTCTCTTGATTTGAAACGGTTTATTTCGGTAAACGGTTCCGGTACCGGTTCCAGTATTAAGCCCTAGCTTTGAATCCATCCGATTTCTTAGCAAAAACATAATATTACACCCTGAAAATATAAGTTTTACGCTTACTTGCCCCTTTCAAAGACACACATACAATTGTGGAAACTTTGTCGAGTTTTCTGACCCCCTTTTAAGTACATCCTCCTTATTTTGCAAACGTTTTAAGCTCAGGAAAATTAATTATGATTGATGTCATTAAACTGTATTGTGAAAATACTGAACTATTTGTATTGTCCTGTTTCTTTTTATACAAATACAGGTATGAATCGACTAAGCCTCAACTTTTAGTTAAAGGATTTGTGTCAGAGCTGCTTTCCTCATAAAGTTTCACTTGAATCTTAATGCGGGTCTAAGAATATAGATATAATATAGACCAGTATCGCTTTTTCCTATTACATAATACAAAAGTTTTGCTAAGCTAGACTCTTCTTTTAAAAGCTCTGGATTTAACTATATTGCATAAAAGTCCCCCAAAACTAAGTGTCAGCATTGCAGTCGAGTTGTTGCACTCAGAACTGAAACTGTACCGGTTCAAAAAATATTGATACTGGTATGAGGAACACAAAAAATAAATCATATAGTTTCCGGTTCTGGTTCTGAGTTTAAATCGGTTCTTTTCGGTATACGGTTCCGATCTGGTTCCGGGTTGATTCCCTGATATACCTATTTGTCAATACATCTATACATCTCCTCTATATATAAAATAGTTCAACCTGACTAATTGAATGACTGGTGACCGTCGCATAGCCCAAACCATAAGAGATAGGATGCTGAAGTTTTCACAGTAGTTTTATCTTATGCTGAAAGTGAGTACTATGAACGGATTTTGGAAAATTCTGTCGGGGAAATGTGGAAATTTCGCGAAAATCTGTTGTATGAAACTTTTTTGTTTACCATCCGATCCAGTTCAACCTCATTTTTAAAGATCTTTATGAAAATTCACGAAGAACTGCATAGCAATTTTCTGGAAAATTGGTCAATTTGTTGTTGGTTTTTGTGTGTTTTTCCATGAGAGCGAGTGTGAGAGAGCAAGAGAGAGAGAGAGGGCGAGTTTGCTCAGACACACTAGGTCAAGTGGTGGTTGATTGAGTGTTTTGTCCATGAGAGCGAGTGTGAGAGAGCGAGCTTGCTAAGGCTAAGCAGTCTATTAATAAAATGAATTCAGTTGCTTAGACACACACACACACACATAAGTGTTCGTGTAACTGTGTGCAGAGAGCAAGAGAGAGAGAGAGATGCACGACAAAGTCACCACTGACGTAGCAACTACAACTCGAACAACAACAACAAGAGGTGCTGAAGCAACAACAAAAGCAACTTCAAAAATAACACCAAGAACTTCAGCAACAACCACAGCAACTACAAGAAATGCAGCAGAACAACAACAAAAATAATACTAATGAAACAATCACAACAAATGTTTAATCTAAGTTAATAGTAGTGTAAGTAATATAGTATAGCATATGTACATTTGTGTTCCTTAAAAAAATCGGCAATATTTGGTTTCATTTTGTTAGGCACATACAGACACACGCGGGCAGAAAAAAACGGTGATCAATGTTCATGCGATTGTATGCAGAATACATAGTTATGTCTGCGTGTTTCTTCCTCTCTCTCTCTCCCTCTCTCTTTTTTTTTTTTAACTGTTTGTTAAAAAAAAAAAACAAAACAAAATAAGTAAGAGCGCTGTAGTCGAGTTACCCGACTACAAAATACCCTGTTCAATTGAGACACACATTCAAACACATAAACAGACAAACGCACACACACACACGCAGGGCGCGCGAGAGAGCTTGGAACTGAAGTCGGACGTTGTTCTTAGAGCTCCGTATAAAATCGGCTAAAACATAGTGGAAACCGCGTTATAAATTAAACGGCAGTGACCAGTGAATACTATTGTCCCCCTGGCCCAACGGACAAACAATCAAGGGCATAGTCACAACGCAGTGCCAACTATCAGTGATTATTAACGTTTAAAAACGACAGTGAAGCATTGTTTTTGCTTATCGAGACGGTCTCCCTCCGTCACAGGTCGCGCAGACTCTAGTGTGAGTGCGAGTGCAGAGCGCGAAACCGGCAACTCACCTCGACAGAGAGCGCGGGTTAAAGTGAAAACCGTTGCGGCATTAACGCGAGCGCGGGTGTGTGTGTATGTGTGCGACCACAGATCAGTTGGCAACGCAGTACAATCCCCCAGCATCGGCAAAGCAGTTCAATAAGAAGTTATTGGAGCATCGCCAGCATCCACTCATCTGCAAGGGTGGTGGAAATTTCTGCGTGCCTGCGCATCGACTTCTACACCGTGATCGTGGGTTCGATCCCGGCTCAGGTCAGAAAAAATTTCTTTCTATTTTTATTATTTTCTCGGTTTTTTTTTTTAATCTCTACCCGGCAGCCATTGCAAACTTAAGGGCTGCATACAGAAGCACCCAAACAGCAACATTACGCGTGCCACCGGAAACGGGAGACAAACTCCTAGAGATGGGCAAGGTTCGGGTCGGCTGGTCCAGTTGTAGAATACGACTAAAGACACAGCCTCGACGATGCTACATGTGCATGGAATTTGGTCACATCCAAGTTAACTGCAGGAGCAAGCACGACTGCCGGAAAACATGTTATAACTGTGGAGAGGAAACCCATCAGGCAAAAACCTGTAAAGCGAAAGCAAATTGTATACTTTGCACAAGGGGTAACCTGGAAAACAGGAACCATGGAACAATGGACACCAAATGCCCAAGGTATCAGAAGGCAATGAAGGAAATGCACAAAAAATGAAGTTTTGGCAGATAAACCTTAATCACTGCGTGGTTGCCCAGCAATTACTGGAACAGACCATACTGGAGGAGAACATAGACGTAGCCATAGTAAGCGAACAGTACCGTTACAGAGACCGTGTTGAATGGGCGTCAGACTTGTCAAGCAAATTGGCAATCTGGTCGTGCGGGCCTCACAAAGCGCAAGTTCGAAAAAAGATGCAGTCATCATGCTTTGTGCAAGGGTACATAGAGGATGTCTACATCTACAGCTGTTACCTGCCCCCAAGCCTTAATATTGAGGAAGCAACGCGCGTACTGGAGGAGATAGCGGACGACAAGCAGGGCAAATACCCAGTAGTTGTAGCTGGAGATTTTAACGCCTGGGCGACCGAGTGGGCCTGCCCGACAACAAACGCGAGAGGCCAGGCACTACTAGAGGCTTTTGCAACGCTGGATATCGTACTTATCAATACAGGCGAGAAGCTTACATACAGCAAGGCGGGCAGAGGGTCAATAATTGACCTCACGTTTGTGATTTGTGAGCAGCACCCTCATGTCACGATGCAGCTGGGAGGTTAGCGATATGTATACCGGGAGCGATCACATGGCCATACTATTTAGTCTGCACCATCGCCAAGAGAAACGCCAGCGCAAATACCTAGCCCGAAGCAGACACAAATTGGAAACGCTTGACCCAGCAATGATCCCAATCCTAATGGAGGGTCTTGAAATGCGTGGCACAGCATTAGAGAAAGCGGACAAGATGGCAGTACATCTGATAATCGTGTGTAATGGATCAATGCTTCCCAAAGGTGCTGGGTCGCATAGGAGAAGCCCAAACTGTTGGTGGACCCAGAAGATATCCGAGGCTAGATCAGATTACCTGCGGGCGAGAAGGAGATGCCAACGTGCGAGAAGTTCGGAGAGCAGACATGAGCGTCAAGAAGTATTCAGGGAGAAAAGGCAAATCCTTCAACGACTCATAAAGGAAAGCAAACGGGCTTGTTATTTGAGTATCTGCAGCGACCTGGAAAATAACCCATGGGGTTTTGCCTATAAGCTGGCGATGAAGAAGCTGAAGGCCTACAGCCAGTCACCTCCAACATGCCCTTTCCAAATGGCACACATCGTGGAGACCCTTTTTCCGACCGGAATAAATATCACCCAACGCGCACCAAATACCCTTCCATCAGGCTGGCAGCGTATAACCGAGGAGGAGATACTTTCGGCTACATGTAAAGTCAGGGATGATAAGGCACCAGGACCGGACAGAGTTCCAAATAAGGTCTTGAAGTTGGCAATTAAAGCCAATCCGGAAGCATTTATGGACCTGTACAATTCCTGCCTTACTGAGGGAATATTCCCAGAGAGGTGGAAAGTACAACGTTTGGTGTTGTTATCAAAGGACGGAAAACCAGCGGATGATCCATCAGCCTATAGGCCACTGTGCATGCCTGGAGGAAGTAGTAGACAAATGGATGTCTTCCTTGCAGTATGGATTCAGGAAAGGACGATCAACCATAGATGCCATCGAAAAGTTATGCGGTATCGCGAGCAAGGCAATCCAAGGAGAGCGATGGATGTATGGAGCGAAGGAGTACTGTCTGGTGACCACTCTGGAATGGGGTTCCACAAGGATCTGTCCTTGGTCCAATGTTGTGGAATGTTATGTACAATGGCATACTCCGGCTCACAGTGCCGGTCGGCGCAACTGTCATTGGTTTCCCTGATGATATAGCGGTGGTGGTCGTTGCAAAACACCTCACCGAGGTGGAACAGACCAGCAACAGAGCGATTCGGGAGGTCAGCAATTGGTTAGAGGACAATGGCCTGACGCTAGCCACTACAAAGACTGAGGCAGTGCTGATCAGCAGCCGCAAGAGGGTTGAAACGGCTCAAATTATAGTGGGCGACACTACGATTAAATCCCGTCCCTACTTCAAGTGCCTGGGAGTGATGATCGACCATAGACTTAATTTCAGGGACCATTTAGAGTACGCCAGCAAAAAAGCCTGCAGTACAGCAGCAGCACTGTCCAGACTAATTGCCAATACTGGAGGACCTGGGCAGTCTCGGCGTAAACTGCTTGTTGGTGTAGTCAGCTCCACCCTCCTCTACGCAGCACCGATCTGGGTACCAGCGACTAGATATCCAACGTATGTGCGTGCAGACAACGCAGTTCAACGAGTCTGTGTGCTGAGGGTGTGCTGCGGATTCCGTACCAACTCTAACGATGCTGCTCTAGTGGTGGCTGGACTGCTCCCTCTAGACCTAAGGGCACAGGAATCTGCTGAGCTATCCTCGGTAGATTCAGGAAGCATCAGCCCTGAAATACGAAGAGCGGAAATTCGCGAGACCACCCGGAGTAAATGGCAAGAGCGGTGGCAGAGATCGACCAAAGGACGATGGACATTCAAGCTAATCCCCAACATAGGATCATGGCTGGACGGAAGACACGGACAGGTGACATACTACTTGACGCAACTTCTTACGGGACACGGATGTCTGAAGTCCTATTTACATAGGTTCGAACGCGAAGACGACCCGTACTGCCCAGACTGTACAGGGCAGTCGGTCATCCAAGACGCAGAGCATGTATTCTTTGTCTGTCCGACGTTCAATGAAGAACGATATAATTTGAGCAGGCGGGTGGGGAGGACACCAGCCGCTGGCAACCTGGTGAGCATCATGCTAGAGTCTACCGAAAATTGGTCTGCAGTCTGCAACATGGCCACAGTAGTCTTCCAAAGCCTGCGGAACGCAGAAAGACTGCGCAAGAATTCACATAGGAGAGAAACCTAGATGAGCCCGATGGGCAATTCCCCCCCGGTGAAGTAATACCTACCTACGGCAGTACCACCGGAAACCGGGGAGAAGAAGGCGGTAGTTTAGTGGGTTAAAGTCCCACACTTCAGTCGCAATCCAGCAATTGAGACGGCTTTCAATATTCTATTGCTAAAAAAAAAAAAAAAAAAAAAAAAACACACACACACGCTCATGATGGATGAAGGAAGCCCACCTAGAACTTGCTGCTCAAAAAACGGAGGCCGTGCTCATCACAAACGGGAAGAAGATAGAGTTCACGAACATAATGGTGGATAATGCTTTAGTGAAATCGAAGGAGTGCATAAAGTTCTTGGGAGTGATGCTGGACAACAGGCTTAGCTTTCGTTCCCACGTCGAATATGTAAGCCAAAAAGCTTCGGAGATTTACGCAGAGCGAGAAGTGATGGGAAGATCAGTGACGACTGATGCCATACGACCCTCTGAAAGAGTTCTTTCGATGGCTACATGGCAGGCGCGGTGGAATATGGCCACCAAGGCAAGGTGGACCCACCGGATGATTCCAAATTTGGATGATTGGGTAGGGAGGAGCAGGGGGAAATTAAACTTCCACCTAACTCAGTTTTTCACTGGACATGGAGGATATAGAGAGTACCTACACAGGTTCAAGCACGAAGAGACTCCGGAATGTCCGACCTGCCCAACTCAGAATGAGAATCCGCACCAAGTAATGTACCAGTGTGTAAGGTACAGGACCAAGCAAGAGCTCGTACCACCCATCGAGGACCTTGTCAGCTACATGGTAGAGTCAGAAGCAAACTGGAAAACCATAAGCGAGATCGTTATAGACATCCAGAGCGATCTGAAAAGATGTGAACGCGAACGACACGCAACGAAGAGTGCCTAAATAGGCAACCCATCCCCGCGAAGTAATACTTAACGGTGCTCCCGCGGGGAATGAGGTGTGCAGTTATGAGGGGGAGTATTTAGCACGTAGGCACCAACGTTGTTGGTGAATCGTGCATGCTGCTGGTACGGACCAGCAGTATTTTTAGAAGATTTTCATCCCCCCATGGCGAACCCATGGAAAAAAAAACACACACACACGCTCACACGCGGCCTGCTGCCTGCTTGCACTGGCCGCCCACCGTTCCAAGAAGCAAAATTGTTATGTCTATAACTTTGGTGGTTTAGCTCGGATCTTATTTTCCGTTTGAGAGTAGTTTGATATAAGGCCTGGGATAATACATATTAAGCCACCAAGTTCTAACTTTTGGCTGGGACAGTTTTTTGCGGTTTAAGGGGGGAGGGGGGGGGGGAATTTTCAAAATCTAAAACAAACTTGATCTGGGTACGGTATACACCTATGTGTTTGTCTTTATGTCTCTATCTCTTATAGTCTCTGAGATCAACGCGTTCATATAGACAGACAGACAGACGGACAGACAGACGGACATGGCTATATCGACTCGGCTGTTGATGCTGATCAAGAATATATATACTTTATAGGGTCGGAGAAGCTTCCTTCTGGCTGTTACATACATTTGCACAACTTCATGATCCCCATTTCCCATTTTTAATGGGAACAGGGTATAAAAATAGAGGAAAGCTAGCTTCGGCTCGACCGAAGTTTATATACCCTTGTAGCTTCTATGATTTATATAAATTAGTAGACTGCTTCCACTGACACAAATATATAATATATATTCGGCCAAATGTACACAATTTTGACAGACCTCTTATATACATTTTCTATACCCAATTTCTATGGCAGCTATACCATAAAGTTGTCCTATCAAACTTGGTGGAATTATGTGAAAACATAGAAAACTTATAAATACGAGGTTTGGGGACGATTG
Source organism: Lordiphosa magnipectinata (assembly GCA_037044535.1). Classification (NCBI taxonomy): domain Eukaryota; kingdom Metazoa; phylum Arthropoda; class Insecta; order Diptera; family Drosophilidae; genus Lordiphosa; species Lordiphosa magnipectinata. The sequence continues at coordinate 423,485 of JBAMBO010001951.1, forward strand.
CGTTGAAGACAAAAAAATTTTCTCACTAAAACAACATTTTCGACCGATGGTTCCTATCGCAGCTATATGATATAGTCATCCGATCGGGCCGGTTTCGACAAATGTGCAGCGTATTTGTACCAAAAGACTTCGTGCAAAGTTTGGTTAAGATAGTTTTAAAACTGACGGAGGATATAGCATAGAAACAGACGGACAGACGGACGGACAGACGGGCATGGCTATATGAACTCAGCTCGTCATGCTGATCAAGAATATATATATTTTATGTGGTCGGAGAGGGTTCCTTTTATGCGTTTCAAACATCTCGACAATTTTAATATAATAGGCTATAAAAAAAACGCATGGCCAGCCGTATAATATGCTTACAGTTGGGTGGGATGTGGGTCTGAAGTGGATGGGAACTGGGTGGGATGTGGGCACAGATCTCTTCTATGTTAGCTGCGCTGCTGCGACGCTCAGGTCCGATCCTCGCCCTGTCCTGCTCTGTCGAAGTTGCATTTTGTTTGCGCCATGGCATGGCTGATGGGTGGGAGTGAAACAGGGTTTAGTTTGAGACGAAGACGGTTCGAGTTCGAGACGAAGGGTGGTTAATGGGTGGGATGTGGGTTGGATGTGGGTGGGAAGTGGGTGGTATGTGTGGATGTGGGATATTGGTTCCATACTGATAAAGTCTTACTGATGGCGGCGCAGCGAAGCGCGACGGGTTTTACGCTAGTATTTATATATAAAAGTCAAAGTATGTTGTATGTATGTTTGTTCCTTGTAGGCGTCCAAACCGCTTAACCGATCTTAAGGAAATTTTCACAGTATGTTCATGCCGATCAGGAAAGAGTCACAGGCCCTATCTTAAGTTTGTGAACCGTTTCTAAATCTGTTAAAAACGGTTAAAAAGTGGTTCAGAGTCATATCTCAAAAGTCATTAAAGCTTAGAACTTGAAATTTGGTCTGTACGTTGGTAATATAGAGTTGGACATTTTACTCGAACTGGCTTCGAACCAGTTTCGAACCAGTAAAAACTGCCATACCACAAAAGTTATTCAGGCTATGCTCTTCAAATCTGATCTGTGGGTTGGTAATATGGAGTTGGGTATTTTATTGAATCATGACCGGAATCGAACCGGATAAGCCATAGAAAGTAAAATTGGCTTTACAGCCCCAAAGGGCCAATCTTCTCTCTCAATCTTTTTTAGTGAACTGCTTAGCACAGAGGCTAAACACAATATATGTAGGTTGTCTTAAGCATAACCTTCTGTCTTTTATTTAATTAATACAGTGTACTTTACATTGAATTATTATCTTTGTCGACTGCAGCTGAAATTTTCATTTACTCATCATTAGATGAGTATCAGGTCATCGACGCCACATACGCCTATCGATATGGTCAGTATTGGCATTATCATTGGGGCTTAACTGCTCCCGGCTACATTGTAAAACCATACGCGTTGTTGGGCTTCGCACAGTGCCTTGTATAGTTTGATGCTGTTGGATGTCATCTTGGTCGCAGATTTCTTGTTGGAAAGATTGTTGCTGACTGGAGCCTTGTTGATTTAAGCCTAGCTGAATCTGTTTTTGCACATTGGAGCCGAATAGGATCTGTAGTTGTTGGCGCAGTTGTGTCGGTCCAGGTCCATTAACAGGTTACTGCCAGAAAATGTTGAAACATTAATTGAAATTCTACGAAAGCGTTTTGGTGATTCTAGTCGTATTGTAAGATGTAAATGCAAAATTGGTTAAGCCAATTTTCTCTCTTAATATTTTGGCGTGTGCGCTTATAATTTTTAGCACAAGCAAAAGCGACCTACAGTTTGACGCCGAAGAAGAGAGAAGCTTTTTCATGGCTAGTTACTTCACAGCAGGCTCCAATAGCTGGTGAAGGTGACCGGATTTGAAAAAGTCATTTTCTATAGAAAGAAAAAATCCGGCCACAAATTTATACTGTAGGTTGGTAATATTGAGCTGGATAAGGACCGGTATCGAACCGGTTTCAAGCCGGCTAAAAAGTGTTGAGAACTATACCTCAGAAGTTATTTAAGCTATGCCCTTGAAAACTGGCCTGTAGGTTAGTAGTATGGAGCTGGATATTTTAAATTATCAGGACCGGAATCGAACTGGTTCTTATCCATAGCCTAGAAGGTATTTACTCTATGAACTTACAATTTGAACTGTAGGTTGGTAATATGGAGTTGGATATTTAACTGAATCGGTTCAAAAGTGGGTCAGAGCTATATCTCAGAAGCTATTTAAGGTATGAACTTGAAATTTCGGCTACACAGATCCATTAATATTCGTTTTTTGCAGTGGTCCAAGCAGGTTGCATCGAACTCAATCTGCATACGACCACCATATTAAAACTTCTCTTCAGTTGGTTGGCTGCGTTGAAAACGGCCGGACGTCACCGGCAAACGTTATTTTAAAGTTACTCTTATTAATTATCATTATGTATTCGAAGCACATATTATCCTGTATTAAACTTAGTATAAACTACGATCGTCTCTTCTACTCAATTGGTACCGTAAGCCACTCTGCCCGCCTGCCTTAGTCCTGACAAACCCCCATCATTCACATGGCCATTTAATAACAAAAGGGGAGTGTGATAATCTCAGAAGTGAGATGAGCGCAAAAGTGCTAAATTGAGTGACTTCGAAACCTCAAAGAAATTCGGTTAGACAAGAAACTACCAATCGTCGAAAAGAGTAATCGTCTTAGTGTAACGAGAGTAATCAGAATGTAACACGTACCAAAGTTAAATGGCGCTGCAAGAAAAGTGTAGACTTCCCGGTCTATCAACGTCTGGAAATCGAGAGCAGTTAATGCAGAAACTAATTGAAAACTACAGTGACGAAGAATATGCAAGCCCCGAAAATCAATTAATCAACTCTATAATGGCGAAACTGAGTGTTCTCGAAAAATCTGTGAGGCAGTTGCAATTACAACAAAGTGCGTTTCAACCCTCATTCAATTCTTAGTATTTGCTGCCGACAACAAATTCGCTGGGCAATCGTTTTTGCCGCCGCAAAAACTGACGTATTCGTCTGTCTCACTCTCACCGACAACGCATCATACATCGACAGTCGAACTCCAGCCAACTCAAATCAAACCAAATGTACAGTACATAACTGCAACGTATCCGCAGTCAAATGTGTTCGTTCCGTCGCAACCGCAACCGATCAAGTTTTTTTTTTTTTTTTTGAAGCTTGAAAGCCGATATGGGGAGACTTCTTGAACTGTGGCGGCATTCGCAGCACCGCTGGAGTCTTGTCTATTTCCAAAAAGGTTCGTGGCATGATCCCAAGCTCTGCCACAGGATTGGAAAATGTGGTTGATAATGATGGTACGTTTTTATTTACGATATGTTAGCTTTAAAAATATTTAATTGACTTCTAAAATTTTAGCAAAAATCAATCAGTCAGTGTCTGCGCCATAACCATAAGTTTGCTCTCTGACAAGAATCCACGATTCCAGTTAACAATCCAAATCATAATAAATTGAATCACAGCTGAAGTCAAGGTTTACCTGTTACTTAGAGAAGATATTTGATCTCTAGTCCTAGAAAGAATTATTTGACATACTGAGTTTGTTAACCTGAATCGTTGAACAAATTTGGCATCATCCAGATCAGGAAAATAATAAATACTCTCCCTGTACTCTCTCGCATTATTTATTCGTAGCTCCGTCTTGGGTTATGTGGGTATAACCACCACCATGGTGGCCATTGTGGTAATACCGTTCCTGGTGCTGGCCGTGCGTGTGGATAATATTTGTACTATGGTGCACACGTATCAGCGGTTAGATCACTAACGGTATACTACATCGCATGAGGCAATTGGTGGTGCCATTGACCAGGTGGCTCCTTCGATTTTCCAGACGGCGGGCAGTGAGTTTGCCTGCGGCGGCTTCTATTCTGCTGTGTCTTCTTGTATTACCGAATGAATCTTCAATTTCCATTGCGTGGATGTAAGAAATTTGATTATTTATAAACATTTTGTTTTGGCAATTGACAAAGAAAACAACACAAATTTTGGGCACAGCTGTTTTCGGATCGATAAAAATATCGATAATTCTATCGCAACTTTCCGGCAGTTTAAAATTGGCTCCATCGTCAGGCAGCGGTTAACTTTGCCGCACGGTTCTCGCCAAAGACAGCATGAGACACGCAAATTCGGCTAACCTGCCGGTAAGTTTGACTAACCGGACATTGAGAAATTGGGCCTAAGTGGCATTCGATTCTCGAAGTAGCTGCATATTGTGCTGGTCAGGTACTCCGACACCACTAGGTGGTTCAAGGCATTTACAATGCTTGCACAGTTAGCCGTGTTGAATGCGTTGCGCACGTCAAACGTCACCACCACGCTTTACTTTTCCCACCTTCTTTACACATAATGCCCGCCGTGGCATTATTTGCAATGCCGGTCAGAGTTATAATAGCATCCACTATGCTGCGGTTACTGCGAAACCCGAACTGTAGCTCGGACAGCCCCCTGGTTTCTTCCAACTCTGCCTCCAAACAGTTGCACAGGATGCGCTCAAAGAGCCAACTACATTGAGCATGCAGAGAGGTTTGTAGGCGGAAGGTTCCTCTAAAGGTTCAGTGCTCTTTGGGATCAGGACCAGATTCTGCAGCTTCCATACGTCTGGGAAGTGGCGCTGCTGCATGCACTTGTTGAATAAGCATGCGAATACCGAGGTGTGGTCCGCAACTATTATTTTCAGTGCCTTGGTTGGTATACCGTCTGATTCTGGAGCGTTATCACAGTGGATGCGCTTAAGTGCCACCAAAATCTCGGCCTGATCAGCCAGTCTGGCTACCGGGAAAGCTGCAGTAGTCGTGGGTCAAGGTGGGTCACTGGCTATCGTACCCAGGAAGTTTGGGCACGTGGGAATCGCACGCCTTCCGAGTTTTCCCATTACTATTTTGTAGGCAGTTCCGAACGGCTGCCGCTCTGCTTCAACATACAAGGAATGCCAGCACCTCACTTTGCTTGCCTCTATGGCCTTGGTTAGAATTGCTCTTTTGAGTTTGTACGCAATCAAGAGCTCTTGGTGGTTTGTCACGCCACGTGCTCTTTGCTGCCGGAGTCTGGCAGCTGTGCATTCGTTGAGTGCCGCTCCTATGGCGGAATCCCACCAGTATACTGGCTTTCGTCGGCATCCTTGCTTCTTCCGCACCATCGTCGCGTCGCAAGCTCTCTCTATTGCTAGAGTAATCTCATTTGCAGAGTCCTCCGCCCGTTCGCTGAGGTGAGAGTTGAGGTCAGCGGTCATTGCTCTAAGGGCTTCCACACTTAACGTTTTTAGGCACCATCGTTTGAAACTAGGTACTACACTTTGGCCATGTGGTTATATAGTTATATAGTTTGTTGTGGGGGAATAGCGCGCTGCGACCAATACTGATCTATTATGCCCCCATACTTAGTTTACAACTCTCCTAGCAGCCCTATTTCCTGTACGAATGTCAGGATTTTCGTGGGTTCTATTTTTCTTATCTTGTTGGGGCGTAAGCTGTGTTCCCCAAATCTGTTGAATCTGCGGCTCGCTAAAGCATCGCAGTGTACTAGTATATGTTCTGAGGACTCCTCCTTCTCTTCACAGTATCTACATAGTTTGGTGTTTACTATTCCCAGCTTGTACAGGTGACCCCGCAGCCTGCAGTGGCGCGTGTAGAGCCCTGTCAAGATCCTGAGGGAATTCTTTCCTTGTTGGATTAATTTCTGGAATCTTTTCAGGTTGTGGTCTACTATTAATGCTTTTGGCTATCTCATGCCTCTGGTGTTTACCCAGGAGGCTGTTCTAAGCGTATTCTCTTCCTTTCTAAGGAGCTCTCTAATGGTGTGTTGGCCTATGCCACAGTAGGGTTCTGGTTCTACCATTGCAGGGGCTGCACCCTTACATGCCAGTTCGTCGGCCATTTCGTTTCTGGGGATGTTTTTGTGTCCCGGTATCCAGCGTAGGGACAGGTTGTTCCTGCTACCTAGTTGGTCCAATTTGTTCTTTGTCTCTATGACTAGCTTAAAGGTGAACTTATTGCTGCTAAGCGCATTGAGCGCTGCTTGGCTTTCCGAAAGGATAGCAATATCTCTATTATGGTAGTTTTTCCCCATATGGAGGTCTGCGTAACGGGAGATAGCACATACTTCGGCTTGAAATATGCTAGCAAGTTCTCCCATTCACTCAAACCTTTTCGTTACAGGTCCTGCTACCCCAAGTCCAGCTCCTTGGGGTGTCAAAGACCCGTCTGTGTACCACTGAATTGTGTGTGGTTGCATTTTATATGTCTCTTATGAGATCCAATCTCTCTTATTACTTTTGTGTACAGTGAAGTTCCTGTCGAAGTGGAACTCTGCTACCATATCATTTCTGGGTTGAAGAATTGTAGGGATTTCATTCTCCAACCTCTCAGAGTCTCTCAGGCTTACTATGTAGTTCCTGCCTACTCCTTCTGCAGTCAGTCTGAGCAATGTGCCTTTTTTCTTCAAGCAGATGGTATGGTGGAGTGGCGTTAGCTCCATCAGTACTTCTAGGGCCGCTGTCGGACAGGTAAGCATGGCTCCGGTCATGCATACACATGCCAGCCTTTGCAGCTTTTGCAACTGCGTCCTTATTATACCCTTGTAGAGGGTATATTAAAATTGTCGAGATGCTTGTAACGCATGGAAGAAAGCATCTCCGACCACATAAAGTATATATATTCTTGATCAGCATGACGAGCTGAGTTGATATAGCCATGTCCGTCTGTCCGTCTGTTTCTATGCTATCTCCTCCGTCAGTTTTAAAGCTATCTTAACCCAACTTTGCACGAAGTCTTTTGGTACAAATACGCTGCACATTTGTCTGAATCGGCAAGATCGGATGACTATATCATATAGCTGTCATAGGAACCTTCGGTCAAAAAAGTACTTTTAGTGAGAAAAACTTTTTTGTCTTCAACGCAAACGTCCATAATCCTCGTATTTCTATGCTTTTACATAATTCCACCAAGTTTAATGAAAATCGGACAACTATATAGTAGAGCTGCCATACAAAAGATATGTCTGAGAAAAAGTCTTAGTATGAAAAACTTTTTTGTTTTCAATACTATCGCTATCAAACTTGTTACTGGTCAATACTATATGCTACCACACAATTCTGCCAAGTTTGATTCAAATCGGATGACTATAGCATATAGCTGCTATAGGAAAAGTAGTTCTAGTGAGAAAAACTTTTTTGTTTTCAATGGTAGCGTCTTTATACCTTCCAGTTGTGAATATTATCAGTTTCCACACAATTTTGGGGAGTTCGGTCAAAATCGGATGAACACATCGTATAGCTGCTATATACCAAACTGGGAAGCAAATGCTCAAAGTAGTGGCGCCATCAAGCTACAAGGGTATATAAACTTCGGTCGAGCCGAAGATAGCTTTCCTCTATTTTGTAATTTTTAATTTTTAGTTCGGTACTATCCTAATGCTAAAGGTACATAAGTACTATAAATTAGTGCATCGGTCACAAAAACGTGATCACTCTGTTATATGTTTATAATTATTATGTTTATATATATTTATGTATAATAGTATGTATTGTATGTTGTGTATGTTATGTATAATCTAATATGTTATAATAGATAATAAAAATACAAAATATATAAAAAACAAGAAAGAAAGTCGGTCAAGCCCGACTATAACATACTCTGTACCCTTACACTCGCATTTGCTCAGGAGTCAAACGGCCAGTTAACACCCCGCGCACAACACGGTGCGCTCTCTAAGTTTCTCTCTCTCTCTCTCTTTTTCTCTCGCACTAAGATTGCATGTGTTGAACGGTTAGGGTATGCTGCTGTGGTTATTGGTGGGGGGATGGGTGGTGTTAACTGGCCGTTTTTTGCCCATAACTTGAGTATGGTTCATCCGATCTTTATCATTCCTTTAGCAAATCGATAAATAATTTTGTTTACAAGGTATCTCTAGAAGGAACGAACGATCTATCTCCAAAACTGTTGGAGATATGAAGTTTTTTCCAAATTGCGGGGGCGGGAGGGGGCGTGGCAAAAATTGAAAATAAACTTGATCTGCCTGCAAGTATAAGAAATATATGTCCCATACATGTCAAACCTCTATCTCTTACCATCTCTGAGATCTCTTCGTTCATACGGACGGACGGACGGACAGACGGACAGACGGACGGACGGACAGACGGACATGGCTATATCGACTCGGCTGTTGATGCTGATCAAGAATATATATACTTTATAGGGTCGGAAACGATTCCTTCTCCCTGTTACATACTTTTGCACAAACTTAATATACTCTATGTACCTTCGGTACAGAGTATAAAAAGTGTGAAATTTAAAATACTCAAAATATAATCCTAACAAAACTAATTCAATACTAAACTTTTTTAAAACGTTTATAAAATCTATGTTTGTCGTTTGAGATGATTGGTTAACTGAGATTTAAAATGCATTGCGTTCCCAATAGTTTTAATGTTATGCGGCAGGTTATTCCAGTAGCGGGCAGATTGAATGAAAAATTGTTTTTCAGAGCTGGCCAGGTTTACAAGCTGGCAAACTATGTTTTTCGTTCGTGTTGACAAAGCAAGTTGTATATTTTGAAATAAATAGTCAGGCTCTTTTGTCGTTAGAATCTTATGGACTAGTAATAAAGTACGGAGTCTGATCCACGACTCTAAATCTATGCCAAGAATTTGTTTAGCAAAGATAGAGATATGGTCTCTTCGACGAAGATTAAATACATATCTGTAGTATGTAAGCAGTATATAAGTAGTTACTAAGTTACACCTAACTAGCAATGTGCAATATGTTAACATAACTAGCTGGCAACGCCACGCTCCTATGATTGTATATCTAGACTTATGCATGTATATGTGTAAGTGTACGAATTGTATATCTAGACTTATGCATGTATATGTGTAAGTGTACGCGAGTGAGCTGAGCTCAACGCTAAAGGGAGTCAGTTAGCAATAAAGAAGTGCAAACTAGAGACACAGCCTACAATCTCAGAAGTGGGATTTAGTTAAATTTCTTTTCAACAATTGACTTATCCAAAGCCTTCGCACACACAACATGGACAAAATTCATGGAAAACCACAGAGTGACCAAGAAGTGAAGCCAAAAAAATTACTGTTCGATGAAAAATTGCAGTTTGGGAAACATTTACCGAATTATGATAAAAAAATAAAGGCACAAGACGTAAAGGGCAATGCAGCGAAAATAACTGTAACCACCGATAAAGCAGACAAAGAAAAATTACAGCAGCAACTCGCCGTTACTCCAGTGGGCAAAGGTGCCGCAAAAAAAACTACAGCGGACAAGAAGGCGAGTGTAAATAAAAAGGGAGAGAAAAAAAGCACAAGTGACAAAAAAATGAACGGGATCGAGAAGGAAGAAGAAAAACTAACGGCGGAGAAGAAATCAAGCGTGTCCGAAGAAGAAGAGAGGGACGACAAGAGAGAGAATGAGCTGCTTAAGAGAGAGCTACAGATGGAAAAATCAATCTCCGCGGACGAGGCGCCCAAGCCAGCAGCCACCTTCAAGGTTGTCTGCAGTTATTTGGCCGAGTACGATTGGAATGGAGACGCACAATTTTGGTACTTACAGCTGACAAACCTTAAAGCAGCCTACCATCAGGACGAAAACTTTGTTCGTGCAGTTTTCGGCACAAAGCTGGCAGGCAGAGCGCAGCAGTGGCTGCATGCGCGAGAAAACTCAGCCATGGAATCTTTGGACGGGCTGACGAAAGAATTCCTAATTGCGTTTGGGGCAAAAGGTAGCAAGTTTGAACTACGAAAAAAATTTTCGGCTGGGCAGTGGCAGCCCAAGGAAGAGTTCGTTCAATACTATAACGAGAAGCTATCCTTGTGTGCTGGCCTGGCATTAAACCATAAAACCAGACAACAACAACAACGGAGAGGCCGAGATCTGCAGTCGGAGGAAAAGTGGCGGTTCGCTGCTACAATTGTAATAGTGTTGGGCACTATGCTGCTGACTGCACTAAGCCCAGACGCCAACCGGGCACCTGCTACGGATGCGGTAGCGACAAGCATGCTGTCTCTGAGTGTTGGCAGTACAAGAAGTCAGAGAGAACTGGGAAAGACGCGAAGACTGAGAAAACTAACGATTATGTAAGATATTTTAAGTTCGCTTTACAAAACAATACTGATAAAATATTTTCTACAGAATGCCTCATAGACTCAGGAAGCGCCATCATGCCATAATGTTGAAATTGAACTGATGGTGATCAAGAATGAGTTTTGGGAAGAGACTTTCTATCAAAAACTAAAAGTAAAATAATATGAGGAAACCTAGAATTAGATAAGAACATGAATGAGCTAACAGAGAAAACTAATACTTCAGAAGAAGACCAAATAGGGGTGAAAAACGAAGGAAATTGTGAGTTTGACCAATCAGAAAACTTTGAAAGTTAGATTATGTTTATTGATATTAGCCCAAATCGGTCGGAACTAGACTTAAATATTGGAGAGAATGTTGAGGGGGAAGTTAAACAAAAGTGTTTAGATATTTTTGAGAAATTTTGTGTGAAAATAAAACGGCCAAACGAACCAAAAGAAAAATACGAAATGAAACTCGTGTTAGAAAACGAAAAACCCTTCTATTCCAACGCTGCGAGCAGGGGCGTAGCTGGTCATAACGACAAAATAAATTACCCCCACCGGATCGGAAGGCGTTTCTTCTATTTAATCTTTTTGTTTTCCTTTCTATCCCCCTTATTTTGTATCATTTTATATTCTATTATATTGTAGTTGTGTCTTTTAGACGAAGCTGCAATTAAAATAAAATCATATAGCGAAAAACAAGAAGTTCAGAAAATTTTAGATGAGCTACTAGAGAAGGGCATTATAAGAGTGAGTGAGTCTGAATTTACTTCGCGAATTGTTTTAGTTCGGAAAAAGACAGGAGAGTTAAGATTATGTATAGATTACAGGATACTAAATAAGAATACAGCAAAACATAATTATCCCATTCCTTTAATCGACGATTTACTGGAGAGACTAAACAACAAAAAATGGTTTACGAAATTAGATCTGAAAAACGCTTATTTTCATGTGCATTTGAGCGAAGAAAGCATGAAGTATACGTCATTTATTACACCATTCGGACTGTTGGAGTTTACAGATTACCTTTTGGATTGAAAAATGCTCCTCATGTTTTTCAAATGTTCATTAATAACATTTTTGCAGATTTAGTGAAACAAGGGAAGGTTGTCATATACTTAGACGATATTATGATAGCTACCGATAATGTGACAGATCATTTAAGTATTCTAGAAGAAGTTATGGCAAGAGCTGTTGATAATAAGTTAGAGTTGCGATTGGATAAATGTGAGGTTATGAAAAATAGCATCAAATATTTGGGGTACAATATAGATGAGTCAGGTATACGTGCAGATGAAAAGGGATTGGAAGCAATTCAACATGTTCCAATTCCAAACAAAGTTCATGCAGTTCAAAGCTTTTTAGGGCTATGCTCATACTTCAGACGGTTTATTAAAGATTTTTCGATAATTGCGAAACCACTGTACGATTTGACTAAAAAGGACAGAAAAATTGAGTTCGGAGAAAATGAATTACAGTCCTTTGAAACTTTAAAGAAGAAACTTTTAGAGTCTCCGGTCTTAGCCTTATTTGATTCAACAGCTGAGACAGAACTGCATTGCGATGCTAGTGCTTTAGGTTTCGGACCAGTATTAGTTCAAAAGAAGGAAGACAAAAAATGGCATCCGGTATTCTATTTTTCAAAAAGAACTACAGAAGCAGAATCAAAATTCCATAGCTACGAATTGGAGACACTAGCGATAATTTATGCCTTAAGAGATTCCGTGTCTATTTGCATGGCAGACAATTTAAAATCATCACGGATTGCAGCTCATTGACCATGACATTAAACAAACAGGACTTGAACCGAAGAATTGGCGGGTGGGCAGCATGTAGATGCGTTAAGTAGAAGTTTGGTTATATGCCAAAATAAAGATCCGAAAATAATAATGTTGAAAAAAGAATTACAGGTCAGAGAACACAAATTTTATGAAATGAGAAATGGAGTCTTATTTAAGAAGTTGCAGAATAAAAAACTATTGTTTTATGTCCCTGCGGCAATGGAATCGCACGTTTTATATAAGTATCACGACGAAATGGGCCATGTAGGTATCAACCAAGTTATAGAATTGATAGGAAAAAGTTACTGGTTTCCGAATGTTAGGACAAAAGTAGAGGACCATATCAGAAATTGTTTGAAATGTATAGCATATTCGACAAAAAGTGGAAAATTGGAAGGATACTTACTCAACATACCGAAATCAAACAATCCATTTAAAATGATCCATATAGATCATTACGAACCAATAGACAGAAATACACCCAAAATGCATTTACTAGTTGTTATAGATGCATCAACCAAATTTGTGAAAATATAACCCGCCAAAACCACGGCAACAAAAGAGGTTATTGTAGCATTACTGGAGTATTTCCGGTATTATAGCAGACCAAAATATATAGTCTCGGACAGAGGATCAAGCTTTACATCGAATGACTTTGCACAATTTACCGAGGACAATAACATCCAACACATAAAAATAGCTACGGGCTCACCACAAGCGAATGGTCAGGTCGAGCGAGTAAATCGAAGTTTAGGGCCAATGATAGCAAAACTTACAGATGCCGATAATAACTTACGATGGGACAAAGCCATAGAGACAGTAGAATCTACGCTAAATAATACAAAGCACAGAATGATTAATGAACACCCGAGCGTTATGTTATTTGGAGTAAATCAAAAAGGAAAAATTGTAGACAATATTAGAGAAAACTATGAAATACAGGAAAAATGTCGAGATTTGCAAGATATCAGAGAGAATGCACAAAAGAAAATTAATTCCAAAAGAAAAAAAACAGTAAAGTATAAAAGCGGAGATTATGTGGTAATAAGAAATTACGATTGCAATTTAGAAGTTGCCAGAAAACTAATTCAGAAATACTAATGACCATACCGAATTACAAAAGTCTTAGAAAACGATAGATATGTTCTTGAAGACGTGGAGGGTTTCCAACAGACACAAATTCCTTACAAAGTCATCTGGGCTTCACAAAATATCAAGTTTTGGGTTCAGGGAAAGAATCCATTTCACGTAATGGTCGACTTACATAAAGTTGTACATCATCGGCATACAAATGGACATCACAGCCTATCAGACAGTCAGGAAGGTCGTTGATATACACAGAGAAGAGTAAGGGCCCCAGGACTGAACCTTGAGGAACACCGCGAGTCAGACGAAAGAAACATGACATACAAGACCCCGAGACCACTGCTTAGTTTCTGTTCCCATACATGTCAAACCTCTATCTCTTACCATCTCTGAGATCTGTGCGTTCATTGTTATGATCCGACCTTCTTTCCCGGGTCCAACTATCGGTCGCCGGCTAGCTTACGGCTGACTCAGGGATGAGTATGAACTCGATAGCTGGACTGGTCGGCTAACAACCAAAAATTTATATGTACGATCGCCAGTCTCGGCTCAAATATTGAACAAAGATAAAAAAAACCTGGCAAAAAAAAGATGGGCTAATTTGCCAGAACATTACCCGCCCTGCCATAGGTTGACTTACAAGACTTCGGACAACCCCCTAATCTTTTCAGACGCTAATCTTTTGGACGCCACCTCACCCACTAGAACAAATTTACACTAACATATTTTTTTCACTCTCAAATACATATATTATCTAACGATCCACTAACAACTATAGACATATTCATTATGTTTCCTAACCAGGGTACCTCTGGGACGAATACACGACAACTACCATTAATATATATATATATAAAAATTTAAATTAAATTAACACATGAATATAAATAAATTACTACTTAAAACTAAGGTCAGCCGGTTGTTTATTAATTGGGAGATGGTGGTATAAAAACCTGGGGCCACCCAGAGGTGGGTGGCCAATTTTACTCCTGGCGAAAATTGGGTCCTCTGGTGGCCACTCTTCTTCTCAAGTCGCTTCCGTACTCGGGGATGATTTCTTTGAAATAGGCCTATCATTGGAATTCACTTTATATAGTGAGCGACCTAATATATCTATATCACAAGTTCTTGAGGCTTACCGAGTGATGCCGCTGACTTTCACTTTAATCAAATTTAATACAACTCCAACAATTTTTCTTGGTCTACAGGCTACAATGACTTTGAATTAATGACCTTTTCTTTTCTTCTTCCTAGGCCACCATTCACCCACAAATTGAGAACAGTTCAAATCCTAACTTGAACCCGCTCAACTCCTGAACTAGTTCCGCTTCAGAACCACCAATCCGCAGCCCTGGCTCGCATTTCGTGTAACGATCTATTTGGCGGTATTTACGATTCTTGTCTCTAGCCAACGATAAACAAACACGAAATTTAATTGAGTAATTGCTATATCTATTTTCAGCACATAACAGCACACTCCGGTTGCTGAGTCCGATGGAACAGGAGTGAAAAAATGTGCTGTGAATTCCACAGTGTTCGGAGGAATCTTTAGCTTGCTGCCCAACGGAGGCCATCGCCCACGCCCTGAGATCTTAGCCGGTTGTACATAGAAGAATATGTCAGTAATGTTGGTGAGAAACTATGTATCTTAACGCTAGCCGGGCAATAGTCAACATGCTGCTTCGTACTGCTTCAGGTCCTTGCCATGGTAGATACCCAGCCTTACACCCATCAAGTTCTCCAACTCGTACATGTTTCTGCCTACCGACTTGACGATTCGGCACTTTGTATATTTTTATCAGAACTTGGCGTTAATATTCTTCTTGAAATCGCTCAAGACAAAATTTCTCTTGAAGATTTCTTGCCCAGGAGCATAGTGTGTCTCTCGCGCCTTCAAGTTGTATCTTCGCTCTGCTTTCTCGTAGGCCAAATGGATCTTCTCCCGCACCTTCTCACGAAGAAGTTGAAACTGATCCTCACGCGGTAGCTTCGTTACCTCCACTTCGGAATCTGCACCCAGCTTCTGCGCTAGCTTGTAGTCCAAGCCGCTGCTGTACATATGTTGGCCAAATAATGTATATATATATATGCATCCTTATCGCTTCCAGTACCGATTGATTCACGCGCTCCGACGCGTTGGCTTGGGGTGCATAGGCTGCCGTCCTCATGTGCGTGATGTGGAATTTGTTTATCAATTTAGCAAAATCCTTGGACGTGAACTGCTGCCCATTATCCGTGTGGATGACTTCAGGAACGCCAAACTGCAGGAAAATTTCATCTTTGAGAAATGCTATTACTGCCCTTGAAGTAGCTTTCGGCAATGCCTTGAGCCATACAAACTTTGTGAAGTGATCTAGCACTACAAAGATGTAACAATTTCCGTTTCGGGACCGAGGATATTTGCCAACGAAATCCAGATACATCTTTTGCAATGGCCTCACAGTGCGCACTTTCGCCCCTATTAATGGCCTGATTACTTGGGTCCTGTGCTTCGCTTCTTTACATATGTCACAAGCCGATACATAGTTTTTAACTTGCAAAGCCATTCTGGGCCAATAGTAAAACTGTTTAAGTCTGCCTAGAGTGCGCGCGATCCTTTCACGCATTGCAGTCTCACTGTCACGGGCTTGACTAATTATCGTTTGAGTGAGTGCCTCAGGAATCCACAATTTTCACACGAATTCTTGAGATTCATCTTCGGTGAAATGCGTTCGTTTCAGAACAAGCCCATCCTCCGCATGCAGATCCGGAATCTGATCTGGATTTGCTCTCACCAGGTCATAGCGCTGTCTGTATTCCTCGCTATCAAACTCCGTTGTCTCGAAATGAAAAAAATCAATCGACCCTACATCTGGAGTTCGCGATAGCATATCCGCCACTACGTTGTCCTTTCCCTTCCGGTGTTCCACGTGGAAATCGTATGACTGCAATGCCAGTGACCATCGTGCTAATCTTCCATTCAAATCTTTTAGAGTCATCAACCACTGAAGACTGGAATGATCGGTGATGACGGTAAAAGGAAGAAGCTCAATGTACGGCCGGAATCTTTCAATTGCTCTCACAGCAGCCAGGCATTCCTTCTCGGTGACTGTATAATTGAGTTGTGCACCTCGAAGTTTTTGAGAATAAAACGAAATGGGTCGTTCGTTTCCCTCATCATCCTTCTGAAAGAGGACAGCTCCAATTCCAAAAAAAAAACCGTCGCTTAAAATCTGGGTGCACCAGAACTGGAGCACAGGTAAGTGTCCGTTTCAGCTCCTGAAACACCTTCTCAGCTTCGGGGGTCATTTTAAATTTAATTTTGTTCCTCGGTCAAGGCCGCAGATTTTTCGGAAAACCCTCGAATGATCCTGCGATACCACCCTGCGGTTCCTAGAAAACTTCGTAACTGTTTTACTGATTTTGGATACGGAATCTCAGCAATGGACCTTATTTTATCGGGATCAGTTTTCAGCATTCCATCACCTATCACGAGACCAAGATATTTTAAAAATCGAGAACAAAATTTCGATTTCTGCAGCCCAATCGTCAGGCTTGCATTCCTTAAGCATTCAGCAATCTCTGCTAGGAGTTTACAATGGTCCTCAAACGTTCGTGCGATTATCAGCAGGTCATCAAGGTATACAAATACGTGACTTCTTAACCTCTGTGGAATGACTCGATCCATTAGCCAACATAATCGCTGTGCTGCATTGCAGAGTCCAAACGGCATTCTTTGATATTGATACGGTCTTCCAGGAATCGTAAAAGCCGTGTATTCCCTGCTCTTTGCATCTACCTCAATCTGCCAGAACGCATGCTTTAGGTCGACGCTGCTAATGAAGATGGTCTCGTCAACCCGACTTAATATGGATTCGATGTTTTGGAGTGGGTATGCATCCTTAATTGTCGCTTTGTGTAACTTGCGTGCATCTAAACATAATCTGTTTTTTCCAGGCTTCCTGACGAGAGTGACTCGGTTGTTCCATGGGCTTTCACTAGGTTCGATCACTCCCAATCGCAACATCTCATCCACCTGGTTGAACAGTAATTCCTGTACTCGAGGCGATACTGGGAAAAAACGCTCCTTCAGTGGCACCGTGTTTTCCATCAATTGGATGGTGTGCTTCTCTACGTCAGTCAATCCCATTCCGTGCTGTTAATAAGTCAGAAACAGCCGTTTCACTCCTTCCAAAATCTTTTCTTGTTCGCTCGACAGATTATGTGGCTCCACTGGCTCTCCTTTTGCAAGGAATTCGGTCTCCGCGGTAACCATCTCATCAGCTCTTACAACTTGTGGAGCTAGACCAAACTTGCGCCAAAAGTCAATGCCCAGATACAGTTTCTGTTTCAGAGATGGGCATAAGTACAATGAAAACGAATGTGTCTCGCTATTATAAGTCAATTGTACCTCCACTCTGCCTTCTATTACATGCCTAGATCCACCTGCCGTCTTAACTGTCGATCGTACTGGGCTAGTTTTGAGATTCAGATCTTCCACAATCTCAAGGCATCCTTCTTCTAAAAAGCTTACTGATGCTCCGGTGTCTAGCAGCCCGTTCATCGGATTTCCTTCCAAGCATACTGTTGCAAACGCACGGTTCTCCTCTTTCATCGCAGACCGAATTGATGCACATATTAATGTACGACTTCTCTTCCGTTGTGCAAATCGTGTTCTAGCCCGCTTAACCCAAGATGACTCTTTTTCTGCTGCAGACCCAAATATTCGTTTTCTTATCCTACTATATTCTAATTTTTGGTCCTCTAATGGCTTTCTGCTTGACCATTTGGGATTATTTAATATGGGGCTAGGTTTACGTTTTAATATTGTATTAAATTTTATTAAAAATTTTTTTTATTGTTATTTTCTAGCTCTTCGATGCAAATATCGGAGGGACTTATGCTATGCTCTGAGTTGTTTGGGAGCGCAACTCCTCCGCCTGTGTCATGCTCCTCTTCGAGTTTCCCGCTTGACATTTGGGACACTTTGGTAGAACGACTCCGGGCAGACCACACTTGTAGCAGAAAATGTTGCGAATCGGTGACTCGCAATCCCAAAAAGTGTGACCACGTTGTTTACAGTTCCAACAGGTCAAATGTGATCGCTAGGCAGGCCTCAGGGACTTGGTGGCGATCTCTCATCACTCTTGGCTGATCCATGCTGCCTGACGTGCGTGTCCACCGAGTCGCTAGCAACCTCTCAGCGTCATGGCATTCTTCCCGCAGCTTCTCAAGGTTGGTGATCCATATAGGGTAAATAATTTTCGAGATACTATCTCTAATATTCACCTTTATCACCTTAATCAGGTCGTAGTCCGAGAAGTTTATCTCCAACCGAGACCGAAGGCCCAGCATCACCTGGAGATACTCATCGACGCTCTCGCCCGATCTCTGCCTCCTTTCCCGCAGCTCTCGCTCCTTATCAAAGTTGGATCGTTGTGTTTGGAAACGCTGCTGCAATGAGTTCTTCAGATTCGGCCAATCCCTCTTTCCTGTAGTGCGCTCGTGCATCCAACACCAATCTTTGGCTTGGCCTTCTACGAGACAATGAAAATCGCGCAAAACATCGTCCCATGTCACCTGATATGCTTTCTGGAGGTGCTCCAACCTGAAGACGAATTCGTCGTATCTCTTCCAGTACTCGACTATCGATTCTCCCCGATGGATGCAATAGTTCCACATCTTCGCGTCGCTCATTTCCACGCATTGCCTGCTGTCGTGGCCCAAACTCCGTTTGGTTATGTGCTGTTCCCATTCCCCTAGCCGCGTGGATCGTTCCGCTAATTTCATGCATAAAATTAAGCATTTCCTTCTTCGCCATTTGTGAGTGGAAAGCGTTCAACTCTTTGGACATACCCATCCGATACGTCTCTTGTGCTTGGAACAGTGCAACATTTATGGCTGAGGCAATCTCCGAAGGAATGGCTTGATCGTCGAAATTCTCGTCACGTTGTCTCTGTTGATCATTCTGGGAATTCAGCGATAAAGACAAATTCCGCTTGTGAATTGCCCCGGTACCTCCTATGGCACCTTCTGTGTCTTTCGGTGGTCTTCCGTCAGACCTTTCATTTGAGTCATTGGTCATGTTGATGTGTTCTGAAGGAGAGGTGTCTACACACTATATGTCTACTTGCGCGTTCGCCTTAAGTGACTGCGAACGAGTGGTTACAGGAGACATGAATTCAGTTCCTCGATTTTTGATATAGTCCAAGCTTCTTCTTATTTTTCTATTGAATGTCTGCCTATTCCTTTCCTTCTCGAACATCACTCTTTATATTTCTTGCTTATCAACTATATTTTTTCGGAAATCCTTTCGTTTCTACTTTTCCTTTCATACTAATCTAGGGTGAAATGACAAACCTCTTTAATCAGCCTCTATGTAATTTATGTTCCTTCCTTTTATTTTGTTCACAGTGATTCCCGCCTAGAACAACAACTGGATTTGGGCTATTACATATTTGTAGTACAGCCTTCTGCCGGACAACAATGCTTCGATTCTTAATGGATCGTGCACGGACCACGGCTTTAATAGAAGACTTTGAAGTTCAGATAAGCGTTAAATCAATTTATATTCCACTCTGGGACCAGCTCTTATTCTCTCACTGTGGGCTTCTTCGGATCTTGTTCGGTTTGGTTCGGTTCTCCAGAAAACTATTTTTTCTTCCGTACCAATCGTGACAGCAACAGGCTTAGACAATGAATCTTACCCGCGGTCCAGACGACTGAACTTCGAGAAGTGCTCTCTGGCGTTCCGTCCCACAATCAGTTTATTACATTCCTATCCTTCAGTGTCTATTACTACGTTTATACGTACGTCTTATTTGCGAATAACAATTTTGTGAGTGAAAAATTATTGCGTATAAACGCTGAGCTAATTCGTTATTTGCAAATAGCTAAGTCACGAAAACAATTACTGATAAGTAGACTATTTGCAAATAGTGTGCTAGGCGTTGCCACTCTATTGAGTGATTTTTCTGTTTTTAACTATATGGTAGCACTGCTATATTGTAATTGTCATTCATATCGTTGTCATTCAAATGTTGAAGATAAAAACTTGCAACGCTTGTTTGCAATTGAACCAAGGCGGATAACAAGATTCTTCTTGGACTAATGAAAGAAAATAAGGCCATGAAACTGCTTGATGGCAGTCCGGCAGAAATAAAAATAGGTTTATTTACGTATGGTATTTAGCGTATAAACAGTGAGTTAGTTATTTACAAATTATTTATATTTGCAAATAGCTGGCGTATAAACGTAGTATATGACTACTAGCTATCTGATTTGTTTTCGTTTGGGCGCTGTTGTTATCGGTCGCCGGCTAGCTTACGGCTGACTCAGGGATGAGTATGACCTCGATAGCTGGACTGGTCGGCTAACAACAAAAAATTTATATTTACGATCGCCAGTCTCGGCTCAAATATTGAACAAAAATAAAAAAAACATGGCAAAAAAAAGATGGGCTATTTTGCCAGAATGATGGTAAAATTCCTCTACACCAATGGAAATGGGTAGAGGCCGAGCTGGGAGGTGTTGCCATGGAGGTGCTAAAAGCGAACCCTGGCCCACCGCCTATATGCAATAACGCGGGATGGTTTTAAGGAAACGTAAAGCTAATTCCGTGCGAGGATGAAAGGTCAGCGGAGCTGTACAAAGCCGCGATCGGAAAGGTGGGGGAAGTGTACCCAGGTGCTCAACTTAGGGCTGTTGATGCCAAAGACATCCCCTCATGCCCTAGAGCGCGAGTTTGGCTGCCCAAAAAGCCAAGCGACCCATCGGACATACACGAAATGATGTCTATGTTTAATCCGCATGTACCAACAGCGAACTGGAAGGTTATGAAAGTGGAGGAGTCCAGCAATGCGAATATCCACGTAATCTTCCAGATAAACAATGAGACAGTGGAGCACCTGGCTAAAACCAAAGGACTTTTGGATTACGCTTTTAAAAAAGTGAAAATGACTGTCTATAAGACAGATACGACGGCGCTAGCTAACCTAGCAGCGAGCGTAGAGGCCAAGAAGAGCCAAGCGATGACGATATGGAAACTGACGATCCACCTTCCCTAGAGGAGTCGGGAGGCTACATATCGTCAGGATCAGACTATGGCACGAGTCTAGGAAGACTCTACACCGAGCATGAGCTTTTGCACGATGAAACAAATGATGATGCAGAAGGCGATGCTACCCTAACGGCAGAGGAAATACTTTCTGATGATGCAGATCCTTTAAATAAATCGCATCACAGTAAAGCAGCCTCCGCTGCACTTCTGCTTCGCCTAGCAAAAGGTGAAGCAGACATTGTTTTAGTTCAAGAGCCTTGGATCACTGGTGACAGGATCTGTGGCTTGAGGACGCCAAAATACAACTTGTACCACATTCGGGGTAAGGGTAAGCCGCGTACATGTATATTAGTAAAACAAACTCTTAACGCATTTTTACTTCCCCAATTCAGTGATGGAGACATCACAACAGCCAACCTTGAATTGGGGAGCACCACCTACAGGTTGACTTCCTTCTATTTGGCTCATGATACAACGGAGCCAGTACCATCCCGACTATTTGAAGACCTAGTGCACAACAGTCAGGGCAGCAGAACCAGACTAATACTGGGTGGAGACGCTAATGCACACCATACAGAATGGTCCAGCACAGACACTAACGATCGTGGTGGGTTACTCTACTATTATCTTTTAATTACGAATCTTATTATCTGCAATAAAGGTAATGACCCAACTTTTGTCACTAGAACTCTGAGGGAGGTACTAGATATCACCCTCATTTGAGAGTTTCTAATAGAAAATATTATTTCATGGAGAGTTCTATCAGACCACTCCTTCTCAGATCATAGATATATTGAGCTAAAGCTAATAGAATCATGCCCCGAACCTAAACAAACACAAAACTTAAAAAAAACGAACTGGAAACAGTATAAGAGACTTATAGTGAAAAATCTAGATGCAGCTCCGCAATTCACACCTGCGAATGCAATTAGATGAAATAGTCCACATATAACGACATGCACAAAGGCACTTGACAAATCATGCCCACATATTAAATACAAAATTCACCATAAGCCCCCCTGGTGGTCTAAAGACCTGGAAATATTAAGGAAAGAGTGTAGAAAGACATTCAACTCAGCTAAGAACACTAACCTGGATTCATCCTGGGAGATGTATAAAGCCAAGTTACGAGACTATAAAAGTGCAATGCGGAAAGCCAAACGACGCTCGTGGGCAAATTTCTGTACCAGTATTGAATCGACCTCCGAAGCATCAAGACTTCGAAAAATTTTAGCTAGTTCACCAACCCTTCCGGGACTCCTACAATATCCTGATGGAACTTGGGCTGAATCCAGCTCTGAATCCCTCAATTTACTTCTGGAATCACATTTTCCTGGCTGTTCAACATCTTTGGAGCCCATAGAGGCACCTAGAGGCGACACGCTAAGTCACATAAGTGATATAGTAACTGAACATCGAATTAAGTGGGCTGTGAAAACTTTTCAGCCCTACAAATCACCCGGACCAGATAGAATCTTTCCCACTCAGCTTCAACAATCACTACCACAAATAATTGCATGGCTTCAGACAATCTTTGTCAGCTGCCTTCGATTACAGTATATACCCACACTGTGGAAAGATATAAAAGTGGTTTTCATACCAAAGGCAGGAAAAGCCTCGCATGTCAGACAAAATGACTTCAGGCCGAACACCCTGTCATCTTTTCTCCTCAAAACACTGGAGAGACTACTAGATGCCCATCTAAGGCAGACAATAGACCCATCCACTCTGTCCCCAGCGCAGCATGTATACAGCAAGGGAAGGACAACAGAAACAGCACTCCACTCTCTTGTCTCGAAAGTTGAGAAGTCACTCGAGGCAAAAGAAAATGCGCTTACGGCATTCCTCGACATCGAGGGTGCCTTTAACAATGTTCTCCCCAACGCTATCACCTCTGCCTTGACAAATCTAAATGTGGAGGCACCCCTGGTGGAGTTCATCCGACTCATGCTTACAAGCAGGGTGGTTAACTCGCAACGAGGAGATGCCTACGCACGAAGATATGTAAGTAGAGGCACTCCTCAAGGAGGTGTTCTTTCGCCATTCCTTTGGGTGGTAACAGTCAACGAATTGTTGCGACTCATGGAATTGCGAGGACACACAGTGATAGCGTACGCGGATGACGTTGCCATAATCACAGGATGCAAATTTCCCCACACTCTGCAACCTGATGCAGGATGCACTCTCAACACTTTCAAATTGGACGTCACAAAGTGGTCTTGGAGTCAATCCAACCAAAACTAAACTCGTTCTCTTTACCCGCAAGTATAAGATACCAAATTTAACACCCCCACGACTAAACAACATACACCTAAAATTTAGCGATTCTGCAAGATACCTTGGTGTAGTGTTGGACAAAAAATTATATTGGAACGAAAACATAACTGAACGTATCAAAAAAGCTAATACTGCACTTTTCTCGTGCAAACGTCCGATTGGTCGTAAATGGGGATTTTCCCCTGAAATAGTACACTGGCTGTACACAGCCGTTGGCCGGCTCTGGGGAAACCTTCCGTCCTCAGAACAATAACCAAAGTTCAACGTAGTGCTGCATTATGCATGACTGGTGCATTGCGTACAACCCCAACAGATGCACTTAACATAATGTTACACCTTATGCCTCTAGATCTTCTGGGTAGAGAAATCGCCAGTAACGCCGCTCTCAAGCTGAGAGAAAGCGGTACCGGGAAAGATAGTAACTCTGGCCACTCCTCTATACTTCTGCATCAAGTGGCGGTACCGCCAACTCTTGACTACTGCATCCCAACAATAACGTTTACCACCATGTATAAAGTCACCATACCGAGTCGACTAGACTGGAACTCAATACCTCACTGCAAACCGAATGCCATAAATTTTTACACTGATGGCTCCAAACTGGGTGGACAGGTAGGAGGAGGAGTCTTCAGTCGGCTTCCTGACCATTGTACTGTTTTCCAAGCAGAGGTTGTAGCCATCCAGGAGGCTACCCACCTTCTGGGAACCCTCGCAATCCAAGGAAGTTATGTATTCATTTTTTCAGATAGTCAAGCTGCATTAAAAGCCCTTGACGGTTATATTAACAATACCAAAACTCTTACGGAGTTCCGCAAATCTCTTAATGAGATGGCTCAGCACTTCGAAATTAATCTCGTTTGGGTGCCTGGACACTGCAACATTGAAGGCAACGAGATGGCCGACCACCTCGCCATACTTGGCACCACCACTCAGCTCTTACCGGATAAGAGCAACATAGGGGTGCCTCTTGCGACCTTTAAGCTACAAACAAAGGAAACTACTCATCGAATAACCATGAATCGATGGCAAACAATTCACACATGTGAAGTATCTATGCTTACATGGCCTACTATTAGTATTAAAAAATCTAGGGCGTTACTCCGTCTAGAAAGACTGCATATTTCCCTACTAGTAGGGGCCCTTACTGGACACTGCCTAATAGGAAGACACGCCGCTAGGCTCGGCATCAGACACAATGACTTCTGTAGAAGCTGCAATTCAGTGGACGAGGAGGAGAGTGTACAACACCTCTTCTGTCATTGCCCAGCTCTTAGCAGAAGGCGACTCACAGTTTTGGGTCGTCCTTTTCTAAACGATCTGTCAGACATCTCTGAAATAGATCTAGCCTCTCTACTCAAATTTGTGATATTTTCTAAATGTTTTAACGGGAAAGACCCTCCCTCTACGATCGTAGCGTAGAAAGGGTTATATGGTAACACAACGGGCCTTCATTGGCCTAAGTGATGAAATGGGATTCTCACCCATTTCAACCATTGCAACCTAACCTTGCCAGAACATAACCCGCCCTGCCATAGGTTGACTTATAAGACTTTGGACAACCCCCTAATCTTTTCAGATCTTTAGGACGCCACCTCACCCACTAGAACAAATTTACACTAACATATTTTTTTCACTCTCGAATACATATATTATATTATCTAACGATCCACTAACAGATGGTGGTATAAAAACCTGGGGCCACCCAGAGGGGGGTAGCCAATTTTACTCCTGGCGAAAATTGGGTCCTCTGTTGGCCACTCTTCTTCTCAAGTCGCTTCCGTACTCGGGTATGATTTCTTCGAAATAGGCCTATCATTGGAATTCACTTTATATAGTGAGCGACCTAATATACCTATATCACAAGTTCTTGAGGCTTACCGAGTGATGCCGCTGACTTTCACTTTAACAAAATTTAATACAACAACTCCAACAATTTTTCTTGGTCTACAGGCTACAATGACTTTGAATTAATGACCTTTTCTTTTCTTCTTCCTAGGCCACCATTAACCCACAAATTGAGAACAGTTCAAATCCTAACTTGAACCCGCTCAACTCCTGAACTAGTTCCGCTTCAAAACCACCAATCCGCAGCCCTGGCTCGCATTTCGTGTAACGATACAAACACGAAATTTAATTGAGTAATTGCTATTTCTATTTTCAGCACATAACATCATACAGACGGACATGGCTATATCGACTCGGCTGTTGATGCTGATCAGGAATATATATTTTTTATGAGTCGGAAATGATTTCTTCTCCCTGTTGCATACTTTTGCACAAACTTAATATACTCTGTGTATCTTTGGTACAGAGTATAATTATTATTTACATTTCTATACAAGTTTTAAAATAATTTAAATTTTTTGAATTTCGAAGTAAGTTTTGCAAGTTTTTAATTTGGTAAGGCCGGTGAATAAAAAAATTAATGAAAATGTTAATGTTTTGTTAATGTTCCCTTTCCATTTTCAAATCATTGATCAATGAAACAAAAGTGGTATTAGAATCGATAGTGTCAGTATTAAAACCAAAAAAAACCTTTAAATAAATCTCCAATTGGTTTGGAAGCCTATGGATATTTCAGATCTAACACGTGAAAAATTTTAAAGCTCGCATCAACATCGCTCAGGATATCGATAAACTTATTGTATAATACGGCGTAGTATTCATAAAACTTGATAGTTTCACACGCAGAAGGCCAATCACTGCATATTGTAAGGTCTCCTTATTTTGATACAGTTTCTCAATTTTTGCTTAGATTGCTGATTGAAGCTCTCCGGCTGTAGCGTAATTTTTAAAAAAGCTCACCCTCGCATTTGCGATCGTTATTTTTACGCTCAGTTTTTTGTTATTTGGTTTGCGAACAGTGCGACGTGCTGTTGATATGAATATTCCCTGCATTCGTCCAGAAGTCTTCGATTTTATTTAGCAATTATACACAAAGGCACTACGATTAAACTCAATGCCAGAAATTCAGACGTCAAACTAATTAGTTATTACTAATAACTTCAATCAAGCAATCTTTGTCCTGACTGATTTACTTACTCACTGGTAATGCATGTGCAGCCAAAATGCTAAGAGATAAGGAGTTGAGATTTGGACACAGGTAATAAGAGTGGAATAAGATAGCGATTCTTAGGCTAAAGAACTCACGCTAACGCATTTTTTCAATTCTTCGGTATTTATTAATCGATGGGTGCACTAGCGGGGTCATTGTGTATTGTAACCATATCCAATCAGGATATAAAATAAAATAAAAAGAAAAATAAAAATTTGCGAAAATATAATCAAATGTACATTTATACAGGGGTGCCACAGAAATCACTTCCGCTCGAAATTCGCGCGAATTGCATTTCACCCTGTCACAGAGCCTGTTTTCGAGTGATTTGAAAACCGCGCACCCTTGAGTCGGCGATTTGTTTAAATAAGACCCTAAAATGCATTTGAATAAAAAAAACCTTATTGATTCATAAAGGGTGATCAATTTGTGAATAATCTACATCAAAAAAATTTAACATTTAGCATGTTAAGATTGTTAAATTAGCATTTTAGTAAATCGCTAGTTAAATTGCTAGTTAATTTTGTCATACCCTGCAACTCACCAAATCGCTCGTATTTCCGTGGTGCCACTTTTTACAATTTTAATGACGAAATTAATCGAATTTTGTTTTAAGTTGTATACAACAGAGTTTTTTGTGTTAAAGCAGAGATAAAAAAACTAATTTTATTCGCAATAATTGTTGCGGTAATCTTTTGCTTATTAATTGTGCAATTTGTAAATCGATTGCTGCCAATTTGAGTTCAATAAAGTGGCAACGTCGGAAAACGCCATTCACTAAACGTCGAATGCATGTTGCCAAAAAAAATACGAGAAGGCGCTAAAATGTAAGTAAATTTGATTACACAGTGGAACACTCAAAATTGCCTGGGAACGGGACTAATAAATTATGAAACTAGAGGCATCATGGAGCAACACCTCATACCCAGTTTTTCTTGATCACGTCAAGTTCGCGTTTCATGGGCACATTTATACTAGCAACACACAGCTACAACATCTGTTGCTGGTTAAAAAAAGGTGAAAGCTAAAATTTTGGAAAATTCACCAAAGATGAAGGGAGTCACCACAATTGTTATACTAAATTCCCGCCTCCAATGGACATGCGGTTAGTACCCCGCCCATAGTGGTCTAACTTAGAAAATGGAATTAATGGAAAACCACTCGATAGAATTTTGTAAGATTTTAAATATATTTCGATGCTGACCAAGAAAATGTATCCTTAAGAGATGGTAACATGCATCGAAAAACCGCGATAGTGGGTACCACATTTGACATCACCGATTATCGAGTCCATATAGGCATAAAAATAGACCGAACTGCGTTTTCAAATACACCATCGAAGCCTTAGTTTGCGGGTATCTTTGTACAAGCAATTGCCTTTGAGCAACATTGACCATTTGGGTATCAGGAGCTTCTCCAAAATTATGAAATTAATCCTTTGATTAAAATTCGTCATTTCCACTACGAAAAAGCTAAATTCTGTCGAAAAATGTCTTAGGTGAACAAACCGCGATACGCTAAGATGCCTTCAACTGAAGTATTCAAATGATATTACCTGTTTTTCTGCTGACAATGAAGCAATTTACTCATAAGATTAATTCCATAATTCTGGTGAAGCTGGTTTTGCCTAAATGGCCAATTTTGCTCCAAGGCAGTTGCTAGTACAAAAATGACTACAAACCGCGAACCAAGGCTTCGTTGGTAAAACTGAAAACGCAATTCGGTCTATTTTTATCTCTAGTTTATGGTCTATATGGACTCGATAATGGGTGATGTCAAATGTGGTACCCACTATCGCGGTTTTTCGATGCATGTTATCATCTCTTAAGGACACATTTTATTGGTCACCATCGCAATATATTTAAAATCTTACAAAATTCTATCGAGTGGTTTTCCATTAATTCCATTTTCTAAGTTAGACCTCTATGGGCGGGGTACTAACCGCTTGTCCATTGGAGGCGGGAATTTAGTATAACAATTGTGGTGATTCCCTTCATCTTTGGTGAATTTTCCAAAATTTTAGCTCTCACCTTTTTTTAACCAGCAACAGATGTTGTAGCTGTGTGTTGCTAGTATAAATGTGCCCATTAAACGCGAACTTGACGTGCTCAGGAAAAACTGGGTTGAGGTGTTGCTCCCTGATGCCTCTAGTTTCATAATTTATTGGTCCTGTTCCCAGGCATTAAAAAAAGTTGAATTTTGTGGCACTGCGTTATATTTCCGAAATGTTTAACATTTTATTTAATTACACTAGTTTACAAAAAAAAAAAATTAAATGACCCATTTCTACTAAAACTATTTTTAAGTGTAGCTTGGATTGGTGATCTCAAAAATCGATTGTAAACATTTTTTCAGGGCAACGTTTTTTAAATATGCATTTTTTTCATTTTTTCGGTAGGTGCACTTGAATTTTATGCGATATCTTAATTCATAATCGTCAGATGGTGTCAAGCAAGATATGAATCGAAAGGTCATTAAATTGTCAATAATACCGTAGAGCATTTATTTCAAATCGGCTTAGAATTTTGAATACAATGATCAAAAATATATTAAAAAAAATCGTTTTTTTGCTCGAAAATGCAGGAAATTTCATTTGTAATCACCTAGGAAAAATATAAAGAAATCCAAAAATATTATAGTTTTTCTTTTGACTTAAGAATTGCACTTCTACAAAGATAATAAGGTATTGATGAAGAAAATCTATGAATAAATATTGAAGCTGGATCAAAATTAAGTGAAGGAACTAACAGTCAAATTTTAGTATTTAAAGCGTATAGAAAATTTTTTTTCGTCTTTTGGTCAATATTAGAAGTGGGCGAATAGCCAGAACAGAACAAAAGTCGAAGAAAATGAAAATTTGTTTTTAAATAATCTCAAAAACACCACTTTTTCAGCACTCAATTGCTCACTGCTCCTATACCTATTTATAGATTTTGTTCATCGATATCTTATTTTCTTCGAATAAATGCGGCTCTGAAGTAGAAAAATTAAAAACTTTTTTTTTGAATTTTTAAATATTTTTCCCAGGCGTTTTGAATCGAAATTTATTACGTTTTCGAGCAAAAAATTGATATTTTTGAAATAGTTTTTATTCTTGTATTCAAACTACTTAACTGATTTGAAAATAGTGTTTTGTGCGATTATTGACCATTCAATTATCTTTCGATTCATATCTTGCTTCACTCCATCTGAACGTTATGAATTGAGATATGGCATGAAATGTAAGTGCACCTACCGAAAAAATTGAAAAAATTCATATTTAAATAACGTTGACGTGAAAAAATTTTTGAAATCGATTTTTGAGATCACGAATCCAAACTACACTTAAAAATAGTTTCTGTAGAAATGGGTCTTTTTGGCTGTAAACTAGTGTTATTAAGGGGAAAGCATCGAGCAGAAGTCCAGAGCGAGATTTTTTTGGCATTCATGAAGGAGCATATGGCATTCATAAGGACATAGCCCGGAATTTCACAAATGGCGACAAGGTAACTGTGGCTGCCGCCTGGAGTAAACTGGCGCGGCAGCTTAATGCCAATGGACCTCCAGTAAAATCGGCTGAGGAATGGCGTCATGTAAGTTACTCTTAGATCATAATGCGCGTTTCTGGTCTTAATGCTGTGGTCAGCAGGTGTGGAAAGACTGGAAATTGTCGATAAAAAAGAATATTACCAGCAACAAGAAGGAGACCAGAGCCACTGGAGGCGGACCGTTTAAGCAGGTGCCTCTTTCTGCCACAGAGGAAGAAATAGCCCTGCTGGTAGACACGTTTGAGGGAGTGGATGGCCTGGCCGGTGCCCAAGTATTTGGTGTAGCTGAGCATGTCGAGAATGACTACAAAGAAAGCAGTATTATTGAAGGAGACAATGCTGACGGTAAATAATTACAGTATTTGTTTAATTTACATATGTATAATAATATTTAAACTCGGTCTTTCCAGAACTCATTCAATCATCTTCAAAGCGGCCTAGGTTGGAACAGGAAGCAAAGGCCACAAGCAGCAAAATCCCACCACTAACTGAAAACCGGCTGGCTCTATGGTGGCGGATGAAAATTTGGTGCTGAAGGAGATAAGAGACGAGCTCAGCGAAATCAGATAAACCTCAGTGGAGATGCTGAAAGAGCGGAAAAAAACGAACTTAATTTTAGAAAAACCATGAATGAATAAACATAGATTGCGACATCCCGCGCACAAAAGTGGTCATCTACTGCGCAGGCACCGCTGACGTCACGGTTCGCGTGCTGCTATTGGTTGAAAATAGAGAGCAGCGCCATTTAAAAAAGAGAGCAAAGCTTGTGACAGTGGGACCAATTTTATAAATTTGCTATTATTTTTTAATAGTATTTAGCTTGTGAATTATCTCATTAAATTCATAGATATATTTATTTAATTTAAATATAGCAACATATAACTAAATAAAACGTCAAATGTTATTGACTGCTTAATAACAAATTACTTACATTTTTGTTTGTTATTTTGCCTGCTGCCGACCACAGTGCGCCTCATTTTATCTAACTGTGTTTTTTTTACAGGGTTGTCGAAACTCTCGAATATCACACGTTTTGTATGTCAATTGTATGGCCTTAATTTATATAAAAAAAAACGTTATATGGTGGCAACTTCGAAAAGCACCGCTGACGTTTTATAACGGGAAAACATGCGCATGTCGCAATCTAAGTTTATTCATTCATGTAGAAAAACTAGTTTTAGTTGATAAAAAAAATTAAATAACATTGAAATTAAACTAAATTAAATAAAACCATAAACCCTTTTAACAAAATATCATCTATTTTAGCGCAGCATAGATTTATAATGCAAGAAATTTTTAAAGGATGATATAAGAGGCTCTCCTGAAGCAGTCGAAATCGGCTTTTTATTACACCAAAAGTTCTCTCGATCACATTTCTGACAGAAGAATGGCGCCAGGGCACAGTGTGTCGTCTAGAACAATCTAGAAAATTAAAATTATTTTATGATGATTTTGTACTTATAAGATCGAAATATAAAAAAAAAATTTTTCAAAGGGGGGGTCGGACATGCACCGTTCGTTAGTTAGGGGCACTTAAAAATTAGAGATGGATTTTCGGTGTAATATTTTATTTATGAAAGTATTTATCATTTTTTTAATTTAAAATTATTCAGTTTCGACGTAGAAGTATCGATGAATTCCAATATTGTGTGTATCATATCGTCAAACTCATTTGAGGCGAAATTTTCTGAACACACATCGAACACTAACTTGTAACTTGTAATGAGACTTACAGTCTATCGAAAAAAAAACCGCTTTGTGCAAATCAGTGCAAAACAAACTTATTCATTTTGAAAAGACCTTGAAACGACCTTCAATTTCGCGTAAAGCACAGATCGAAACTAGCCGAAACTATAAACTTTCAATTCCACTCTTTCAAAAAAAAAAAAAATTGTTGAAAATATGCAATTTTTAAAAGCTTCACAACTTTTTTAGTCAATTAGTTTTATGTCCACTTTTGATGCAAAATTTACTATATATCTTAGCACAATAATTTAAATCAAAAACAATATGGCGAATTTTTTTTTATTTTCAGTTCAATCAATTAAAGTTGCACTTAATTTCCGACAAAGTCATCTACATTTTCAAGCAAAAACATTTCTAATCTTTTATGTCCCGTTACTTTTGAGTTCGCAATTCTTGGTTTTTTTTTGCATTTTCGTAACAGTGGGACATTTTTGTATAACATATGTGAAAATATATTTTTTCTGAGAATTTTTTTTTTTCCTTTTTCATCGTCTAGATGGCTAAAATAACACACTGTGCAGTGGCCGAAAATTAATCTTGGAAGCAATAGCAATTGGCAAAAAGGGGGTTCCAATTTTATTAAATTCTTGCCATTTCAAATTTGAATTTATTTTGTTGGAAATAAACAAAATTAAAATCAGTTGAAGAAAATTTTTTTTATTTCGGATAAATATTATCTGAACTGAATATCTTACAACTAAAAATAATTAAAGCAAAGCTAACTTCTTTTGCCGAAGTTTTAATACACTTGAAAAAGTTCGCTTCAACGGTTAGCGATTTCGACCAAACTTTGCAGATCAGCTTAAAAACATATAATATTAACAATGACCGAGTTTAAGAACGCTAATATTGAAAACAAAAAAGTTTTTTTCACTAAAACCCATTTTCTGACCGAACATTTCTATGGCAGCTACAAGAAGTAGTCATCCGATCCGGTCAGTTCCGACATATTAGCAGTGTGCAGTAAAAGGAAGGCTCTGTGCAAAATTTCAGCTCGATAGCTTCAAAACTGAGGGACCAGTTTGCTTTATGTGGTCGGAGATGATTCCTTCTATGCGTTGCACACTCCTGGGCAAAATTATAATACACTTTTCAAGTGTATAAAAACGCATTAAACATCGCTAGTGAATTCTGTGGCACCCCTGATATACAGCATACCTTATTAGGAAATTTGAACTAGACTTACCAGAGCCAAAAATTTGTTGCCTAAATTTTTACGATATACAGCCATGCTGCAAATATGGACTATAATTGAATTGATTAGGTAATTTTTTAACTAAACAGCTCAAATGTGGACTATCAGCCATGCTCCCATTTTCGCTTTCACAAAACTTTTGCGATTTCAAACCGGTTTTTGGACCAAAATTAAACTCAAAATCGTAAAATTTTTCCGAAAGCGAAAATGTATGCGAAAGGTACTCAGTAGTACTTCTGGAACTTGTGAAATACAGGTATGCATAATAAAGTTTTCAAGACACTATTTGAAAACCATATTTAAAAACCAGATACAGGTTCATATATATAAACGTTGGAAGTCCCGACTGCTGTTATGGCTCTCAAATTTATGAACTGACATATAGCAAATAGCACATTGCGCTAGCTTGTATGGAAACGGTCAAACATACTTCCAGTCAATATATATACTTGAAACTTTGTTAACGGATTTATAAAATCGTTAGATATGGGATATAATAAATTGTGCGTGGCTTAACCCTCAAACTCCCTCCCCTACCATACCATTTTACCAAGTGTAAAAAACAAAGCTATATTAAAATTAGCCATTTGTGCTTAAATTTTGGTTTATTTTGATTTGTTTTGTTAGTTTTTGTATTAAAACCCTTGACCGACTTTCTTACTTGTTTTTTTAAAGGTAATCGAAAATAAAAAATTGAATAGATCGATTCCCTTTAAAAAAACAAGTAAGAAAGTCGGTCAAGACCGACTGTAGTATACTCTGTACCTGCAGAAGCAGCTGAAAGCAGCGCAGCTATGCGCTGCGCGAGCGAGCTTTCTTTTAGTAATAACTTGAGTACCATTTATCCGATCTTTATCAATCCTCCGGCAAATCGATAAATAATCTTGATTACCAAATAGCTCTAAAAGCTACAAGCCATCTATCTACAGAACTGGGAGATATGACGTTTTTCCAAATTGCCGGGGCGGGAGGGGACTTTCAAAAATTTAAAATAAACTTGACCTGCCTGAAAGTATAAGAAGTTCATGTCCCATACAAGTCAAACCTCTATCTCTTACCATACGGACAGACAGACATACGGACATGGCTATATCGACTCGGCTGTTGATGCGGATCAGGAATATATGGGCATTTCAAGCAAAAATAGATATTTTCTAAGTTGATTTCTCCGCATTGAATGATAATTGGCACAAAGGGACCTTATTATGAGAAAAGCTTAACCCAAAATTTGAGCTTTTTTTTAGCTTTTTTGCGAAAGTTCTACGCTTAAAAGGGTGACATAGTGAATTTTTAAAATCTTAAATAACTCGAGAACGGTTTAGGATAGAGCTTTTAAATTTTTTTCAAATGTTCTGGCTTAAAAAGCGATTTAAAAATATATTTTGAAAATTTTTTGTTCAAACATTTATTTGAAATAATTTGATTTCTTCAAAAAAACTTAGTCTAGCAAAAAAGGCCCATCCTTCAAAAATTTTCAAAAAAACTTATGTAAAAGCCGCATTATTTCCAATCATTTTGCGTTTCTGATCATGTCGGTAACTTGAAAATTGAGGAAGTTCTAGCGGTTTTTGTCATGTAATCTGAAAAATATCAGGTTCTTAATTTGCCCACTTACAAAACATGGTCAACTTTTCCAAAGGGATTCCAAGAAAAAATTTTTTCCACCCAATGGCCATATATTACTGGAATGAAGAGTCCGAAAAGTTGACTATGTATCGTACGCGGGCTTATCCGACTTCGTCTGTTTCGAAGTTTTAATACACACTGAAAGAAAAAAGGATAGTTTTTGATGATTCTCAGGATGACTTTTTGATATCCATTTGGACTAGATAGTTAACTATTCTTTTTTGGGATTCATTGGATCTTTTCGAAGTCGATTTATTTTCGAAAAAAGAATATTAAAATATACAAAGGATATTTAACAACTATACATTAGAACTGTTAAAAACTATCCTTTTTTCATATCCATTTGTAACGAAGTTTTCCTGCCGGGGTCTTAACTCAGCCTGGCCAAGGTCAATTACAAGACATTTGTAATTCGCGGGGACTATTGAGAATGATAGGGCGATGGGAGAATTGGCCTTCTTCTAAAAATCCTCTACCATCAATTTCACGCCACTACAATCTACTCTAATAAAGTGGGAGGGGCAGACTAATAGACGGACTGAGAAACCACGTGGTTAGTACCCGACGCGGTTCCGCGGTCTGACTGTGGGACTGGAAGGGGATCGATCACGCGGTTAGTACCCGGCGTAACTGATTCTGGCTTACGGACTACTAAGGAGGGGGAACCCTACTCTACTTAGAACACTATGACTAACTGAACACACGGTTAGTGTCCAGTACGACTGATTCCTAACTCAACGATATCGAGGATATGGCCTAACACTTGGTTAGAGCCCGACGCGACTAGCTGACTGCCTGGCAAATACCCTACGAGTCTTACTAATAGCCTAAAGGTTCTTAGGGGCGGGACAGAGTACGCGGTTAGTACTTAGCGTGACCCTAGACTGTCCTAAGGACGATCAAAGAAGGGACAAGACACGCGGTTAATACCCTACGTGTTTCACTAATACCCTAAAGTCACTCAGGGATGGGGCAGAACACGTGGTTAGTAACCTACGTGTCTCACTAAAATCCAAAAGACGCCCTAAGGGGGGGATAGACCACGCGGTTAGTACCCAACGTGTCTCACTAATACCCTAAAGTCACTCAGGGGTGGGACAGAACACGTGGTTAGTACCCTACGTGTCTCACTAATATCCTAAAGGCACTCAGGGGTGGGACAGAAAAGGGCTTAAAGATTCTCAAGGGTGGGACAGAACACGCGGTTAGTGCCTCACGTGTCTTACTAAGGGCCTAAAGATTCTCAAGGGTGGGACAGACCACGCGGTTAGTGCCCAACGCGTCTAGAAAACGACCTAAAGACTCTCAGGGGGGCTTTCTACAATCAACGGACTGACCTTTGTCTTCTGTTATGACACTGAAAATGCACCACAAATAATTTCATACAACGCACAATATTCTTTTTGAATTCAAAATTTTAATTGCAATTTTTGTTTTCATTTACCGACTTAACTGTACCAGCCCTAATCTAATGTTGAACACCGTGTCTTTTCTTGCTTCTATCTACAAACATCCAAAAACTGACTCCCTACTCGTCTGCCCGCCGAAAACTCATCTTTCGCGTCTGCCCTCCGTAATCTGACCGTACCGTCTCCACGCCGAAAACTGACTGTCCCGTCTCCACGCCGAAATCTGACTCCCCAGCATTTTGGCAAGCACCTCGTCCTCTAACCGACCTACGCCAACATTGGCGTTCTCAGGCCCTTTATCCTCGATCGTTCGCTGCTCTTTTGATATCGATGCTCAGCCAATCTATACCCGCCTCTCTCTCTCGGGGTCCCGTTGCTTCTCTCAACAGCGTCGACCAAACGGCATTTTCGCGTTTGACTATTGCGCAATTCCCTTTTTGTCGCCACGGTGTGTGACTACTGCGCAGACGCCAACGGAGACGGGAGTATGTGTGTGAGCGAGAGGACTGCTCGTGCGACGCTGCCGCGCAAAAGTTGACGGCGATGAGTGTGTGTGTGTGGGTGCGCGCTGCTACTGCGCAATTGTTGGCGACAATGGACGTTCCGTTAAGGGTTCCGTTAGGTCGTTGCCGCCGCTGTTTCTTCGTGTTTGGCGCGCAAAAGCCTTGTGTGTGTGGGCTACTGCGCATATGCCGACAAAGACGGGTGCGCGTGTGTATGAGCGAGAGGGTGGGATGTGGTTCACGATTGTGCCGTGGTGACACGGGCAACGCCTCTGCTGCGGTGACACTACCTAACTTGACTAACTGACTGTATGACACTACCTAACTGCAATAAATGTGTGCTACTTGATTTTCGGGCTCCAGTGCCTTTTTAATATAACTAACAAAAATGGCTTCAGTGCCTATTTTAATGTAAATTACGTAAAAGAAGCTTCGATTGTGGCGACCTGAACTTTTGGGTCATCACACATTGGATCTTTATGAAATATCCTTTTGATCTTTTTTAATATCCAATTCTTAATATCCATTGGATCTTAATGACATATCCCATGGATCTGTTATTATCTTTTAAGATCCATTGGATCTTAATGACGTATCCCGAGGACCTGTTGTAAATATAATTTCCAAATAAAAAAAACAGCACAATAATTTGTATCAATTTATTTCATTTTGATCCTTCGGCAAATCGATAAATAATCTTGATTACTAAATAGCTCTAAAAGCTACAAACCATCTGTTGAGACCGGGGAGTTGAGAAACGAAAAATTCATACGCTTTTTAAGAGCACTGTCTTTATTTAATCACTTAAACTTATTTACATAATAGAAGATAGTTAAAGGCGCTAACGAGGCGCGGATAAGTGTATTTAGTTAACGGCGCTAACGAGGCGCGGATATGTGTGTTTAGTTAAAGGCGCTAACGAGGCGCGGATAGGTATAGCGACTAGCGCGAGCGTTAAAAAAGAACGTGTTCTTCTCTCAAATGATTTTTCCCGACTGACGCTGCGGAGTTGCCACGGTCAGCATCTTAAAACATAAACGTTAATGCTGGCAATGCCGAAGATCATCGACCGCCGCCACATGGCCGTTGGAGTTTGAATTTGAAAATTGTCGGTTGAAGTTAGCCCTGCATTTCGGCGGTAACATTTCCTCCCCCGTCAACGACCGACGGAAGTTGGCCTCCTTTGCCGACGTCTAGAACAGCAATTTTAGCCGCAGGGCGAACCAGACAGAGTACCGTGTGCCGTCTTAACTGGTGCACGGCGCACTTGACCATCTTAAGACTTTACGATGTCAGTAACGATTCCCTTTGGCCAAAGGTTTCTTGGAAAAGTGTCGTCCACTACCACAACCACGTCGTTTATTGCAATAGGGGGCCGCTTATAAAACCATTTGCCGCGTCTGGTAATCGTCGGTAGGTACTCCTTCACCCATCGCCTCCAGAATTGGTCAGCAAACACCTGGGCCTGGTGCCACCTCTGTCTTAGGTCTGCGGCTTATAACCAGTCGACGATCCCAGAAGAAGGTGGTTTGGAGTAAGTGCCTTGTCATCTGCAGAATCATGTGCGGCGCTCCAGGTGGATTGAAATTCCATATTATTGCCGAATACTTTATGATTATCTGATAAAAGTCGATCTTTAGCAGCTCCTCTTTAACAGTTTTCTCAGATGCTTTAAAATTGGTGCCGTTATCAGAGTAAATTTCTCTTGGTTGTCCACGGACTGACATAAAATTATGAAGGCACATTATGCAGGAGCTCGTATCCAGCTTATAGGCGATTTCCAAATGTACTGCTCTCAATGTAAGGCACGTGAAGAGAACACCCCAGCGTTTTTCTTTATGCCTTCCTACGTTGACGAGAATGGGGCCGAAATAATCCACGCCTGTAAAGGTGAAGGGCCTCTCAAAGCTAGCCCTTCTAGCTGCGGGTAGCGGTGCCATCTGAGGAAATTGTGGCGTCGCCTGGTCAATCTTGCATTTTTGGCATCTTTTAGGAACAGCTTTGTAGAGTATACGCAATCGTGGAATATACTAGATGTCCCTAATGATGTTAATGGTTGACTCGTGAAACATGTGGTGATTTTTCTCATAAAACTCCTTCACCAGCAGACATGAAATGTAACTTTCCTTAAGGAGCACAATCGCGTCATCTTTGCAGTTGATTCGGTCCGCTCTGCCTTGAACGCAAATGATCTCGTCCTGGTCAAGGTATACATTCATGTAGTTAATGCGCTGGTCTTTTTCAAAGCTCGATTGGATTAAAGTGAGTTGATCTCCGTTGAATAAGACTTCAGCTGCGCATTCTTGTACAGCAGGATTTTCGCCGAATTTATTAATTCAGTATCCAGATTTCTGGCCGGTTCGACTCCGGTCACCTTAGACTACTTAGACTTTTGCTATCGCTCGATAGAGACGCTTCCAGTCTGAGAAGTATTCAATATTTAATGAAATAATTTCAATTTTTCTCACCAGAAGTACGTGTTTTTTCATCTCTGTGACATCGACGTCATAGCATTCGGGATCTGATCTGGGCCAGCTGTTTTCACTCTGCTTCAGAAAGCCTGGTCCATTAAGCATAAAGTCATTTAGAGATTTGCCTCTAGACTTTGCAGCTGCATCCCACACCAGCCTAATTTTTTGTGGCTTATTTGGATTCAGCGCGATAAATATAGGGCGATGCGAAACTCTTTTACCAGATTCACATTCGTCATCTGGAGATAATTCCATGGCATACCCTTTGTCAACCAAATTATCAATTTGGGCTTGTATTTTGCCGTACAAATCCGCCGCTTTTTTAATTTTGTTTTTTAGACACTCCATTCGTTTTACAGTATTTGAGAAACTTTCGGGCAGAGCCGCATCCTCGTCGCGCCATAGCAATCCTACTTGATAACGACCATCTACCTTTATACAAGTATTTTCAAGGATTTTTAATGCTCGTTTGTCCTCAGCTGATTGTAGATTGTATGGCCGCACTGCATCCAGATTAAAGCTTTCCTTTACAGCTTTATCCAATCTGTCCCAGTTGCATTCACAATGGTGCATCAAAACGCGGCTGCCAGGATTACTAGATCCCTGAAGTGCCCAGCCCAGCATACATTTTGAAGCGATCGGGTCATTCAATCGCCCCTCGCGTAGCCTACGGGGCACTGCTACTTTCCAATTGTTCGCACCAATCAAGATCATTGGCTTAGCATTATGGTACGTTCTCAATGGCAATTTGCTTAAGTGAGCATATTTTTTCACAAGCTCTGCCATGTTTACAGTCTGCTTGGGCAGTTCAAGTTCGGAGACTGTATGCACGTTATTTTACCAAAGCTTTTTATCGCTGTGAGCTCCAGAGATCTGTATATTTGTACAAATGTATTCGTTTTCTGTCCAGGTAGTGTTGCCTGTCCATTGCAGGCACAGGGGTTCTGGCTCACCACCCAATTTCAAGCTTTTAAATGGGGTTTGATCCATTAGAGTAACAGATGAGCCTTCATCCAGGAAAGCATATGTATTCAAAGTCGCATCTCTCCCGTACAGCTTTACTGGGATGATGCGAAAGAACTGCTCCTTGCTGGCGTTACTGTTTTGATGAGCAGTAAGTATTTCGCCCCTGAACCTTTCCTATGGAGCCTTGAATGATGTTCCAAAATACAACTATCGATTTGACATGCTTTTTTAGAAAAGCATTTGCATCTATGTCGCCTTAGACATATTGGACATAGATTACAGTCCTCTACAATGCGACTTCTTTTGCCCACTGCAAGCTCGAGAAACCGAAGACATTTCGAATTGGTGTGCCCATTGCCATCACACATCACACATTGATGTTTGATATCTGGCGTTGGGTTTCTTTCCTTCGAGTCCGTTTCGGCACTCACATGCGTGTTCAAGCTTATTTTCGAACTCACTTCTAAAACCACAGTAGAGGCAGCCTTAACAATATTGTACAACCAGTCGCTAAAGGATTTTATTCGTGGATGCATAGCCCAATTTAGCCTCTGTATTGGTGGAAGCTTATTGACGAGTTCCTTGACAATAATTGGGTTATTTAAATGAATTTTAAGCTACAGGCTTCCATTGTTGCATTGCCAAAGCGAAATCAGTCAGCGACTCCAATTTATCTTTATGGACGCTAATTTGTCCAACCGTTTCGACGAGACGTTCAATGATTTGGTCTGGTCGTCCAAAAAAGGTCCTGAGTGTAGCAATGACTTCTGGTACCATTTTCGGGATTAATAACTTATCCCGGACTAAATTATATGCATGGCCCTTAAGACATTTCTGTAGACGAAGCATGTTCTCTACATCCGAAAAGCCCGCCACTTGATTGCTGTTTTCATAGGAGTTGATGAACATTGGCCAATCCTCCGAACTACCAGAAAACGTAGGCAGATCAGGCGGACATATCTGTCTGGCTGCCATTTGAGTCATGGAGACTCCAAAATATGATGTCATCGGCGCTGTATGTGTGCCGCCCTGTTGCTGTGCTAGCAACATATATTTTTGATCAATATATCTTTGCTCAACCTCGCGCTTTTCTTCAAGCATAGCTAGCAGAAGTTTTTTTTGTTGACTCTGTTGGGTACTAAGTCCAACATCCTGTCCCATTTTAGTTTCCGAAGGTGGAGTCTTAGAAGCGAGGCCCGAGATATTTTTGTTGGTATTTTGATGCTGAGATGTCGCATTAAGAGGCGCAAACTTCAGGCCAAGGAGCTGCCCCTGTATTGGCTGCACCTGTGCCCAGGCATGGCGGACACAGCCAATTTGAGTCTTCTTTATTTCCGTCCATACCAACACATGCAGAATGGTATTGAATTCCACATTGCGCGCACCGCGACCAGTTCTGATATTCTCTAGCCTTTTTTGATCC
Source organism: Lordiphosa magnipectinata (assembly GCA_037044535.1). Lineage (NCBI taxonomy): Eukaryota > Metazoa > Arthropoda > Insecta > Diptera > Drosophilidae > Lordiphosa > Lordiphosa magnipectinata. The sequence continues at coordinate 464,692 of JBAMBO010001951.1, forward strand.
CATGCACGCCCTGCATTCGTCCAGATCCTTTTCCAATGTCATACTTATTTTTCCACGTGACCTACAGCAGCAAGTAAACTGTGCTCTTGACCCGTTGGGGATATTTTATTTGCTTACGCCAGCTATGCCCCTACTCACAGCCTCGCAGGATGGTCGAAAAAGCACAAGTTTAAGTCTCACAGCAAGAATCACTTTTCTTGGAAATGTTTCTTTCGTATGATTCAATCAGGAAAAATCAGGAACCGTTGGTACGCCTCACACTAGAACTGCTGCTTATTTATCGCCGTTCAAAGAGTTTTTTACATATATATGTACCTTGGTATTTTTCGTATACACATCTGGCTTTTCGCTTCGCAGCCTTTTGCACGCATATGAGTATAAAATACACCGTATGTATGTACATATGTGCCTTTCCTTCAAACACGATTGTTATTGCGTATTACGAGAATTTCGTGCTCTGATGAATTTCGTCGATCGCAGCATGTGTGAGTGTGTGTGTGCTTACCGCACTTTTATATGTGTCTGTGTGCTTGACGCTCCTTTTGTGTGTACACCGAACTTTAGTTTTTTATGTGTATGTGCTCACCGCTCTTTTAGTTTTTTACGTACATATATGTACCGTATGTATTTTTTGTATATCCATTTAGCCTTACGCTGCGTAGCTTACCGCATACATATGTATATACAATACACAAGTCGTACATATAAAGCGCACCTTTGAGCTTTCCGCACTTAATTTTCACATACACTAATGTTCTTTTTTAAAGAAATGTTGAGACCGGGAAGTTGAGTAAGGAAAAATTCATACGCTTTTTAAGAGCACTGTCTTTATTTAATCGCTTAAACTAAGTTACATAATAGAAGATAGTTAAAGGCGCTAACGAGGCGCGGATAAGTGTATTTAGTTAACGGCGCTAACGAGGCGCGGATAGGTGTGTTTAGTAAAAGGCGCTAACGAGGCGCGGATAGGTATAGCGACTAGACGCGCGAGCGATTAACAAGAGCGCGAGCGTTAAAAAAGAACGTGTTCTTCTCTCAAATGATTTTTCCCGACTGACGCTGCGGAGTTGCCAACCTCTTAAAATATAAACATTAATGCTGGCAATGCCGAAGATCATCGACCGCCGCCACATGGCCGTTGGAGTTTGCATTTGAAAATTGTCGGTTGAAGTTAGCCCTGCATTTCGGCGGCAACACCATCTATCTACAGAACTGGGAGATATGACGATTTTCCAAATTGCCGGGGCGGGAGGGGACGTGCAAAAATTTAAAATAAACTTGACCTGCCTGAAAGTATAAGAAGTTCATGTCCCATACAAGTCAAACCTCTATCTCTTACCATACGGACAGACAGACATACGGACACGGCTATATCGACTCGGCTGGTGATGCGGATCAGGAATATATGGGCATTTCAAGCAAAAATAGATATTTTCTAAGTTGATTTCTCCGCATTGAATGATAATTGGCAAAAAGGGATCTTATTATGAGAAAAGCTTAACCCAAAATTTAAGCTTTTTCTAGCTTTTTTGCGAAAGTTCTGCGCTTAAAAGGGTGACATAGTGAATTTTTTAAATCTTAAATAACTCGAGAACGGTTTAGGATAGAGCTTTTAAATTTTTTTCAAATGTTCAGGCTTAAAAAGCGACTAAAAAAAAAATTTTGAAAAATTTTTTGTTCAAACATTTATTTGAAAAAATTTGACTTCTTCAAAAAAACTTAGTCTAGCAAAAAAGGCCCATCCTTCAAAAATTTTCAAAAAAACTTATGTAAAAGCCGCATTATTTCCAAACATTTTGCGTTTCTGATCATGTCGGTAACTTGAAAATTGAGGAAGTTCTAGCGGTTTTTGTCATGTAATCTGAAAAATATCAGGTTCTTAATTTGCCCACTTACAAAACATGGTCAACTTTTCCAAAGGGATTCCAAGAAAATTTTTTTTCCACACAATGGTCATATATTACTGGAATCAAGAGTCCGAAAAGTTGACTATGTATCGTACGCGGGCATATCCGACTACCTTGAACATGATACTATGGCTGTTTTCATGGTACAGGGCAGACTGCTTGAATTTTTGAATGAAAAATTCCATCAGTTGCTGCAATTAAGTACTTTTCTGATGGAGCACCACAACAGTATAAAAACGAGAAAGCAAAGCTAACTTCGTCTGTTTCGAAGTTTTAATACACACTGAAAGAAAAAAGGATAGTTTTTGATGATCCTCAGGATGATTTTTTGATATCCATTTGGACTGGATAGTTAACTATTCTTTTTTTGGGATTCATTGGATCTTTTCGAATCCAAAATAAAGTATCCAAAGGATACTTAACAACTATACATTTGAACTGTTAAAAACTATCCTTTTTTCATATCCATTGGATCTTTATACAATATCTTTTTGATCTTTTTTAATATCCAATTCTTAATATCCATTGGATCTTGATGACATATCCCATGGATCTGTTATTAATATCTTTTAAGATCCATTGGATCTTAGTGACGTCTCCCGAGGACCTGTTGTAAAGATAATTTCCAAATAAAAAACAGCACAATAATTTGTATCAATTTATTTAATTTTGATGTCGAAAACACATTTTTGCACCCTTACTTCGGTTTTGTGTGCCAAATCGTTAGTCGTGTGTAGTCTACAAATGCAGCTGTTTACTGAATCCTGAGTTTTGGCTCCCGACGCATTTGTGGTCTTCAAAATAGTGTGAAGCAATATAAGAAGGTTGGTCCATTTTACCTGATAGAAAAAAAAGATAAATATACAGGGAGCCGTACCACTTTAGTTCCAAGAGGTGTTGTTTTTCGGGAAACATTCACATTAAGTCCTTTTGAATCTGTAAAAGAGCACAAGAAAGATATAAAAATACACTAGTATTATTGAAGTACATGTTTTCTATACACATTTACAAGTAGACTAAAATGCGAAAACATCACAGACAATATGTATGCCAATATGCATCTACATGCATGCAAAAAGAAACATACAAACTGAAACTGAATAAAAGTAAACTTGTACATACATATGTATACGTATGAACGCATGCAAAGCATGTACATACATATTTACGTATGTATACGCAGAAAAAGAAATGACCGTGATATTAAAAAACTAAACTAATACATATTTTAATGCATTTATGTATATGTTCATATGTAAGTTTCGTTTATTCAAGCCAGCATACACACTTTAACTTTAAATTTGAAAATGCAATGCAAATATAGTACATATCTTTAAATACATTCATCAATTTAAGCACAAGCACATATCACTTACCTGATATTTATTATTTCACTTCAATTTTACTCTCAACACATTATTTTATGCTATGCATTAGAGTCACTTCGAATGACGCAGCGCTCACGACATCGAAATTCGCAATGTCTTTTTTTTCGCACCAACGGGTATACTTGACTTGCTCGCTATCGGGCTATCGCTTGCGATAACAAAATTCGATACTTCAACCAAAATAAGATCCCGCTCACCCTTTTTTAAGCTCTTTGGACCGTTTTCGCTTAAAAAGGATATGACAGAAAAAAGGATAGTTTATTGATCTTAATTCTTCATCCAAAGGAGCTGAAAAATGTGAAAAGGATATTTAAAAAAAAAGAATCTTAAAGGGGATATTTCGAATAAAATTTCTACGGGGGTCTTTTTTTTCTGTGCTCTTACGAAAGCTCGCTCCAACGGTTATCGATTTCGACCAAATGTCGCAGATCAGTTTAAAAACATATAATATTAATTATGCCCCACTTTAAGAGCGCTCACATTGAAAACAAAAAAGTTTGTCTCACTAAAACCCATTTTCCGACCGATCGTTTCTATGGCAGCTACAAGAAGTAGTCATCCGATCTGGGCGGTTCCGACAAATAAGCAGCGTGCTGTCAAAAGAGGACTCTGTGCAAAATATAATATTAGCTCGATAGCTTAAAAACTGAGGGACTAGTTTGCGTAGAAACAGACAGACGGTCGGACAAAGCTCAATCGACTCAGCTCGTCGTGCTAATAATATATATACTTTATGTGGTCGGAGATGATTCCTTCTATGCGTTGCAAACTTCTGGGCAAAATTATAATACACTTTTCAAGTGTATTATAAGAAGAACTTAGAAAATTTAGTAAACCAATTTATTTTGCTACATCTCACGGAAAAGGTCCTTTTGTAGGGGTAGAGGGTGCGGTTAAACGGCTTGCGAGGTAATACTGCCAGCAGAAAGGAACAAGAAATGAAATACTTACTGCTCAAAACCAAGGCTGCAAACCGGTTCGGAACTGAGCCCCTAAGAACCGGTTCGGTTCCGGTTTTTTTGAGTGCGACGAACCGGACCATGAACCGAACCCATAATATTTTTGACTCCTCGAACCTGAACCCAAACCGGACCATATTTTTCAGAAGTATTTAAGCTTGGAAAAAACCCGAGATTATCAAAAAATTGCCATATTTTTCATTTTAAGAACCCACTTGTCTCTTATGAACAAAATCAAAGCTTCGCGTTTGGTTTTTCTGTAACGACATTCGATTCAGCTTATATTAAAACAAATTTAGTTGGAAAACATTAGTTTATGTGGCCACAGGACCTACAAATGTAAACAAACCTCGCTCAACACACGTTTATACAAATATCTTGTGAACCTGATTTAATTTTAATTCAGCGGTCAAAAACACATATGGAAATTTGGGAATCTTCTCTGGAGCAAAAGCTTGTAAACCTGTGTTATTAAAGTTACACTATTGAAAAAAAGAAAATTATTTTAAAAAATTAGTATTAATAAATCGAAACTATTCTTTTACGTTCAAGCGAACCATGGTTCAAACCAAAACCTTGGGTTCAGGGGTTCCTGGAACCGGTACGCGAACCGAACCTTAGACTTTACAACGGGTTCGAACCCCCGGACCGAACCTTCTGCAAAATTTTTGAGGATTGCAACCTTGTTCAAAACCTTTATCAATGGGGAAATGACCATTTGAAAACCATCAATGTATTTTTTTGCACCACAAAAGATCACGAACAGTGTACAGAATATTTAAAAACCATGGATGACTTTCAAATCATATCTTCACGAAAAAGCATTATAAATCGCGGTCATTTGAGGAATATTTTTTTTGTATCTTTAGACATTCAAATAACATCTCAGACAAAGGTTCATTCGCGGCCCATCGAGAAATTTTTTTTTTTGAATATACTATACCAAAACGCAAAAAATTCTAGACAGAGACCTAGAGGACCTAATGTGGCGAAAACAGTTAGGTAAAGTTGCTGACCATTTAAACGTGGCGAAAGTAGCGCGATCCTGGCTTCCTGCACCTCAAGTTGACACACTTCTTATCGTTGGTGACCCCCGGTCACAAAGTGATGCATCCGCAAATCTGCTAGATAACGTGGAGTCGGGCTCGGTACTTACCACCGTAAAAAATAAACTCCGCCAATGACAGCTGCAAAAACAATTAAATAAAACAATAACAAAAATCAAGTAGCGCCTTTGCGACGCAGTGGGTGTTGAAAAATTAAGTTTAAAAATAGACCTTTTTTTTAGCACCCCTTCGTTAAAGAGTGGTGCACACCGGTGAACTGGACAAAACCCGCAGACGTTGCGATTCCTTGACTTTCTTAATCAATTTAAGCAATATTTCAAATTACTTCTCAGATACTCGTAACATAAGCTAAGGCGTTTCTATTTCAATCAAGAAAGGATGTTATTCCGCCATTATTTTTGGTATGGGCATGTTACAGATGTGTCCTCGACTGCAAGAATATATACAGTCGACATCGTCCATAAAGTCATCCAACAATTCGTCCATTGCTAATTCAAGCTGGTCTGGTGGACATACATTTCGTAAATATTAAATTTGTCGTCATTGCTTTACACCTTCTCAGACAAAATTTCTCAAGCGAAATGAAATGTTTTTTATACTCTGTACCAAAGGTACACAGAATATATTAAGTTTGTGCAAAAGTATGTAACAGGGAGAAGGAATCATTTCCGACCCTATAAAGTACATATATTCCTGATCAGCATCAACAGCCGAGTCGATATAGCCATGTCCGTCTGTCCGTATATCTGTCTGTCCGTCTTTATGAACGCACAGATCTCAGAGATGGTAAGAGATATAGGATTGACATGTATGGGACATATATTTCATATTTATTATATTATTTTATTATTATTTTATTTTATTATTATATATTTATACTTGCAGGCAGATCAAATTTATTCTCAATTTTTGACACGGCCCCTCCCGCCCCCGCAATTTGGAAAAATCGTGTATCTAGCAGTTTCGTAGATAGATGGTTCGTACCTTCTAGAGATATCTAATAATCAGAATCATTTATCGATTTGCAGAAGAAATGATAAAGATCGGATAAACGATACACAAGTTATGAGCAAAACGAGAGCGTAAGTTAAAGTCGGCTTTAACCGCCTTCGATATACCCGTTACTCATGGAAACAAATGTTTAATAACAAATGTGTGCCTGAGGTGGGGCAGCCGAAAAGTATGCAACATTTTGTAATCCAATCTTGATAAAAAATTTCAGGGCTTATTGATATTGCGAATATAAATGAAAGTTTTAAATTTGAGATCAATATCTTAAAAATTGTGGGAGTTATTCAACATTTTTGATTGTGGGGGCGGGGGTGGGCGTGGTAAAAACTAGAAATAAACTTGACAATAGGAGTCTACATTTCAAATTTGGTTGCCCTAGCTCTTCTAGTCTCTCAGATCTAGGTGTTCATACAGACAGACGGACGGACGGACGGACAGACGGACATGGCTATATCGACTCGGCTGTTGATGCTGATCAAGAATATATATACTTTATATGGTCGAAAATGATTCCTTCTGCCTGTTACATACATTTGCACAACTTTAGTATACCATTTTACTCTACGAGTAACGGGTATAAAAAGTTAACCGAGTTAAGCGAGCGACGGCATTAACTGGTACAGAGTATCTTATAGTCGGGCTTAACCGACTTTCTCACTTGTTTTATATTGAAATAAAATATGATGCACCTATACACTCAGCGAAAAATCGCATATAACAATCATATTTGATTTAACTATGCAATTTTTTTATTAAAATCAATTAATATGCACTTTGATTTAACTAGAAACATATTTAATCACCAAATTTTCTTTGCGCCATTTATATGAACTATCCTGGGAATTCGAACTTGAGAATTACAAGTGGTCTCATGTTTTTAGGCAGATGGTGGATTCGATTCAATACAAGTAGTATCTTAGAAGCTTTGCGGCCAGCGCGCGCTATTGTGCAACCGGTAGGGAGGACGTATCAATTGTGTTGAGACCAAGGGTCCCCAGTTCGAATCCCCGCCGAGTAAGTAAACATTTTTTAACACAATTTAATATAATTAGGTGTTTTTCAGAGTCCAACTGGAGGTTGGGTCCAATTGGGGATTCCTACTCTTGAATCAGAACAAAGTAAATGGGTTAAAAATTTAAAGTTACATCTGGCTAGCTCAAGGTCTATGGTTGAGTATAATTCTTTATAAACCAACAAAAATCAACAGATATTAATTACAACATTTTTGGAATAGCAATTGGGTATGTCCGTACAACGATCGCTGTTTCGAGAATAACCAAATTCTCTCATCAGCGGACTTGTTTTTGCTGTTCACACTTCAAACAAACATACCAGTTCGTATTTAAGCCTTTCCAGGCGGCGAATAAAGACATAGGAATTCCAATGTAAATTCGCAGCCCAAATTTTGGCTATTGTTTTTATACCCTTGTAGAGGGTATATTAAAATTGTCGAGATGTTTGTAACGCAAGGAAGAAAGCATCTCCGACCACATAAAGTATATATATTCTTGATCAGCATGACGAGCTGAGTTGATATAGCCATGTCCGTCTGTCTGTCCGTCTGTCCGTCTGTTTCTATGCTATCTCCTCCGTCAGTTTTGAAGCTATCTTAACCCAACTTTGCACGAAGTCTTCTGGTACAAATACGCTGCACATTTCTCGGCTAGATCGGATGACTATATCATATAGCTGCCATAGGAACCATCGGTCGAAAATGTTGTTTTAGTGAGAAATACTTGTTTGTCTTCAACGCAATCGTCCCCAAACGTATTTATTAGTTTTCTATGCTTTCACATAATTCCACCAAGTTTAATCGGACAACTATATAGTATAGCTGGTATAGAAATTGGGTGTAGAAAATGTATATAGGAGGCCTTGTCAAAAATGTGTACATTTGGCCGAATGTACATATTTGTGTCAGTGGAATCAGGCTACTAATTTATATAAATCATACAAGCTACAAGAGTATAAAAACTTCGGTCGAGCCGAAGTTAGCTTTCCTCTATTTTTATACTCTGTACCGAAGGTACATAGAGTATATTAAGTTTGTGCAAAAGTATGTAACAGGGAGAAGGAATCGTTTCCGACCCTATAAAGTATATATATTCTTGATCAGCATCAACAGCCGATTCGATATAGCCATGTCCGTCAAAATCAGTCTGTATGAACGCACAGATATCAGAAATGGTAAGAGATAGAGGTTTGGCATGTATGGGGCATATATTTCTTATACTTGCAGGCAGATCAAGTTTATTTTCAATTTTTGCCACGCCCCCTCCCGCCCCCGCAATTTGGAAAAAACGTCATATCTCCTACATTTATACCCGTTACTCGTAGAGTAAAAGGGTCTACTAAAGTCGTGCAAATGTATGTAACAGGCAGAAGGAATCATTTCCGACCATATAAAGTATATATATTCTTGATCAGCATCAACAGCCGAGTCGATATAGCCATGTCCGTCTGTCCGTCTGTCCGTCCGTCTGTATGAACACCTAGATCTCAGAGACTAGAAGAGCTAGAGCAACCAAATTTGAAATGTAGACTCCTATTGTCTGCACGCAGATCAAGTTTATTTTCAATTTTTGCCACGCCCCCTCACGCCCCCGCAATTTGGAAAAAACGTCATATCTCCTACAGTTTTGATGATAGATGGTTCGTACTTTCTAGAGATATCTAGTTCTTAAAATTATTTATCGATTTGCTGAAGGAATGATAAAGATCGGATGAACGATACTCAAGTTATGAGCAAAAAACGATCAGTTAACACCCACCACCCACCCCACTCATAACCTAAGCATTGCGTTCAGCAGCAATCTTAGTGAGAGAGAGAGAGAGAGAGAGAGAGACGAGTTAAAAAATGTTGCATACTTTTCGGCTGACCCACCTCAGGCATACAGTAAGGCTATTAAACATTTGTTTCCATGAGTAACGGGTATATCGAAGTCGGTTAGAGCCGACTTTAACTTACGCTCTCGTTTTTTACCAATTTGCTGTAATTAATTCTGTTGCTTATGGCTGCTGCTAGGTGGTTGGGCTATCCGTCCAATGAATCTCCTTAGCAGGGCCAAGAGTTTTTTGTAAATACTGTTGTGTTGTTTTTAAAGAATTATACTCAACCATAGACCTTGAGCTTGCCAGATGTAACTTTGACTAAAATCAAAAACAGGTCGCTAAACCCCATATATGTACCTTAAAAATTTAATTTAAGAAAAAAATTTTTTTTAATATATAATATTTAAATTAAAGTGTACACATTTTGTATTTACGAATTCCATATTTAACGCTGAATCAATAGTGAAAATGTTAAAGTCAAAGTGTTAATAATATTTTTCCCTCAGTGTACGTATACGTATAACAATGACAAAACGACAAAAATAACGAGGCAAAACTGATAACAGATTTGAAATCAGGTGGACCAAATTGCTATGCAAACCTTCATGAAGGCCAAAATTAATTGTATTTTGTTTCTTTGTGGTACCATATTTTCCTTTTTAAATTATAACAAATTGTATCTTATGAACAAACTCAAAGCTTCGTGTTTGGTTTTTTTGTAACGTAATTTAATACAGCCTACATATAAACAAACTTGGTTGGAAAAGGTTACTTAAGGTGGCTACAGGAGGACCTAAAAATGTAAATAAACCTAGCTCAACACATGATTTTCCAATTATCTCCTAAACCTGACGTGCCGGGGGATGACGGACCATTGATTTGAATTCAGTTACCAAATATTCGTATGGAAAGTTTGCAATCTTCTCTGGTGCAAAAGTAGGCCTTTATTTGTAAATCTGTGTAGTCGTTTCTTTTCTGTCAGGAGTAGAGCTTCTGTAGGCAGAGATTTATTGCTGTGAATTACATCTAATGTTATTTGTGGACTTTTTTAGTCCAAAAAATTTTTTTAAAAAATTCAATATATGATAAAAAAGTTAAAATTTAACATTTCCCATAAATCCTAGATTCCCGACTTTAGCTTGGTTGATGCGAACGTTTTTTTGTATTTATTATTGTGGTACCATGTAAATTTGATTCTAATATTTAGTTATATGCGTAATACACATACATATATGAAACAACCATAAAGGTATGGCGCTTAGCCTAAAATTGACAACTGAGAGGTTTTGGTGAAAGCTCGTGCACACAACCTTTCGAATCAAGTGACAAGTGGACACTCAGAATTGGTTTTTGAGCAAAGAGCGCACTCAGCGCCCGCCCTACCTTCTTAGTTGTATCAAGTATACAATCGTATGTTGTACACCTTGTGTATACAAATGTATATAGTATATACATATGTACATATATTAATAACCGAAAGCCCCTTGAGAATCTACAGCGCAAAAAGCTTTTCTATCTAAATATTTAAAGCTATCAAAGTTATTTAGTGTTAGACAGCAACTCGGTGCGTTAACATCTTATTTATATTAAGCTTTATTTTAACAAAAGGTTGAGATCATCTTTGTTTCTATGTATGTACACCTGAAGATTCATATGTATATATAAATATACATAGCAGTGATGCATACGTAGTCGTACTAAACAATAATTTTTTACGTAATGTGTTCTAATTAAATAGTGTGCATGAGTGTATGTGTGTACTTATTGTTGTAAGCACATATGTATATATGAGCATACGTATGTACATGTTTTTATATATAAGTGTGAGAATGTGTGTTTTTTTAGAATGTTTCTTGTATTAATAAGACATTGGACAAAGTCTAACAGTGTTTGCTAAAAGTATTATAGTGATTTGTATCTCATACATACATACATACATGCATATAAACAAATAGCGATCGGAATTTTATACAGCGCTCAGGCCTTTGAGGCTAAACGTGTGTTCATCCGAAAGAGCACAAATGGGAAAATGTGACGTCATGTGATGTGTTTATACAATTATCAATGATTGAATGTGTACTCGAATGTACGTTACGATAACAAATCGCGATGTGTTAACAAAATACATAAGGTACATTCATATACATATGTATGTACATTGTACATACATGTGGATATAAATAGACCTCAGGTGCAACACGTAAAACCAAAAGTTTTAATTTATTCTTTCATATGTATGTATATATCAATGTGTGTTTCAAATATTTATAAAGTTCTTTGGAAATGTGTTCATAAATAGTTATTGATCATGCCTCATCATGATCCAATGGCTTGCTTGATGTTTTTTTTACTACACTCAGGAAAATTATCCGTTCTAAAGGTACTGAAAAAGTGTATTTTCTTTCTCAATAGTAGGGTAAGTCCGTTTCTATACTCTGTACCAGAGATCTGCAAGAGTACCTGTTTTTCTAACTGCATCAATACTCACTTTTAAAACGTATGCGGTGTGACAGACCCTCAACATTTGAAGTCAAATCAAAAAAAAAAATGTTATTGCTATTGTTACGAATGAGTGTGTTGTGATCGCGTCTGTCAAAGTGGTTGTTTCTGATTTGAGCGGCAATGCTTGTTCCCGGTAAGCAATATGTGCGTTTTCGGACCCTTTTTTATGAAACTTTTTTATGAGCATTCACTGTCATAATGTGCGCAAAAAAGAGTCCGGAATTAGCGTTCTTTTCTATGAAAACGGTCGAACTTAATGTGAAAGTTTTCTGAGTCTCGTCTGACTCTTTTCAGACATAGATATAAGTGCTTTCACCCTCCCAATGAAGCGTAGAAAAACCTTATGAATGACACATAGAAGTTACTTTTCCTAAAAGGCGCTTTTTCAGACTCATGTTGGAGTGCAACTCCTAAAATGCTCAGACATAAGTGATTTTTATGAACCCGTACTTAGAGAGCACCGAAAACCCTCAAATTTATGTGTTTACTCCAAAAACGCACTTAAGCTCGGCTCTTTTCAGACACATCATTTGGAGCGCTCCGAACTTGGCTTGCTGGGTAGCTTTAATTGCTATCGCTATCTTCTATTTTCTTTGAAAAAGCAACTGTAAACCAGCGATGGTCACCGGTGGCCCCCAGGGGCCGAAGACATTTCGCTTTTTACACATACACGAGCCGACATTTTTTGCAGTGGTTGGAGACACTCGAGTGTGAAAAATATCAAGTACGAATGCAGTACACTTGTAGCTGCGGTGAACTCGTGCAGAACTCTGCTCTGTACTAAAGGTACTCAGAGTATATTAAGTTTGTGCAAAAGTAAGTCCGTCTGTTTGTCTGTCCGTCTGTATGAACGCACATACTGCTGTATACTTGCAGACAGATTTATTTTCAATTTTTGCCACACCGCCTGTCGTCATATTTTCCACAGTTTTGTAGATAGATGGTTGAAACCTTCTATGCTTATTTAGTAATCAGTATTAATTGTCGATCCGCTGAAGAAATTGTGAAGATTGGATGAACGATAGTCGATTTATAAGGGAAACAAGCAATTATGCTGGGTAGCACTGGCCGCAACGGCGATAGGTAGAACTTCAGAGCAGTGTTGTCAAATCAGCTGTTTTTCCGTAATTTCTAGCTTTTTTTAAAAACGGGATTGCGGGAAAAATTTAGAAACAAAAATTTAGAAGGTAGCGGGAGTTTTGGCTTTTTTAAAAAGTATGAGTTGCTTCAGAAGTATGAATTTTATACCCCTCGAGTGAAAATGCACAATATGACAATGATAACTTCTATTTGTTATACCCGTTACTCGTAGAGTAAAAGGGTATACTAAGGTCGTGCAAATGTATGTAACAGGCAGAAGGAATCATTTCCGACCATATAAAGTATATATTCTTGATCATCATCAACAGCCGAGTCGATATAGCCATGTCCGCCTGTCCGTCCGTCCGTCTGTCTGTATGAACACCTAGATCTCGACGACTAGAAGAGCTAGAGCAACCAAATTGGAAGTGCATACTCCTATGGTCTGCACGCAGATCAAGTTTATTTCACCCCCACCGCCGCTCCTACAATAAAAAATGTTGAATAACTCCCACAATTTTTAAGATATCGATCTGAAATTTAAAATAAAACGTATATTTATATTCGCAATATCTATAAGCCCTCAAATTTTCATCAAGATCGGATGATACATAGCCGAGTAAAAAAAAATGGTGCATACTTTTCGGCTGTCCCACCTCAGGCTCACAGGAAGGCTATTAAACATTTGTTTCCATGAGTAACGGGTATATCGAAGTCGGTTAGAGCCGACTTTAACTTACGCTCTCGTTTTTTTTGTATACCCGTTACTCGTAGAGTAAAAGGGTATACTAAAGTCGTGCAAATGTATGTAACAGGCAGAAGGAATCATTTCCGACCATATAAAGAATATATATTCTTGATCAGCATCAACAGCCTAGTCGATATAGCCATGTCCGTCTGTCCGCTGTCTGTATGAACACCTAGATCTCAGAGACTAGAAGAGCTAGAGCAACCAATTTTGAAATGTAGACTCCTATTGTCTGCACGCAGATCAAGTTTATTTCAAATTTTTGCCACGCCCACCCCCGCCCCCTCAATGAAAAATGTTGAATTACTCCCACAATATTTGAGATATCGATCTCAAATTTAAAACTTACACTCATATGCGTAACATCTATAAGCCCTGAAATTTTTATCAAGATAGGATGATAAATAGCCGAGTTAAAAAAATGTTGCATTCTTTTCGGCTGTCCCACCTTAGGCACTCAGGAAGGCTATTAAACATTTCTTTCCATGAGTAACGGGTATATCGAAGTCGGTTAGAGCCGACTTTAACTTACGCTTTCGTTTTAACTATTCTTTTGAAAAATCCACAAATTAACAAGTTTTTATACTCTGTTCCGAAGGTATATAGAGTATATTAAGTTTGTGAAAAAGTATGTAACAGGGAGAAGGAATCGTTTCCGACCCTATAAAGTATATATATCAGAGGTCGCAAAATCTGCTCAACCAAAATTTTCTGCGCGGTCTGCTCACAACAAAGACCGAAAAAAATGAAACGGCATCGCTCAGTGTCTGACCAGCAACCCTCTTTTTCGTTTCTTTCGTGTTCTCGCTCTTCGGTTTCGGGTTGAGCGCAACACACGAGTCGGTCTTTTACTGACCGCGCGAAGCGAACAGAACCGGTTGTTGTTCAGCTACTGAGAGTCAGTAAGTGAGTGAAGCAAGGAAAAAGTCAGCAAAAAAGGTTTTATTTTTGTTGTTGCGTTTGCCTTATGTTGTTGCCTTAGAATTTCGTCACAGGCAAAGCATTAAAGAGGAAGGGAGAAGGTGATATGGCGCTCATTTGTGTGCATATGCGTATGTATAAATAGTCAGTGCGCCGCATAATAAAAATTTCTGTTAAATTCAAAGTATGACATTTGTCGACAAAATGTAAATGAAAATTAAAATACAAATATGTATGTGTTTCAAAACAAAATTAATCTTCATGTATTTTTTTTCAACAATGCTTATAATTACATATTTTTGCATATAACTAAAAAATGAATAAATGAAATAATATGAAATAAAAAAATATTAAGACTATCTCCATGACATATGTTTTAATATCTAAATACATTACGAATTAAGTTTAACAATCAGCAGCGAGCTTATATTCTCGGCGGATAAAGTGGTGCGTCTTTCATTTAAAATGAAATTAAGTGCCGAGAAAGACCTCTCCACCGATACTTGAGTTGCCGGTGTTGCTAAAACCACTTTTGCAACCTCAGTCAAATCGGGTGACTTAAATTTCAAGTCACGGTAAAATTCTTTAATGTTTGCCGTTAATGGTAATCGACCATAAACCAAACAGAAATTTTCAATTTCCATGTAAAGTTTGGATAGTCTCTCCGAAGCATCTTCTCCTTTCACCTCTTGCACAGTCTGCATTCCATCTAATAACGTTGAGAAAAGTGATGTTCCCTGAGAATCAATGATGCTGCTCGTTGAGGAAGGAGAATGGGAAATGGCATCCACTTCACAGTTTACTGTAGCATTAATCTTAATAAATATAGGAATATTATATATTAATTAATATTATATATTAATTAATATTATACATATTATGAAACATTGAACATTGGTTAGTATTTAACAAGGACGATTTTATTAGCCACAATCACAAATATACAAACACATATTTCCTTCTAGTAGACGAGACTTGTATGTTTCAACACCATTTTAGATAATAATTCAGTGCCTTACTTGATTTAAATTAAAATAACGACTAGCTATTTTTTTTAAGTTCTGTTTTGCCAATGTTTTCTGCTGATCAGTTAAAATCAAATTAATCCTTGGGTCAAGGTAAATTGCAGACAATAAAGCTTCGTTTTCAAGCAACTTGGATTCACGCATTTGGAGTTGAGCTAATAATTGCTTGGTTATAACGTTTTCGGTGTTTTGACATTTCAGTCTCAACTCCATCCATGCAATAAAAAAATCACTATACGCTAGTTGCTCTTCTTGGAGTTTAAGGGTTGTATCGTAAGCATCTTTAAATGCATTAAGGTACAGCTCAACCCAGTCCCAGTCAACGTCTAAGAAAAATGTGCTTTCCATCTCAATAAAACTCCTCAACTCAAAGAGTTTAACTAACATCAAATACGTTTCCAGAGTTGGAATGATTTTTTTATGCTCGATCAAGGTACGTCTGAAATAAGATCAATTATATTGTCATATATATAAAAAGTCTTGCGGTATTTCCGCAAGCTTGTCTTTGCAAGCGCGTAGTTCTAGTTGTATTCGTCGCATCGGCTCACGCTAGAGCTTTTTGGAAAGCTCTTTTCACGCGCTAACACGTGTTTGATTTATTGTTGTTTGTTTTTAGTCGTTCGTGAGTTATAGCGTCGCAAACATGGAGCAAAATAAAGAGAAAATACGGCATATTTTACAGTACTACTACGATAAAGGCAAAAATGCATCTCATGCTGCCAATAAAATTTGTGCAGTTTATGGACCCGATACAGTTTCCATTTCCACCGCACAACGATGGTTTCAACGTTTTCGTTCTGGTGCAGAGGTGATCAAAGATGCGCCACGGTCCGGAAGGCCTGTCGTCGAAAATTGCGATAAAATCGCTGAATTGATCGAAAGAGACCGGCATAGTAGCAGCCGTAGCATCGGCCAAGAGCTGGGCATGAGTCATCAAACCGTTATAAACCATTTGAAGAAGCTTGGATTCAAAAAGAAGCTCGATGTATGGGTGCCACACGACTTGACGCAAAAAAACATTTTTGCCCGTATGGATGCATGCGAATCGCTTCTGAATCGCAACAAAATCGACCCGTTTTTGAAGCGGATGGTGACTGGCGATGAAAAGTGGGTCACTTACGACAACGTGAAGCGCAAACTGTCGTGGTCGAAAAGCGGTGAAGCTGCCCAGACGGTGGCCAAGCCTGGATTGACGGCCAGGAAGGTTCTTCTGTGTGTTTGGTGGGATTGGCAGGGAATCATCCACTATGAGCTGCTCCCCTATGGCCAAACGCTCAATTCGGACCTGTACTGCCAACAACTGGACCGCTTGAATGCAGCAGTCATGCAGAAGAGGCCATCTTTGATCAACAGAGGCCGAATTGTCTTCCATCAGGACAACGCCAGGCCACACACATCTTTGGTGACGCGCCAGAAGCTCCGGGAGCTCGGATGGGAGGTTCTTTTGCATCCACCGTATAGTCCGGATCTCGCACCAAGTGATTACCACCTATTTCTGTCCATGGCGAACGAGCTTGGTAGTCGGAAGTTGGCCACAAGAGAGTCCTGTGAAAATTGGCTCTCCGAGTTTTTTGCCAATAGGGAAGCGAGCTTCTATAAGAGGGGCATTATGAAGTTGGCATCTCGTTGGGAACTCGTCATCGAACAAAACGGCGCATATTTGACTTAAATCGCATTATTATAACCAATTTTATGAACAATTGAAAATTCAATAAAAATACCACAAGACTTTTTTGACAACCTTATATATACAAAACAGACCAACAAATACCTATATTTTCCTGTACGCAGAGCTTTGCATATTTGACGGCATGCATGTACTTTTTGGCTTATGTCGTCTTTCTTGTTGACGTCATACACACACAATTGCAATGTGTGTGCTGCACATCGCACAAGCTGCACATTATTTAACGCCATGGAATCTAACATATCCATAACCTCGTTGCCCTTGTCGTCATCAGTTAACAGATCCTGTATAGCATCATCATTTAAAAGCTCAATAGCCTTCACCATATTTCTGCCATTGTCGGAAGTAATGCTAAGCACCAAATATATTTATTAATATACATATATATATATGATTATTATTAACTATCTAAACAAATTTTCTTTAATTATTTTGTGTATACCCTTACCTGAAAATTTGGTCAACCTCAATTTCGTATTCCTTGATAATCTCCAAAATTTTGTTTTTAATATAGAGCCCGGTATGCGACTCAAACAACTGGACCATTCCAAGAGTTTTCACTACGATCTCAGTATTTTCCAATGTAGACTACATTATTTGTAGGTTAATACCCAATATGGATTTCTCCATTCTAGTTGCTACATCTATTTTGAGCGATATAAGCTTCCGCTTAACAGTAGCTTTTATATCCTCTTTTATAGCGATCTCTTTCACTCGTACATGGTCCATTATGCTCCTGGAAGTTATTGGAGACATTTGTAAGGCATTGTATATTGGGTTTAAAATATCGCGAAACCCTTCGCTATCCAATAATAAAAATGGCCTTCCATCAGTTGTGACAATTTTTACAAGAGATGCAATTATTGTCTCTTCATTTGTCTCATAAGATATTTTTCGTTTTTTCACAATCTTTTGCCCTTCGTTTATCAAATTAACATCTTTAACTGATTCGAAAATGTGTTTATGCTTTGCATTTAAATGCCGCTTTAAATTGGTTGCATGGTGGCCAGTTAGTTTTGCATCACATACGTTGCATATTGATATGTTTGTATTTTTATCATATTTAAAGAACAAATTCACTTCACGACTCATTTTGATAAGCTTGCACAAAATCACTTTAAATCGACAGCTCCGTATTTCTTTTGTTTTGCCCATCCACGCCTAGCTATCCACACGCGCAACTCACATGCATACATACATGCGCAAAAGACCATTTGCCGAGTTTTTACGACCGAAAAGGTCTCGAGTGAACACTGAGCCGAGCGAGCGACCAAAAGCGGTCGGCGGTTGAGCGAAGAGCAAGCCAAAGAAGAACGAAGTTTGTGTGTTTTTTCGCAACAGTTACGCATCGTGTCAGTGAATGAGCGGTTGTTTTCTGACAACAAGCACGAGAGAGACCGATTATTGCGACCTCTGATATATATTCTTGATCAGCATCAACAGCCGATTCGATATAGCCATGTCTGTCTGTCCGTCTGTCCGTCCGTCCGTCCGTATGAACGAAGAGATCTCAGAGATGGTAAGAGATAGAGGTTTGACATGTATGGGGCATATATTTCTTATACTTGCAGGCAAATCAAGTTTATTTTCAATTTTTGCCACGCCCCCTCCCGCCCCCGCAATTTGGAAAAAACGTCATATCTCCTACATGCTGAAAATCTCTGCATTCGTTAACAAATCGACATACTTTCGGTTCACTTAGTTTTACAACCAAAAAATCAAAGCATTATTCCCTTTTTGGAAGAATTTTCAGTAGAAGATATTGGGGAAACAAATATTTATATGTTCATGTTCATATGTTTATATGTTATATGTTCTCATTTTTAAATTATTGTCAATGTCAATTTTGACATAATTGACAAAATTTATTTCCTACGAGTGATCCGCTAACGCACCATTAACGGTGAACGATTTGATATCTCGGGACGACCGGGGAAGTCAAGTGTAGTAACTGGAAATGGAGTATTGTGGACTACTCAAGGGAAATATGGGCTGACGGCTTTAAATGCCATGCCCAGAAGCATATAATTATTTACTTATTTTAAAGATATTCATAAAGTCACTAGGTGCACTTTCCTTGTTAACACAAATTACAAAATAATAAATAATACTACTACTACTACTACTTCGACTACTACTATTTATATGTTGTGAAATGGGAGAACAAAAACAAAACGCTTTCAATGACTGGAGGTTATCAATGATTTTTTGAGTGAGCCTAGCTTGCGATTCAGATGTTGTCCTTGTTATGGTACAACGCTGAAGTTGAGCATGTCTTCGGTCACGTTAATATGGTAAAAACAAAACTCAGAAATCGACTTTTTTTCTCGACAAAAGTTGGCAACACTGATTACAAGTTTGTCATAGTTTGTTCTAACATTTGACTTTCAAGATCAAACTCGGCAAATGCGATAACAGTTTGACAAAGAGTGTTCACATTGTGTTTATACAGCACACAAACTTTTCGAAAACTTGACCTGTCAAACTCGTCAAATCAATTTGCAAATGCGTTTGACTGTAAGTAAATAAAATCACACACAATTTTGTCATATTTGACAATCTAATTTGCTTGTGTGAACTTGAGATAAAGTCGGCTCTAACCGACTTCGATATAACCGTAACTCATGGGAAAAAATGTTTAATAGACTTCCAGTTTTCCTGAGGGGGAAAGCCGAAAAGTATGCAACAATTTTGTAACTCGGCTATTTATTATTCGATCTTTATGAAAAATTAAGGGATTATAGATATTGCGAATATAAAAGTGGTTTTTAAAATTGAGATCGATATATTGAAAATTTGGGAAGTGCTCGCGCGCTTTTTTATACACTTGCAAAGTGTATTATGATTTTGCCCAGAAGTTTGAAACGCATATAAATATTCATTTCCGACCCCATAAACTGTATATTTTCCTGATCAGGGCGACGAGCTGAGTCGATTGAGCTTTGTCCGTCCGTCTGTCTGTCCGTCTGTTTCTACGGAAAATAGTCTTTCAGTTTTAAAGCTATCGAGCTGAATCTTTTTGAAAAAAAAACTTTTTTGTTTTCAAGTAAATCGTTCCTAAGGTCGGTGATTCTTAATATTAAACGCTTTCAAACTAATTTGAAAAAGTTGATCGATATCTTATTGTTGCCATAGGACCGATCGGTCGAAAATGGTTCTTTTTAAGAAATTGTTTTGTTTTTATTGTTAGCGTCCTAAAACTCACTGTTTACGTTTTCTATATGCTTTCAAATAGATTCGCAAAAATTTGTTCGAAATCGGATAACTATATCTTAAGGCTACCATAGGACCGATCGGTCGGAAAATGAGTCTTAGTGAGAACGTTTTTGAACGACCTTGTTTTTGGCTGCATTGATTGCACTGTGCAACACTAAAAAGTTGATGGAGTCGAGACCAAAAAATTCTGAAAGGGTATGATGGTAGTACAAAAACCTTCACTGGATTTGGTCTGGTTAGCTGCCGTTTTCTATTTATTGCACTTTGAAGTTTTCAGCTTCTGATTGGGATTTGCAACTCCATATCTCGTAAACTGTTTGGAATTTTGCTTTGACGTCTTAGACGAAGTTGTTGCTCTTGGCTAAGCTTACAAAACATTCTTAAGTAGCAAGTCAAAAAGTCACATCTTTATACTAAAAAATACAAAAATGTCTTAAAATCCTAATGTTATCCCCTCATTTTGTACTGTTTTTCATCTTTGTCTTGAAAACTGTAACGAATTTGACTAAGCAATGCAGTAAAAAAACGTAGCTTGGACTTAAATAAACCAACGATTGGAACATACCATATTCATGCGATTGGTCCTTCGTATAGTTACGGGCCCTTAAGCATATAGAATTGGAACCAAAACTAGAAAAATGACATTTTTTGGTACCAATTGGCTGACACAGTCAAAAATTTCGATTGGTTTGTATTAAATCAAGAAAATAGTAAGAAATAATAACTTAAAAATTGCAATTAAAAAAATTTAATAATTTGTACTTTTACCGAAAATGTTAGATTTTTCGTTTTTTCGTGTTTATTTTGGTATAAGCTACAACTTTGTACTGTATTACTTGTCAAAATTTGAAACAGGTTTCAAGATGAAGTTGAAAAACTGTAGAAAAGTGGTCAAAACTTGGCTTTTTTGCGCAACATTTGTAATTTTGAGTACGAAGAACTATTTTTTTGGATTTGCTACAAAGAAATGATTTGTAGGCCAAGCCAAGAGCAACAACTATGTTAAAGATTTTAAACCAAAATTCAAAATAGTTTACGAGATATGGAATCGTTAGTGCTACTCTGAAACTGAAAAGTTCAAAGTGCAATAAAAAGCAAACGGCAGCTAATCAGACCAAACCAAGACAGGGTTCTACCATCACACCCTTTTAGAATTTTTTGGTCTCGACGCTATCAACTTTTTTAAGTTCAATAATGTGTCACAGTGTTGTCCTACCTTGTTAGGGAAGATAAATTTAAATGTACCAGGCAAAAATCTTAGAACCTTCCAACCCTTTTCCAACCAATTTTCCCGAACTAATTATTCCCTTAATGACCTATATCTAGGGCTCTTAAAAACTCCTTACCCATTGGCATGCGATATGAATTCGACTCCAATAGATCGGCAATCAAAATTTTGTTAGCTGAATACCTTCTTTCCTTCTTTTAGAAACTAATTTTAGTTATACAATTTAAGTTTAAAAATAGAGTAGCCAGTTAAGATCTTTGTTCAATTGGCGAATAAACAAATAAATAAAAAACTTTGTTGTTTTCAATTTTTATTTTTCTTAAACTCGGCGATTGTTAATTTGATATGTTTTTAAAAATATTCCCGAAATGTGGTTGAAATCAGAAGATTATCTGTCGGAAAATGGGTTTTAGTTAGAAAAACTTTTGATTTTTAAGTAAGCGTTCTTAAACTCTCACATTTCAAAACAAGTAAGAGCGTTGTAGTCGAGTTTCCCGACTACAAAATACCCTGTTCAATTGAGACACACATGCAAACACACTCTCATACACAAGCGCATGCACACATACGAGCGCACACATACACACACAAGCGCGCTCACACGCGCATAAGCTAAATTGTTTAATAACTTTTATGTTTTTGCTCGTATCTTATTTTCCTTTGGAGAGTAGTTAGATATAAGGCCTAGGATGGTATATATTAAGCCACCAGGTTCTAACTTTAAAATTGTGGCTGTGACAGTTTTTTGCGGTTTAAGAAGGGTGGGGGTGGAATTTTCCAAATCTGAAACAAACTTGAACTGGGTACGGTATACACCTATGTGCATGCCAAAATTTGTGTCTCTATCTCTTATGGTCTCTGAGATCGACGCGTTCATACAGACAGACGGACAGACGGACATGGCTATATCGACTCGGCTGTTGATGCTGATCAAGAATATATATACTTTATAGGGTCGGAGAAGCTTCCTTCTGGCTGTTACATACATTTGCACAACTTCATGATCCCCTTTTCCCATTTTTAATGGGAAAAGGGTATAAACAGCATTTGCAAGGGTATAAAAACTTCGGTACAGACGAAGTTAGCTTGGCCTTCTTGATTTTTTTTTTTATTTTTGCCTGCGGCGCAAAACCACGGAATTTTTCATCTTCGTATGTGGTGCATCTATTCATTTCCTCTTCAAAATGGACATCTTCATTAATAATATTTTCTTCTGAGAGGTCATAAAGCTGCCCAATAGCCAAGAAAATCGCAAGTATACGCTCTGGGTGCGTTTTATAGACTTTGTAAAACTTGAATTTCGCCAGATATCCAAAGTATTGGTCCTTTTTTCGGCCAAAGTGAGGAATCGCAACCACATCACGAAGCGGCAAATGGCCTGAATACTAGTTTTTGAACCCGCGAAAAAGTATTTTTCCGCACGGATTCGATGTAGCCGCACTGTCTCCTGGCATGCTTCTTCTTCTTCCCGTCTAGTTCAACGTAAGCCCAGCATCTGTACATCAAACCGGAAGGACGGTTTGACAGTTTGCACATATTTCCGCACTTTGGACACAATTTTTCTTTACGGATGACATTGTGTTGACATAAGAAATCCATTATCTCATCCGAGCTCATACTCAAAAAACTTGAGCAAGAATACTTGCACACCGTACAAAGGCCCGTTTCTCAGCAATATTCAGTAGACTTTGACAAATTTAAACCAAATTTATTTTAAATTAAACACATAATGCGAAAGCACATGCGATTACATATATTTTGTATAGACAAAAATGCAAACTTTAAAATTCAATAGCAAGAGAACCGCGGGTGACCGCCAACTGTTTTCTGCACGTAAATTCTTCATAATTCGCGGTACATCGAGGACATTTTTTTCAAAATTTTTGGCCATAATGGACCTATACTAAACATTTACCCAGACGAAAACGGCTATATCAACTCAGCTCGTCATGCTGATCAAGAATTTATGTGGTCGGAGATGCTTCCTAATGGACAATTTTAATACAACCTCTGCAAGGGTACAAAATTATTCGGTTAGGCTAGAAACTCGGCTGTATGCGAAATAATTTGTAATGTGATATTTTGATTTTGGAAAATCAGCGCCGAAAGGTGGGAAACGGTTTGCGGGGTTTTAATGCTTTCAGTATGAAATGCATGTAGGCTCTATGTGTCAAATACAGGGATTAAAAACGAAAGGATTTACGTTATCGGTTGCGGTCTCAGACTCGGCCGATAGCTATATTTCGGTTACGGTTATATCATGGTTATATCCATTTTCTATACAGTTAAAATTATCTTTAGGCCAATATAAATGCTTTGTTAAATGGAATGCAGGGTGGTGGGTGGGGGGTGTGTGGTGTGTTAACAGTCCGTTTTTTCCTCATAACTTGAGTAACGTTCATCCGATCTTTATCGTTTCTTTGGCAAAACGATAAATAATGCTAATTACTAACTATCTTTCATCGAGCCATCTATCATCAAAACTGTTGGAGATATTACGTTTTTTCCAAATTGCAAGGGCTGAAATGAAAAATTTAAAATACTTTATAGGGGCGGAAATGATTCCTTCTCCCTGTTATATACTTTTGCACAAACTTAATATACTCTGTGTACCTTTGGTACAGAGTATAATCATCGATTAACGGTAAGATTTTGCATTGCCGATGACATCTGCATTCCGTATATCCTCCAAATATCCCTGAATATTAAAAAAAAAAACAATTTACAAAATTCAAATGCAATCAAATCAGCGCAGTGTGACCGTTTCACATTTGGTAATATTTTGATGAAGTGTGTTTTGGCGTTGAATAGTCACACTGCACCGTCCTTTACCCTCCATCGTAATTAGCTGTCAATTCCGCTAGCGGACGGTTTAGTTTGTTTGAGTACTAAGCTTTAATCCCTGTCCAAATAAATGGGAAAATAATTCTCCATTCTTGGACACTCACGTACAAGGAGGGAAAAACAGTTGGGGGGAGAGGGTTCAAGGCCAATCGATATTTTCTAGCCGATCTGAATAGAATTCCGATGGTAAGTCTCGCCAGGGCGTGAAAAGTTCCGAAAAATTCAGCATGCAAAAAATTATTTTTTATCCGATTGACTCCACACTCTTGTTGTGAGGGTAGTAAGCGACATAATTTGTGATGAGATTTTCCAAAGTTGGAAAATCCGCCCCAGGATGGAATGAAATTCGGTTTGCAAAGTCAATGGGCTATATAAATTTGAAAACCATTCTGAATTACCGTCAAGGTCGAAAAATAGGGGGGGGGGGGGGTTATTTTGTTGCCGATCTGAATGAAATTGTATGGAAGCACTGGTTAAAGATCACTAACAAATGTACTTTATATTACAGATTTTTTAAGACGAGCCTTACCACTGGCCTCAAGATGAGCTGGAATGGACGATCTTCTAGTCAAATATCAATACACAACTATCCCGAGCACTTGAATCCATTTTATGAAGATGAAAATCATAAACGCTTACGATTTTGGAGCTTAAAAAAAAATAATAATAGCGGAAGACGCAGTAGTTTTTCAATTGAAAATTTGAGAGATCTATGGTGAGTTTACCAATCGAATAATACGAACATATGTGTGCGTTCAAAAGGGTTGTTACTGTTATCATCGATTAAAAAATACCATACTAAAGCTCTAACTGATTCATTGGCTTGTTTTTATTTTAACGAAATTTTCTGTCAATATATTTCGCAGTTATCGAATAAAGAAGCTATAACGAGTAACGTGCTTTTGGTTTTTTTTTATGGAAAAAACATCGACCTAAATGCTGGTTTCTGTCAATCGAACACCTCCTCCTTCTCTAACCGATTATAAATATTGGTTTACCGATTTTAAACGCGTTTGTAGTAAATTAGTTTTAGTTTAAATTGAATAAGTTGAAGAAGTTGGCAGCCCATGAACTTAAAAAGTAGTAGTAATTCATTTTCGTAAACAATTTGCGATTTTTAGACTAATTTTGTACCGAAAAACGGTTTTAAATCGCAAAATTTTACATTACACAAGTGACCTTTTACATTATAACCGAGATGCTGCCGCACTTTGCCATATTGAAAAGAAAAGTATCAGGGACCTGTTTGTGGCTTTAACTGGACGTCCGGTAAACATTCCCTGTATAAAAACTATACGATCCATGCTAGATAAGAGGAAGGCAGACTATCAGCCGAGCGCAAAATTTTACATTACACAAGTGAAAATGGGAGCACGGCTGTATTAGAAAAATACTCATTTTATATGTACGACTGCCGATATCTGGAGTT
Source organism: Lordiphosa magnipectinata (assembly GCA_037044535.1). Classification (NCBI taxonomy): domain Eukaryota; kingdom Metazoa; phylum Arthropoda; class Insecta; order Diptera; family Drosophilidae; genus Lordiphosa; species Lordiphosa magnipectinata. Next base: position 490,536 of record JBAMBO010001951.1, read on the forward strand.
GCAATAACATAAGTAACTTTCGTGTAGACGCCCACTTTACCTATATAGATAACAATCTACATCGTCATTCTCTCGTGCTTGCTTATAAGCGTGTTCAATTTTAGCACACACATGAAACTATTGCTACTATATTAGCTGAAAAAGTTTATAGCAAATACCGACTTCTGAAGCTTTTAAAGTGTACGGTTTTGAAGGAAACACGCGAAGTCTGAGTTTTTAGACGAGTCTGATTTAACGGTAATAGAGTGGGATAGTTCAGATGATGCTGAAACTATTTTTCTAAGGCACTTTAGATGCGCTTCGCACGCTTTGAACTTATTTGTTACGAAAGGTTCTGAACAGGCTTTAATAAACACATTATTCAAGCGGTTGTACAATTCTTCCTTAGGGAAAGCAACGGCAACTTGGAATGCTGTTAGCAGATCCACACAAGCAGCACATGAAGTTGAGAACAGTAGCAGCACCAGATGAAACAGTTTTCATGACAGTTTTCAACGAATTGCATGAATTGAATAATGTTACTGACATTTTGCTTGAATAATTTTATTATGTTATTATGTTATATTTTAATTATGATCAATTTAAAGATGTTATTAATAAAAAAATTTTAAACGATTTTATTTTTTAGAAAACATGACTGCAAGCGAGGCAAAGACCTTTGCTTTAAATTGATTAATTCCAAATAAAAAAAATAGAGGAAAGCTAACTTCGGCTCGACCGAAGTTTATATACCCTTGTGGCTTGAATAATTTATATAAATTAGTAGCCTGAATCCTCTGACACAAATATATACATTCGGTCAAATGAAAATTTGTTTGACACGGCCTCCTATATACATTTTTTACACCCAACTTCTATGGCAGCTATACTATATAGTTGTCTTATCAAACTTGGTGGAATTATGTGAAATCATAGAAAACTTTTAAATACGAGGTTTGGGGACGTTTGCGTTGAAGACAAACAAGTTTATCTCACTAAAACAACATTTTCGACCGATGGTTCCTATGGCAGCTGTATGCTATAGTCATCCGATCGGGCCGGTTCCGTCAAATGTGCAGCTTATTTGTACAAAAAGTCTTCGTGCAAAGATTGGTTAAGATCAGGGCTTAATCCCGAAACGAATTTCGGTTCCGGTACCGGTACCGTACGTACCGAAATGGATGTTTCGGTTAAAGGTTCTATTTCGGTTTCGATACGGTACCCGGATTTTTATTTCGGTATACCGGTACGTACCGGTATAAGTAGTACTTATTTTTAATATTGGAAAAATTTAATTCTGAGATAAATCAAATCCATTTTATTTATGGATAATATAACGAGTCAAAATTTAATTCAATTGTGGTTGAAGCCATACAACATCTTAGAAGATTCATTATAAATTTTACTGGAGCAGAAAACAAGACTTTTGATATCACATACAATTGTGGGAACTCTGTAGATGATTTTGACCACCAGTTAAGAATGTTTTCATGGCCAGCAAATATTTTGGCATCCTGACCAAAACTACGATGCGCTCTGCAAAGGTAAAAAAAACCGAAACTGTGCCGGTACCAACGTTTCGGTTTCGTTCCGGTGCTATTGGTTCCATTAATAACGGTAAACGGTTTTCGGTTCTCAAAAAAAAAGTAGTATCGGTTCCGGTTCCGGTATTAAGCCCTGGTTAAAATAGCTTTAAAACTGACGGAGGAGATAGCATAGAAACAGACGGACAGATGGACATGGCTATATGAAGTCCGCTCGTCACGCTGATCAAGAAAATATGTATTATGTGGTCGGAGATGCTTCCTTTTACAAACATCTCGACAATTTTAATATACCCTCTACAAGGGTATAACAACAAAAATGTAAGGTGTTTTAAAGATTGACTTGTTAAAAAAATTTGGAAACAGTTGTCAATGAGAGATCAAATACAAAGGATTCAGAAGACTTTTACGATACCAGTAATGGAAGATTGGATGAAACTGAAAACTCTAATATTGCATATAAATTCTTAACTTATCTTGCCGATTATAGCAAATCTTTTGAATCTATACTTAAGTATGCAAATAACTGTAATGTTTTTTATATGTATAATACCATTCTGCCTAGCCCTGCCCCTATCGAAAAAATTTTTAGCAGAAGAGTCCAAACACCTACACCAAAAAGAAATATAATAGGTGACGAAGTATTCTAAACTTTTGTTATATTTAAAGAGGGAGATGGTATACACTGCTCGCCACTTGAATAGGACACCTCTAAAGTCGATTTTCTATAGTTAATTGCTGCTAAACCAAGCCATCTAAGAAAATAATTTTTGTTTTCTTATAAAGTTTATTTAAATGTAGTAATTATACGAAAATTACAAAATTATTCAAAAGTTGTAAGTATACAAAAAACATTGTTAACCAATAAGTAACAAATTTTGGAGTCTTCATTTTGCACCACTTGAATAGAACACTTTATCTAAAAACCATTTAAGAATATTTCAATCCTTTTCAAATAACAATATTACCTAAATAAGAAATTACTAACATGTTTTTAAACCAAAAAAAGTTTTTAATAGTGTGTTGAGCCTCCTTTTTTCTCCAAAACCTCACACATTCGGTCTGGAAGGGATGCATACAATTTTCCCAAATAATTCAACGATACCGAGCCCCATGCTAATTTGATAGCTGCATTTAGTTCATATACTTCACGTGTTAGGTATCCCCACACATTCTCAATGATATTCAAGTCCGGTGAATAGGGTGGCCAGTTTAATAACTCCACGTTTTGGCTCGCTATATACGATTTAACAATCCGGGCCGTATGTATAGGGGCACTATCATGTTGATAAATCCATTTTAGATTTGCAAAAAGAGTTTGGAAGTGTGGAAAGGCCTCTTTCAATATACCATTATAACACAACGCATTCATGGTGGTTGGAATTAATTTAAGCTCACAGATGCCAGGAAATGGCCCCCCATACCATAATACCTCCAGCACTGCTGTGCAACTTATCAAGATGGAGTGGTTCTTTTCGAAGATCATGAAAATAGTAGCTGCAGCCATCGGGGCCCTCCAAATTAAACTTTTTTTCGTCCGAAAAGACAACACGTTGCCACTCCGAAGTCCAGGTGACATATGCGCGCGCGAAATCAAGGCGTTGTAACTTCCGAGCCGGGTTAAGAGGTGGCTTCTTCTTGATTTTTAGTCTCTTCAGGTGTGTATCATTATTAATAACACGACGCATGGTTGTCAAACTTGCTTTAACGTTGCATTTTTCCCTTATCTTGGCCAAAGAGTCGTGCGAATTGGAAGCTTCTCTTAATATAAGTCGCTTGTCCGCGATGGTAAGCACACTGTGTGTGCGGCCCTTCATGTTTTTACCATAATTAGCCTCATTATTTAAAAAATTTGTTATGGCGTGACGGCTCCTGTGGACTTTTTTTTGCTATTTTGGCAATAGAAAGGCCAGAATCCTTGTAAGCTTGGATTTTTCCTTTCTCCGACTCAGATAATGAAGTGCCACGCCCCATTTTAATTTTTTTTAATTTTATATACACTTCAATTAAAGCAAAAAGTTTAAGTAAACCAAAATTTGTGTGCACGTGTCAACGATACCGACCAAATAAAATGCATGTTCTATTCAAGTGGCGCAAAAATTCCATTGAATTTTTGCGAATGCTCACATAAAGTGCAAACAACTTTATAACGGTTCTATTCCAAAACTTGGAATATACCAGAAAGAGCGAAGAATGCTTGCACAAAGATAATATGCAAAAAATACCGTTATTCTACCATTTCGTTTTCGAGTTACGAGCAGTTTTAAAGAGAGCATACAGGGTGTTCTATTCAAGTGGCGAGCAGTGTATGAGAAACATTTTAATAATATAACATGATATGAAATTAAAATGTTCCATTTTTAAAACTTATATTTGGATTTAAGCCCGTACAATTTATATTTATTACTTATATAAATGGATGAACCGTGCTTTTAAATTTAAAAGTACCTTTTTTGTACCTTTACCTATACCTAGGTACTGAAAATTCCGGATACCTTTTATCTTACCTAGGTATATTTTTTGACATTTACCTTGTTCCTTACCTAGGTAAGAAAATTGGGTACCTTTCTACCTATATGGGAAACAAATCAACAATCTGCAAACGTTATCCTAGCATTCCATGAATCTTACATTTCTATTAATATTTTGTTACGCCAATGTTATATCAAGTTGCCTTTTTAAAACTGCTATAAGAATTTGGGGTGGGAATCTAGTTGTCCTCCCATAAATTTATTTCTTGATTTTCGGGTTTAACAGTCTATTACTACGTTTATACGCCAGCTATTTGCAAATAGAAATAATTTGTAAATAACTAACTCACTGTTTATACGATAAATACCATACGTAAATAAATGTATGTTTTAGTGCTGCCTGATTGTCATCAAGCAGTTTCATGGCCTTATTTTCATTCATTAGTTCAAGAAGTACCTTGGTATCCGCCTTGGTCTAATTGCAACGATTATTTTCAGGTCTTATCTTTAACATTTTCCCTTTCTCCTTTGCCTGCAGTCGATATGAATGTCAATTACAATATAGCAGAGCTACCATATTGTTGAAAACAGCAAAATCACTGAAAAGAGTGGCAACGCTTAGCACACTACTTGCAAATAAATCAGTAATCAGTAATGGTTTTCGTGACTTAGCTATTTGCAAATAACGAATTAACTCAGCAATAATTTGTCACTCACAAAATTGTTATTTGCAAATAAGACGTGCGTATAAACGTAGTATATAACTTTGCTTATAGTCCTGACAAAAATGCAACAAAATTTCCATAATTAGTGCTTATGTTTAACTATCAGCCATGCTCCCATTTTCACTTTCGCAAAACTTTTGCGACTTAAAACCGGTTTTGGGAACAAGTTTGGACTCAAAATCGAAAATTTTTTTGTGAAAGCGAAAATGGGAGCATGGCTGTATATGATAAGATGGTTCCAATAAATGTCCGACGAAAACTATGGCTTGTAGCAGATGGTTTAGTACAGAGATGGGCATGCACACATATCGTCACACTTTTCACACGCATACAAGCACAATTTGCGTGCGCCGCATTCGTGTTCTATAAATAGCTTTCAATGCTTATAGCGTACGTGTGATTTTGTGCAGTCGGCCGCGGCAGAGTCCTATGCACACGCAGGCAGCGCGCTGCCTCGTGTGCATTAGAACGTCGCGACGCGCCCATCTCTGGTTTAGTATGACAAAATTGCAATAAATCAAGTAAAATTTTACTTTGAAGGCCAATTTCAAAACCATCTGCATTAGTTGTAAAGCGTGTTTGATTTTTCTCAGTTGCTTTGATATGTATACTATCCTTAGTGTGGCCTACAAAAATTCTACAACGGTAAAATGTCGGAAAACTAGATTTTCTCCAAAATCTTGGAAACGGAAACTAAGATATTGCTTTGACATGTCAACTCGTATTCAGCATGGGTAGACAAGCCTTTTTACTGTAGAACAGTGTAATTAGCTTATGAAGAAAAGAAGCACCCAAGACTGTTCTACGTTTAGCTAACGATGGAAGGTCAATAAGCAAGAGTCTGCTGGAGTACGTTGGTAAACGAAGGTTAGGGTCCCAATTTAAGCCACGTAGGGCAAAAAGTAAGAATTGCTTCTGAACTGATTCAATACGATCTATATGATTATTATACTGCGGACACCAGACTGACGATCAGTATACAAGTACACGACGGACTAGAGCTGTGTACAAAAATTTTGTGGTGTATGGATATTAAATTCCTTCGACCAACGTTTAAAGAATCCAAGTACACCATTCGCCCTATTAACAATAGAGGAGATATAGATATGGGGATTGAAACTCAATTTGTGGTCAAAAAGAATTCCAAGATCAACGACTATTCGTTCCGGTTCATTGCCAAACGTATAGGTAACCAGCGAAGGTTTGCAACGATGAAGACTCATAAACATGCAATTGGAGCAATTAAAGTGCAATTAATTAATCAAGCACTAGGACTGCAAGGAGTTTAAATCATCTTGCAATCTGACGAAATGCATGGGGTCGTTGAAAGATAAAATAAGTTTTACATTATCGGCGTACATTAGTATCCGAGAAGAGGATAATGTAAGGAGATCATTAATAAAAAAAGAGGAAAGCTAACTACGGCTCGACCGAAACTTCTATACCCTTGCTGCTTGTATAATTTATATAAATTAATAGCCTTATTTCACTGACACAAATTTGTACATTTGGCCAAAAGTACATATTTTTGACAATGCCTCCTGAATACATTTTTTTACACTTGCAAAGGGTATTATAATTTTGACCAGAAGTTTGCAACGCATAGAAATATTCATTTCCGACCCCATAAACTATTAGGCTATTCACCAGACCGCGTAAAAGCGTAATTGTGTAAATTTACGCGACGTAGCTATTGAGCGCCCCTTCTGTTTACCCTCGTAATTTTTGGCGTAAATCAGCAGTTTTTGACAGGCTGTGAATTTTGCAATACTTACTATTTACTACTAATTTCAGACGCCTCAGTGGCGTAGAGCGCTGCGTGCATAACTCATAGACGGGAAGACGTGTGCTCGAACCATGGAGCTGACTTTTTATTTTTTTATTTCCTTTTATTATCGTTAGTGATTGACATCATTTCTGACTTCAGCCATAGTTTTGGGCTTTTTTAATAAAAAAAAAAAAAATATCAAAAAAAACAAGAAAGAAAGTCGGTCAAGCCCGACTATAACATACTCTGTCCACTTAATGCTCGCATTTGCTCAGGAGTTATACGCGCTCATCTCTAAGTTTCACTCTTTCTCTCTCTCACTAAGATTGCCATTCAACGGAATGCTGTGGTTATGGGTGGGCGAGGGGCGGGGTGTTAACTGGCCGTTTTTTGCCTGAGTATCCTGACATACTTTTGCACAAACTTAATATACTCTGTGTACCTTTGGTACAGAGTATAAAAAGGCTACAATCCTATCCATTCAGCCAACGGCTACACATAAAAACATGTATCTAAATTTCTATATCAGATAAGTACGATACTAAGTACTTTTAGACGGAGTTTCCGCTTTTTAATTTACGCTTTTACGAGAGCTAGTGAATACCCTATATATATATAATATATTCTTGACCAGGGCGACGAGCTGAGTCGATTGAGCTTTGTTCGTCCGTCCGTCCGTCTGACTGTTTCTACGCAAATTAGTCTCTCAGTTTTAAAGCTATCGAGCTGAAATTTTGCACAGAGTCTTCTTTTTACTGCACGCTGCTAATATGTTGGAACCGACCGGATGGGATGGCTATATCTTATAGCTGCCATAGGAACCATGGGTCGAAAATGGGTCTAAGTAAGAATTTTTTTTTGTTTTTACTGTTAGCGTTTTATATGCTTTCAAATAAATTCGCAAAAATTTGGTAGAAATCAAATGACTATAACTTAAGGCTGCCATAGGACCGATCGTTCGGAAAATGAGTCTTAATGAGAAAAACTTTTTTGTTTTAAATTTAATCGTTCTTAAACTCGGCGATTGTTAATTTGATATATTTACAAAAAGATTCGAGAAATTTAGTCGAAATCAGAATGGAATTCTGTCGGGAAATGTGTTTTAGTTAGAAAAATTTTGGATTTTTACGTAAGCGTTTTTAAGCGTTCTTCCCCCTCAGGAACACAGGAAGGCTATTAAACATTTCTTCCCTTGAATAACGGGTATATCGAAGTCGGGCTGGACAGACTTTAATCGTCCGTCTGTCTGTTTCTATGCGATATTTTCTCTCCGTTTTAAGTCAATAGAGCTTAAATTTTCCACAGAGTCTACTTATTACTACACGCTGATTTTATGTCGTGCCGAAGTAACAGGTGTGAGTCAACAACAAGCCAATCGCAGGTCAAAAATATTGCTAGTCGCAGCACCTTGTGCCCATTACCTCCCTATGACAATTGGGTCACAAGAATGTAATTACCTTTGCTAAGTCATACCGGACAAAGAACTGGTCATCAAATCATTTCTCCCAAATAGCATACTCAAAAATGTTTTTGATCAATTTGTTCATACTTTAAACTTTTAACTTTAGATCTAATTTAATCTTTTAATTATTTTTTTTAAGGTCACTAAAGTCTTTTTCTCGGAAAAAGAAGTCTTCAACACTTGGAATAAATAAAACATCTGAGAGTCCTCCTATTCTCCGACGACAACTAATCGAACCCTCCGTACATAATAGCTTACAAGGAAGGTATTCGAGTAATAGTTCTTCTCCTCTGAGTAATGAACTCAACTTTAGTCACCGAAGACCTCTTAGAAGTTCGTTGCAGCATATTAACACAAACAGAGAGGTAACTATCTGCCATGTTCCGGTTTTCACAAAAGTGAATTCGAATTTTTCACATGTTCTGTTTTCTATTAAACAATCAAGGAAATCAGTATCAAACTTTTAGTTTCTACCTACTCTTACTCGACGGATTCAAATTAAAACGTTTTAATCTGAGTAACCCAATAAATTTTATACAACAGCATATTTAACAAATTCGAATTCGACAATTTTTGTCGAAAGTGAAAAACGGAACAGGCGTGTATATCTAAATTTAAGAATACTTAAACTTTGAATTACATTCGACTAGATTGTCATAACATAAATATAAGCCACGGTCTGCGAGTACTAAGACCGGCCTTATCAGTCATTCGGGAGTGCTCTATTGATTTTCGTATAAAAATTAGCCATTCGAATTAAAGCTGCTTGACTTAATATGGGAAGTGAAATAAATTTTTATTGTAGATTACTGAACAAAGACAAGTAGACTTATTGGCCGTGTTCAGCAGAACAACTTGCTTCCTAATCAAGTATAAATTTGCAATAATCTTCCTACTGAACTCGAGTGATGGGGCATCATAATAGCCAATTTGAGGTACCATGATACAGGAGCATGTATCAAAGAAATAGTGCTCCCCCAACAGCAGAAGCTATTCAATGCATATTTTATTTCTGATACCTGCTCATTGATTGTCCTTCCATATGATCAAGAAACTGGTATTATTCTTATCACTTCACATTTCAAGTAATCCCATTTTAGTTTGAAATGCAATCGTTGATATGAAAATCTACCGAATTTTTCAGGACTGCAGCGCTACAGCTGGGAGCTTTATTTTGCTCATAACTTGACTATCGTTCATCAGATATATACCGTTCCTTCAGCAGATCGAGGTAATTGTCTAGTATACCGACCCATGCTCAAAAAATTCTGAAAAAAAATTCCTCGATGGACCGCGAAATATGAAGAATTATTAAGTCGCGGCGGTTTGGTTTCTTCTTAAACAAATTTTGAAATATACAGTTTTTGTACCAAAAAATATGCTTTTCGTCAAATGACATATAATAGCCTGATTCCACTGACACATATATGTACATTCGGCTAAATGTACATTTTTTTGACAAGACCTCCTATATACGTTTTTCCCCCCAATTTTCCACAATTTGAAAATATTTTGATATTCGCCCCAAGTATTTTTCCTAAACGTTCTAGACTTTTTTTGAGAATGTACATTTCCAGCACACACGCCAAGAGATTGAGAGAAGCTTGTCCCTCGCCCTCCTGGAGGTGCTGTTTGAGCCAATTTTACTCTTACTTACATTTCCAGTGGAATCACAAAATTTGAAAACGTGCATATGGGCATTTCCACAGAAAAGTCCACCGAGACCAAAATATAAGTAGTACTTAAAAACAATATTTTTTATTGTATGAACTTATACACTTTTAATGAGCACGCTTGTTGCAGGTTTCAATTGTACTAACCTGCTCAGTCTGAGCGAGGTCCCTTTTATTCAGAATTTCTCATCCCTTATTTCTAATCTTATCCGTGTATGTAAATATAGAAATGCATTCGTGGAAGGAGTACACATTGCCTTCCACGATGCATGTTAAGTGCGGATGACCCTTTCAAGTGGTTTGTCTGCTGGGCTGGGCTGATCCTCGTCACTGCGGCTATTAATATTACATAAGATTATATGTTTATGACACACATGGCGACATAGGCTACATATTTGAATATAAGATTAACACTACGTGTGGGCCGAGTTGAATATCATGTTCAAGTTCGAAACTCATCCAGTTTGTGTCTTACTCTTCCGTAAGAACCATAGACTCTAATCGACGTAAGCACCAACCAGAACCCTGAGTGTTCATTTAAAATATATAAAATTATGATGTTTTGATAGTGGTTGCTAAGCTGGCGCTCCAGTTCCTTTGTTTTGTTCATCGCGGACCCATTTGGTGTTGGCTTAAGCGATCTGACTTCGCCTGCCTCTTTGCTCGTGCGGATAGAGTTCCTTGCCTGCAAAATAGGATAGAAGTTTGGGAAATAAATGGCCCTAAAGGCCTCAATGGGCTTCGACCGTATTGTAGTCCTGCGGTGTCCGTCTGTTTTGGCACTGTCCACTGTACAGAGCCGCCCGTGGTTAAATTGTGGTTCATCCCTCTTCAAGGTGAGTTGCTCGATGCTCGAGCTCAAAGTCGTGGTATCCTCTACCGTACGCTCTGGTATGTGGATAGAATCTTCCTTGATTCCGTCAGCCAGGATATCGTTGCCGATAAGATCTTCTAATTGCGAGTCCAATTGAGCATCTCCCGCCTTACCAAACGACTTCATATTGGCCAGCGACTCCAGTTTAAAAGGACTGCTTGCTTGCATCGCCTTTGTGTGCTTGCCATCCTCCAGATTAATTTCTTGTTTGCACATATTATTGGAATTATATCCAACATTTTCACGGGCTTGAATGACATCCTTGTCGACGTGTTCCTGTTGCCCATAGTTGACCGCCAGCTCTTCACGGGCCTGAAAGACATCCTTGTCCTTCTTCTCCATTGTGGGTCCGCTTTCCTGCTGAGTGTGACCCACCTCCATTACTTGCCCTTTGAGCTGCTCGGCATGTTCCTCATCTTGGAGTTGTTGATCCAGGCAATGGAAATCGGTTGCTGGCCGCGCGCATTCATCGGCAGCCTCAGATTCAGTCAGATTTGCTGAAGGTGCCTCCTGTGCGGTACTAGCAGCATCTTCTGCTAGCTTATCTTTTTTATTCACCCGCCTCGGGGTGCCTTTGAATAAAAAGAAAGTCGGCTTCTTGGGAGTTGTAGTCGTCTCTCTAACTGGAGTACCTGCTGGCTCCAGATGTGGCTTTCTGACTTTCAGCTGCTCTGGAAATCTGTTCCAGCTTTCTTCATTTTTCTTACATATACGACCCCATGCTGTTGTATAGTAAGAAGGTTCTTGCATAAGGGAGGAAGTAAGGGAACTTCTTGCTTCCCCTTTAAGACACGCGTTCAGGTAATACATCTTGATGCCATCCCCGAAGTCTGCTCTCTCGTGGACTGCCTGCTTAAACCATCCATAGAATGTTGGCCAATCTTCGGGGTTTCCACTAAATGTGGGCATTTGTATTGCCGGTGCAGCTGTTAGAGGCAATAATGGCTTCACCACGTTTGACTCTTTTAGACGCTGCTTTCTGACATCCAGCATTTCCATCATCGTAATGGCCTCTATTCTCAGATCGAGAATCTTGTCAAAATGGCTGAGATTATTCATAGTCCTCAGCTTGTTATGAGTTTCTTCCAACTCCCCAAGCATAACTTCAATCTTGGAACTGTGCTTAAGTATTTAATCAGTGTGCAATTCCATGAAGCATTTGCTAGCTTCTTCAATAGCTTGACTTAGTTTTCCTGCAAGTGAATCCAATAGTTTTGCCAATTCGTCTATTGGGTTTGCAGAGCCAAAGCTGTCCGCTTCGGTAGCATGTGTGGGCGTCGTGTACCGCTGCACATCATTTCGTTGTGATGGCCCGGCGTCCTGCATGGCGTGGTCACTCATATTGACCTTTAATCTCGCCTCCTCATAAGGTTTGATATGCGCCATGGTTATGTCGAATATTCCCATATTCGCACCCACTTCACGGATTTCGATCAACCAAAAAATGTGTAGCGCTTACAACAACTTTCCGCGAAAATCGAACATCCGGCTCGAAGGACCAAAAATTTTATGTACTTGTTTGTTTCGCGTCTGATTATTGTTTTTAATTAGGTCACCCTGTAGACCCTGTTGTATTAATTTACAGTTTTTAATTAAAAACCACCGAATCCGTTGTCCTAAGCCACGGAAATCCTTCAAGTAGATCCGGCTCGAAGCACCAAAAAATGTATGTGCTTGTACACTTTTATTGAGCACGCTTGTTGCAGGTTTCAATTGTACTAACCTGCTCAGTCTGAGCGAGGTCCCTTTTATTCAGAATTTCTCATCCCTTATTTCTAATCTTATCTTAAGGATGTGAGTGTAGTCACATCCGTGTATGTAAATATAGAAATGCATTCGTGGAAAGACTACACATTGCCTTCCACGATGCATGTTAAGTGCGGATGACCCTTTCAAGTGGTTTGTCTGCTGGGCTGGGCTGATCCTCGTCACTGCGGCTATTAATATTACATAAGATGATATGTTTATGACACACATGGCGACATTGGCTACATATTTAAATATAAGATTAACACTACGTGTGGGCCGAGTTGAATATCATGTTCAAGTTCGAACAATTATCATATTCATGGGGAAACCATCAAAATGAGCTAATATAAGCCAATATGAAATTATTCATAGCCCATTTCGCGCAAGTGCCATTTTTCTCATTAAAATACGTTTTGTTGCAATAAAAATGACTTTAGATTGCATTGATTATTATCTCTAAAATATTTCTAAGGGTACAAAGAGTTAAAAAATAATGAAGAGGACACCATAAGAAACTATGTGATTGCAATTAATTGTAAGTTTTTGCTTCATATTACAACATACACAACATAAAAAAATTAGGAAATTTAAGAAATGTAAGGTCAAGTAACGTCACGTCAGATACTTATGCAAATAAAAACGAGAAAGCAAAGCTAACTTCGTCTGTGCCAACATTTTAGTACACTTGAAACAGCTCGCTTCAACGGATGACGATTTCGACCAAACTTCGTAGATCAGCTTTAAAACATATAATATTATTAATGACCGAGTTCAAGAGCGCTAATATTAAAAACAAAAATGTTTTTCTCACAAAATCTAATTTTTCGACCGATCATTTCTATGGCAGCTACAAGAAGTAGTCATCCGATCCGGTCGGTTCCGACATATTAGCAGCGTGCAGCTAAGAGTAGACACTGTGCAAAATTTCAGAGTGATATCTTCAAAACTAAGGGTCTTGTTCGCGTAGAAAGAGACCGACGGAAGGATACAGCTTAATCGACTCAGCACGTCATGCTGATCAAGAATATATATACATTATATGGTCGGAGATGACTCCTTCTATACGTTGCACACTTCTGGGCAAACTGATAATATACTTTTCAAGTGTATAAAAATTGAGAAAATATTTTTGAATAACGTTAGCTGGAAAATAATATTTAATTACTTCAAATACTACTAAAAAATATTTTATACAAAAAGTTTTTCCCAATTAGCAGAATCTTGCAATTTTCTAAAACTAGTCAAAACCCACTTCCGTTTTTTGTAACGTCACGCCAGCATATATTTTTGCTAATTTTTTTCACTCCTTATGATCGATGTATGTCATTGTTTTTATACCCGTTACTCGTAGAGTAAAAGGGTATACTAAAGTCGTGCAAATGTATGTAACAGCCAGAAGGAATCATTTCCGACCATATAAAGTATATATATTCTTGATCAGCATCAACAGCCGATTCGATATAGTCATGTCCGTCTGTCCGTCTGTCCGTCCGTCCGTCTGTCTGTATGAACACCTAGATCTCAGAGACTAGAAGAGGTAGAGCAACCAAATTTGAAATGTAGACTCCTATTGTCTGCACGCAGATCAAGTTTATTTCAAATTTTTGCCACGCCCCCTCACGCCCCCGCAATTTGGAAAAAACGTCATATCTCCTACAGTTTTGATGATAGATGGTTCGTACTTTCTAAAGATATCTAGTACTCAAAATTATTTATCGATTTGCTCAAGGAATGATAAAGATCGGATGAACGATACTCAAGTTATGAGCAAAAAACGGTCAGTTAACACCCACCCCACCCATAACCTAAGCATTGCGTTCAGCAGCAATCTTAGTGAGAGAGAGAGAGAGAGAGAGAGAGAGAGAGAGAGAGAGAGAGAGAGAGAGAGAGAGAGAGAGAGAGAGAGAGAGAGAGAGAGAGAGAGAGAGAGAGAGAGAGAGAGAGCTTAGAGAGCGCACTGCGTTGTGCGTTGTGTGTTAACTGGCCGTTTGACTCGTGACCAAATTCGAGCTGCGACATTAAGGGTGCAGAGTATGTAATAGTCGGACTTGACCGACGTTTTCAAAAGTTTTGTTGTCTGATCTGTTTATCGTGATGAATTTGGAGTCATTTATGTTGGATTTAGTAATTGACAAATGTCTATTAATATCTGGCGGATAATAAATAGCCGACGGACATGGCTATATCGACTCGGCTGTTGATACTGATCAAGAATATATATACTTTATATGGTCGGAAATGATTCCTTCTGCCTGTTACATACATTTGCACGACTTTAGTATACCCTTTTACTCTACGAGTAACGGGTATAATTACATATTTTGAGCGACTATTATAGATTCCACTGACACATATATGTACACATTCGGCCAAATGTACATTTTTTGACAAGGCGTCCTATTTTTGGTGACACGTCTATAAAACACACAGTCATTTCACTCAACACAGCAATTCAACAATTCGTCAACTCAACACAAACAAATTCAACACAAAACACAGTCATCACAAAACAATTTCAGCGCTCGTCTTTTTAACACAAAGTCATTTCACCTAACACAACAATTCAACACTCGCCAACTCAACACAAAACAAATTAAACACGAAGAAATTCAACACAACACAATTTCAACACACATCTACAAATATTTCACAAAGCTATTTCACCCAACACTACGTCAACTCACGTGTGTAGTATGGCAGGTAAAATTTTTTTGGCAAAAATGGAGCAATTTTTTTTTGTTTTTTTTTTTAAATAAGTGGTGATAGTAAATAGAATGCAAGTGTATTACGACTAGTGTAAAGGCAGCTTTACTGTTTTATAAAAATGTATGATATGAACTCTTTAAAATTATGAATTAACTTTATTTATTTCAACCAGGTGGAATCCAATGAACTCAATTTCAATCGAAACGATATTTATCGAAGCACCACACAATTCGTTGGATATTTAACTCCTCATGGATGTCGTCAAAGCTCTGTCAGGTAAAAAATTAAAATACTATTAAATTAATAAAAATATTGGTAAAATTGTGTGATAATGATAATAAGATGGCTTGTGGTCGGGTGTGGTTCTGCGGTTAGTGTGTCGGTCTGCTGTGTGGGAGGCCTGAGTTCAATCCCGCCTCGGACCATCTAATAAAAAGTATTTTTCTATCTTTAGAAAATAGCTTTTACACATCCGGTCACTTTCACCAGCTATTGGCGCCACACACGCCAAGAGATTGAGAGAAGCTTGGCCTGGCCCCTTTTGGGCTATTGAATCAATTTTACATTACAATAAGATGGCTTGATCAAAATAATGGCACTCGCGTAAAATACTGTTTTTATGCAATGTTAAGTTTTTTTTTAGAATCTTACAAAAATGTATTCTTTGGATTCAGCAAAAAAATTTGATTGGGGAAGTGCGCTGGCAGGAACACAAAATCTAAACAGGCCAGTCTTCTTATGGCACGAAATATGACGCAAAGATTATAAATATTTAACTAAGGCTGCAACTTAGTAGGTCATTCTTTTACAAACCAAACGGTTTTAAAAATCACCATTTTCGATTGCAATAAAATAAAAGAATCCGACAATATGTTTTACAATAATAAACAAAAACTATTTTTTTTTTGACCCTCGTTTATGGAAAACGGTTTCATCGACCCTCGTATTTGTACAAATTCCCTCCTTTTTTTGTATATTAATCAAAAAACTTCAAAACAAGCTATAAAATGTTCGCAATTTTCTAAAAAGTTGCTTCTGGAAAAAAAATTGTACATGGAAATTTTCGAAGATTTTTGTTTTTGACATGTTTTGACGCACTTTGACCCGAATTGCTTCAGATCTATTTAACCGATATTGATAATTTTTTTCGGTGAAAGCTAACACCCAAATGCATAAAATCCATGTTTGAAATCTATACAAAATAATTTTTATTTTAACAAAAACAACTGTCGAAGCTTTAAATGCGCTTATCTCGAAACCGTTCTCAAAAAATTTTTGCATCCATGGGCCTATTTTCTAAATTTTTGCCCAACTTTGAACCGGAATACAACAAAAACAACAAAAATTTCTTAACTTAATTTAACCGATTACCTATCGAATTGAAAAAAACGCTACACGAGTTTGTCTTATATATAATATATTGGAGTTTATTTATTCTTTCTTTACCTATTGTCGTAACACCACGGAGCAGGATTACAATTTTAACTCGTTGAGAGTCCAACCCATTCCAGTGACAAGGCACGTTTATGTCAAGGTTGTTGGAGGAGAGAGTTTTATTCTGTGTAAATACAACGGTTTAGGCTTATTCCATATACATTAATACATTCTTACCGCAGTCTTTCTCCTACTCCGGTTACTTTACACAAGTGATTCAATTTGCAATTCATTCTTATTTAAAGGCTAACAGACAGTGTGACCCTTTTCAGTAAGGCCACAAATACCTATTCAGCGGATACAAAGACCGCGCAATTCAAATTACAATTAACTTTATCCGTCCCGCGACATCCCCGCCCCCGTGAAGAAACAGCTTCACTCACGTCCAGAATCGCCAACTTGGAGACGGGACGCATTATCACTCGGGCTCGGTCGTTGTCGGTTACACGCACACTAGCGCGTCGGGGTACTCCATCGACTCCAGCATGGATATCTTCCACGATGCCTCTCCGCCACTCCCTGCGTGGCATGGCCGGGTCGCAAATAAACACCACATCACCGTGGCATATCGGCTCGGTGCGCTCACACCACTTCTCGCGGCGCACAAGCGTAGGCAGGTACTCATGGACCCACCTCTTCCAGAATCGGTCTCTCATCAGCCGCGCTATGCGCCACTGCTTCCTCGTAGCACATCTCTCTGGTGGCTGGCCGTCATCTTCAGGTGTGTCTGGCAGGTTGGCTACTCCCTTGAGTAGGTCATTGGGTGTCAGCGGAGCTTCCTGATCCACGGCAACCGGCAAGTGGGTAAGCGGACGAGAATTCACAATGTTCTCCGCTTCTATCAGGAAACTCTCCAGTACGTGCTCCCTTGGTGCCACCTCCTTCAGCGTGTGGCGTAGCACTTTCTTGACGCATTGCACCATTCTTTCCCAGACTCCGCCCTCCGAGGGGTTCGCTGGGCAGTTGAAGATCCATTCAATCCCTCTGGCAGACAACTCACCCTGAATCTTCTGTGGCTCAAATACTTCAGTAAACTTCTTGGCCTCTCGGTCGGCCCCAATGAAGTTCTTCCCGTTGTCGCTCCTTAGTCTGACCACCGGCCCTCGGCGGCAGACAAAGTTCCTGATCACAATTATACAGGAATCCGTTGATAGATCATGGGCCAGTTCCAAATGTATCGCCCTTGTTGTCAAGCAGGTAAACAAGGCGACCCACCGCTTCTCCTTGCGACGTCCAATCGTCACGAGCAGTGGTCCGAAATAATCTAGACCCGTATACTTAAATGGCCATCCATTGGCCTCCAGTCGGTCCTCCGGCAGGGGACCCATCATAGGTGGCGCTGGCTTCGCCCTTTGCAGTTTGCAAATACCACATCCAGAAGTGACTTTCTGCAGCACACGTCGCAGATTCGTGATCCAGAACTTGGTGCGGATCACGCTCATAGTAGCATCCACATTTTGATGCTTCATCTTCACGTGGTAATGGTTGACGATCATCTCAGTTAGTGTGTGCCGGTGCGACAATATTACCGGCCGCCTCGCGCTATATGGCATGCACATGGCAGCATCAACTCGGCCATATGCGCGCAATACTCCTTCGTCATCCACATAGGGCGCCAGCCCTCTTATGTCGCTGTGCTTAGCGACTGCCTCATTGTTGTATGCGGCCCGCATTTCATCAGGAAACGCCTCGGTTTGTGCCCGCCGTATTAGCAAGCACTCCGCATCCTCACATTCAGTAGCTGTGAGGCCGTATCTTTCAAGCTCTGCTCTCTGTCCACGACACCGTCGCGTGAACCTTAGGACCCAGGCAGTGGTCCTCACTAGTCGGTTATAGCTCGAGAATCTCTGAAACGATATGAAGAAGTTGTTTGCGGCAACCAGGGCAAACTCACTTGGCATCTCTTCTTCATCCTCATTTCGTGCGCCGCATTCAGTGCCCGGCGCAGGTTGCGGCCAACAGCTCTCAGGCTGCCGCAAAAATGTGGGCCCGCTCAGCCATCGTGACCCCGTGCTGAGGTCCACGAGGCGTTGCGCCCTAGTTGCATCATCAGCTGCGTTCTCAGCAGTAGGCACCCATCTCCATTGAGTGGCCTCCGTGGACTCCAAAATCTCCGTCACCCTGTTTCCGACAAACTGCTTGTATCGGCGGTGGGTGCTGCTTATCCATCGCAGCACTGTTTTGGAGTCGGTCCAGAGTACGACGTCACTAATGGCCACACTGTGCTCGAGTTTGACAGTGTCCATCAGTCTCGTACCCAAAACTGCTGCTTGCAGCTCCAGTCGTGGGATCGACATAGTTCTCATTGGGGCGCACTTCGTCTTAGCGCAGACAAAGCATACTCGCACGTCCTCGTCGTAGGTGACCCTCCAATAGGCCACGGCCGCGAATGCTGATTGACTTGCATCCACGAAGACGTGCAATTGTACAGCCCGCACGTGTCCAGAGCCAAAGTAATGGCGTGGACACCGGAACTTTCCCACGTTAGTCATCTCTTGGCGCCACTTCTCAAAGGCGCCACCAATTTCATTCGGTAATGGTTCATCCCATTGTATTCCGCTTCGCCAAATCTCTCTCAGCAATAATTTGGCGGTAACCATAAAGCAGCTCAAAAAACCCAATGGATCGAAGGTTGACATAACCAGGCTCAAGAACTCTCTTTTGGTGGGGATCCGTTCCCCTCCAAGTACACATCTAGGGACTCGATGATACTTCACATTGAATTTGAAGTCATCCGTGGCTGGCTGCCAGTACATGCCCAGAATCTTTTCTTCAGCCTCACTCCATCCCACGCTTTTGGCAGCCTCTTGTTGGCCCAAAGCGTCAATCACAGTCGGTGAGCTAGAAGAAAATTGGCACAACTCGAACCCAGCGTTAGCATGAATTTCTCTCACCCGTGTTGATACAGCAATAGCCTCCGCCTCTGATGCGAAGCTATCCACGTAGTCGTCCACATAGTGACACTCAGTAATGGCCTTGACCGCACGCGGATCTGTATGTTTGTACTGTAGCGCATTGACAGTCTTCACATAGTGCGCAGCGCTTGGTGAGCAGGCTGCTCCAAACGTCATCACTATCATCTCATATACATCAGGATCCCGTCGGTCGTCACCGTTTCGCCACAGAAACCGCTGGGCGCATCTATCCTGGGGCTGTATCAACACCTGGTGGAACATCTCCTTGATATCCCCGCAAACTCCAACGGCACCTTCCCGAAAGTGGAAGAGTACGGCTGGCAGTGGCTTGTAGTGCTGCGGACCTTTCTCCAGCACCGAATTCAAAGATATGTCACCGACCTTCGCTGCCGCGTCAAAAACCAGCCGAATCTTCCCTGGCTTGTTCGGGTTTTCGACTCCAAAGTGCGGCAGGTACCAAACTTTGTCGCTGTTAGCTAAAGCGACCTCATCATGCTCCAAACGTCGAGCGTATCCCTTCTTGATATAATCATCCATCAGTTTTTTGTAGGCCAGCGCGAACGACACATCGCGCTTCATTTTTCGTTCAATATTGGCGAGCCTTCTCAGCGCCATATCATAGCTTCGTGGCAACACAATGTCGTTGCTCTTCCATAGTAGTCCAGTCTGGTATCGTTGCCCCAATCTCACCGTGGTGTCTTCGAGCATCTTCTGGGCCCTGGCGTCGGCACTGGCTGCGACCAGCGGACCAGGCTTCACACCAAAATTCTCGATCTCGAAGTAGTCATTCACCATCTTCTGTACAGTATCTTCCTGTGGCACTGCTAGTAGGCATGACTTCGGTGTTGGCATATTTAAATGACCTGCTGCAGGCCCAAAGACCACCCATCCAAGTTCGGTGGCGGCTGCATACGGTCCATGTTTTCCAAGTCGTCTTGATTGCATTGGCAATCCCAGGTGCGCATGGTCCAATCCAATAAGAAGCTTCGGCACTGCGTTGCTGTATGGCTTCATTGGGAGGCGCGCGTCTCTATTGGTTGCTTGGACATCTCTTCGACGCAGACTCTGCATCGGCAAACTCAAATTGTTAATAGCATAAACATTTCGCAAGGCGTGTCTCTTGCCTTTCCCTGCTCCACTGATTTGCAGGTTTACCATATTTGTGGGCTCTCTGGTGGCCCTTCCACCAAACCATTGAATATTAAGTTGTCGACGCTCACCTTTCAGATCCAGGTCACGAAGTAGTTCTACATCAATCATTGATACGGACGAGCCTTCGTCGAGGAGGGCGTACGTATCCACACGCTTATTTGCCCCATACAGCGTCACAGGCAATATGCGGAACAGTAGACGTTCTCCATCCGCGTCGACACAGCTTAAATTTCTCTCTGGCGCCGTCTGAACATCCTCTCTTTGGGGTGTCCCTCTGGTGGCGCTCCGGTGTGAACCCGCGGGATGCGGCGTTCGTCTGTTATCATCTCTACTTGAAGTGTCCGCTGGCTGCGGTCTTCCTCTAGAGGTACTCACATAATCATGCAGCAGGTTGTGATGCCTCCTCTGGCATCCATTCACTCGGCATTCGTTGTCCACATGGCAGGACCTAGCCGTGTGACCGCTGCGTAAACATACAAAACATAACCGATGCTCCTTCACATATCTCCACCTCCTTGGTGGGGAAGCTCGGTTGAAATCATTGCAGTCCTTGACTGCGTGTTGCCCGTCACATATTGGGCACCGCTTGAACCGAACCTCACGTCGGTCTTCTTCTTTGCTGTCTGTGCTGGCATGCAACACACGACGCTTCTGCTCCTTACCCTCGACGTCTGAAATCGTACATACCACATTTGCAAAATCATTCAGCCAGCCGCTGAAGTGTACGACCGTCGGGTAAGGCTGTATTGTAGCAGCATATCTGGCCCAGTCCACTCTCCTGTTGAGTGGAAGCTTAGCGACCAGCTCCTCAATTAGGGTAGGGTTCCCCAAATGCTGCTCTCCATTATCGATTGTCTGTAGAAAGGCTGCCAGATTACTCACACGTGTGGCGAAAGGCACGATCTTCGCCAGGCAGTGCTCTTGTATTGGTGGCACCTCTCGTACGCTCTGTAATTGGCTACGTATTAGTAGCTCTGGGCGTCCATACCTGAAGCGTAATTGCTCGACTGCGGCTATCACATTTCTCGGGTGTATCAGCAATGACTTCACTGTTTCACGTGCCTCACCCTTCAAGGCTTTGAGAAGGCGTTGGTTGTTCTCTAAAACAGTGCACTCGTATGCCGCAGTCGTCTCTGTAAGCGCACAATAAAATATTGGCCAGTCTTCAGGTTGACCTCCAAACTCGGGGAGATCCGGTAATTTTCGTGGCACATACACATTGTTCACCGATGGAGTCGTCGATCCATAAAGCACATTCGATTGCGCTTGCGCCATAGCAAACTCACTTGGGCTTGCATTTGGTGGTCCACATCCAAGCGTTGGCTGTGCTGTGCCCGCCACACAGTATGGCGTTGAGTGACTTGAGGTTATGTTACAGTTTGCCGCGCTCGAAGATGGCGGCAGGTTCTCACTCACACTTGTCGATGACGTTCCACTCCCAAGTAGCGGTAAACTTCCATTCCAAGATGGTGGCAAATTCCCGCTCAATTGCCGCGGTAAATTTCCACTCCAAGATGGCTGCAGCGTGCTAGCTGTCCCGCTCACTCCAGTATTGCTTGCTGCAACGGGATCGGTGGCCACATTGAAATGCCCTTCATTTGCCCTTGTACTGCTCAACTCCCTCTCCAGCGCGGCGATCTTCTGCATCAGATGTGCCACTTGGGAAGTTGTGCTGCTCTGTTCTTGTTGTCCAGCCACTGTGCTGGTTTGTATACTTACGCCTCCAGCCACTATGCTGGTGGCGATGTCTTTGGGGATGCTTGCAGCGGCGATTAATGGACATGCACCTCCAGCCACTGTGCTGGGAGCCCTTTGCCGCTGCGTACTCGCAGACGCCGTCCCCGTTGTAGTAGTCGCTGTCACAGTAGCGGCTTCTATTGAGGTCGTCTGTTGATCCGTATGCCCTCTGGGTGAATGTCTTGTGCCCACCATGGTGCAATTCGACCCAGGAATTCCAGTTGGTAAAACGTACCTTGACGCTGATTGCGTCCCAATATCGACTCTCTAGCTGGGGTGGAAGCCCTTGGCCTGTGCTGTGTAGTCTCCAAATACACACGCACTGCAACTCCAGTATGCTGCACCACGTCAGATCTCCAGCGCAAGTTGATCTTACAGCCTCTCAAACATTGCCGAGAGCTGCGAATAAAAGGCACAGTGTCGTAACACCACGGAGCAGGATTACAATTTTAACTCGTTGAGAGTCCAACCCATTCCAGTGACAAGGCACGTTTATGTCAAGGTTGTTGGAGGAGAGAGTTTTATTCTGTGTAAATACAACGGTTTAGGCTTATTCCATATACATTAATACATTCTTACCGCAGTCTTTCTCCTACTCCGGTTACTTTACACAAGTGATTCAATTTGCAATTCATTCTTATTTAAAGGCTAACAGACAGTGTGACCCTTTTCAGTAAGGCCACAAATACCTATTCAGCGGATACAAAGACCGCGCAATTCAAATTACAATTAACTTTATCCGTCCCGCGACACCTATATATACATGCCTGTTCGCGTTTCCGAATCCGATTGATCGGAATTAATAAGATTTGTGATTTACAAGGACTCGAAAACGGGAACAGGCCTAATAGATTTTAAAAATTGGAAAAAACGAAAAAAATGGTTTTTTAAAAAATTGATTTCTCTGGTTTGGTTTACCGGTTTATCTCGAATTGATATTACTGAAAGTATTTTACTGTATATTAGGGCGGGTCAATTTTTTTATGCGATAAGCGTATAGCAGATTCGGAATCTGCGATGAATTCTAAGAAAATTTCGCGAAGAAACCCCATGTCTAAAATGAATCCCTAGCCCCCGCTGCGAACCATGAAAATTAAAGGTTGCAGTATATTTTGGTATATTGAGGTTTGTACGGTTTTTAAAAAAAAATAATACATTTTGTAAAGATATTATATTTTATTCTGACTCATTTTTTTATAATATAATTTATAAATATTTTTGTTTTTAAATTAACCAACAAATTTTTTTTTAATAAAATTTTTTTTTCATAATAATAACGAAAACACGCCATACATTGATGAAGTGGAAACCAAAAGTCTATAACTTTTCGACAATAAAAGATATAGGTTTGCAATTTAAAATATATATTCAATATAATTTGGAAATTTAAGGTATTGAAAAAAAGTGGGCGTGGCACGAAAGGGGGCGCAAAATTCATTAGATGCCGTTTTTCTTTATATCTAAAAATTTACCAATTTAATGAAAACAATGTTAAGTCACAATACAAAACGCTTATGTAATTGTTTAATTTTCACTAATATCATACATTTATTCAACTTAATATGAAGTTGACATTAAGACATTAATTTCATACATTTATTCAACTTAATATTAAGTTGACATTAAGAGATTTTTTATCTATATAGAATAGTCAAAGCTGTATCGGAAGGTTCGTGTTCAGAGGATGTCGCCAACATGAAACCGGGAAAAATTGTTCATTCGCGCTGGTTGACAAAAGCAAGCAGAATTTTACGCCTTTATGTCGCTAGTAGTTTACCATCAAACAATTTAAAAATTTTGACTAATTTCATTATGAAAGTTTACATACCAATGTATTTTAATGTCAAATTTTATAACTCTGTGGTATACGGCAGTAAACTTTTATTTAATTTTATTCGGTCAGCACAGTTCTTGCCGAAAAATCTTCAAGAAATTGTGAACAAAGCAATACAAAACAATTCATTTTTTGCCCATACAGAAAATATTTTGTTAGCAATGCTTTTCGATGAAAGAAAATCTGTTCGAGAAAATGCTATTAACAAAATTATTTACTATCGCGAAAAATTACAAAATACGTCTAAGCTCCGGTCTTATAAAAAGAATATAATTAATTTCGACTGCACAGATTATATGAATTTAGTTGACTTAGATAACGACGACATCTTATTTGAACCTCAGTTAACTTTTAACATTCCACATGAACACTTATTGGAGTATTTAAATTCTGAGGAAATACCACTAGCAGATCCAGAAATTCCATCCTAATATGGGGAACCGAACGATGTCTGCAATTGTTGACACATGTCGCACGACGCGTAATGCCGCACAATGTAGATGACGTTATGTCAGTAACTTTAGAAAGTCGTTTAAAATATGCACAAAAATATTTATAAATTAGATTATAAAAAAATGAATCAGAATAAAATATAATATCTTTACAAAATGTATTATTTTTAAAAAAAAAAACCGTACAAACCTCAATATACCAAAATATACTGCAACCTTAAATTTTACTGCTTCGCAGCGGGGGCTAGGAATTCATTTTAGACATGGGGTTTCTTCGCGAAATTTTCTTAGAATTCATCGCAGATTCCGAATATTCTATACGCTTACCACGTTTTTTTAGCTCCATACAAATTGACCCGCCCTACTGTATATTCTAAAATCATAATTTAATACCATTTTAAATTATTTTATAATAAGGTTTTTTACGTCAACTTGGTTATGAACTAACCTTGTTAAAAACGAGAGCGTAAGTTAAAGTCGGCTCTAAGCGACTTAGATATACCCGTTACTCATGGAAAGAAATGTTTAACAGCCTTCCTGTGTTCCTGAGGGGGGGACAGAAAAAAAAATGGGCGTGGCAAAAATTTTAAATAAACTTCATCTGCGTGCAGACAATAAGAGTCTACATTTCCAATTTGGTTGCTCTAGCTCTTCTAGTCTCTGAGATCTAGGTGTCCATACAGGCAGACGGACAGACGAACATGGCTATATCGACTCTGCTGTTGATGCTGATCAAGAATATATATACTTTATATGGTCGGACTTGGTACATTCTGCCTGTTACATACATTTGCACGACTTTAGTATACCCTTTACTCTACGAGTAACGGGTATAATCATCCATAAAAAAATTAGGAGAGCTAACTTCGGTTCGACCGAAGTTTATATACCCTTGTAGCATGTATAATTTATATAAATTAAGGTTTAAAATGATTTTCGTCGAATATTCATAGCTGAGTTATTTTCCCATTTGCTTGCCAGTGTGTTATATGGCAGCTATACGATATATTCATCATATTTTGACCAAACTCTTCAAAATTGTGGGTAAGCCGATAATATTCATAACTGGAAAGATATTAACTCAGCTCGTCATGCTGATCAAGAATATATATACTGAATGTGGTCGGAGATGCTTCCTTCTATCCTTTACAAACATCTGGACAATTTTAATATACACTCTACAAGGGTATAAAAAACGTTGGTTGGCTTATGCTGAACGCTCTGATGAAATACTGTACCCTTAATGTCGCAGCTCGCATTTGCTCACGAGTTATACGCGCTCATCTCTAAGTTTCACTCTCTCTCTCTCTCTCTCACTAAGATTGCCGTTCAATAGAATGCTGTGGTGATGGGTGGGGGGGTGGGGGGTGTTTACTGGCCGTTGAGTATCGTTCATCCGATCTTTATCATTCCTTCAGCAAATCGATAAATAAATTTGTTTACAAGGTATCTCTAGAAGGTACGAACGATCTATCTTCAAAACTGTAGGAGATATGACGTTTTTTCCAAATTGAGGGGGCGGGAGGGTGCGTGGCAAAAATTGAAAATAAACTTGATCTGCCTGCAAGTAGAAGAAATATATGCCCCATACATGTCAAACCTCTATCTCTTACCATCTCTGAGATCTCTTCGTTCATACGGACGGACAGACAGACGGACAGACGGACAGACAGACAGACGGACATGGCTATATCGAATCGGCTGTTGATGCTGATCAAGAATATATATACTTTATAGGGTCGGAAACGATTCCTTCTCCATGTTACATACTTTTGCACAAACTTAATATACTCTATGTACCTTCGGTACAGAGTATAAAAACTAGCAATCATGATTGCACATCACATTCGTTCACCACAAAGAATCGAACTAGATCCTTAAATTTTTTTGTCGCCCATTTTAAAATTTCTTAGCTATTCTGTTATTCAGGGCGAAAACGACATATCAAACATATCATCATATCAAAGATCTTAAAAATCCGTCCAGTCGTTCTTGACATACAATTGGTGTAATAGCCTATTTCCAGAGGCATCATTTTTATAATTTTCATTTCTTAAAATTTTGCTGTTTCCATTGAAAAATCGTCATCTTTTTAACATTGACAATGCCACGTTGAGAAAAACAGCTAAATGGTTTCATTTAAATAACAGGCGCCACTTTTAAACTTACGTGGACTTTGTGCATCGTCCAGGCCCGTTTCTAGTGCCAATGCAGAGCTCCATGGGAATGAACCGCTCGGCACGTAGTTAACATTACTTTATGTTTTTCCATCGCGTTTTTGTGTCACACGATAGTGGCTGAGCCTCTCGGTTGTTTGGGCGGGCGGTAGGCTGTTATTTTGCCTGGGATTCGCTCGTAACAAGGCTCAGCTTGGTTCGCATGGGCCACTTGAACGTACTGGGCATGTTACGTCAACGTCCATAAAATTCGAGCTTATCTAGAAAAACTGGGTATGAGGTGTTGCTACCTGATGACTCTAGCTTCTCAATTTATTGGTCCCGTTCCCAAGCCTTACCAAAAGTTGAATTTTGTCGCACTGTAAAATATAACTAAATAAACTCTATTTTCCAGGTCTTCGCAGTCTAGTCTGTCCAGCACAAATCCCTTTGAAAGCGATGCTGATTTAAATGGCGATTCAAATTCACCAATTGGACGAAAAACTAATAGGAAAAAACGAAAAGCTCCATTACCGCCGCAAATAATGGTAAATTCATTTTAAACCTACCCTTACAGATCTATGTATTCTAATGCCTTGCAAACACTTTTCAATGCAAAGCAATTCCTAAATGAGAAGTTTGCTTAAGCTGTCTTTACACTTGTCATTTATCTATCTTTAAATGGTCGGTTGTAAAACTTCTCTAAAGAGCATCTCTTATCAAATTTCATCAAAAAGGCTACATTTTCGAAATATTTAGATTATTCAAGCAACTAAAGCAAATCTGTTGTTATTGGATCACGTCGCCCATTTTTTAAGATTTGGAACCACTTGGCATTGAGCAGTCGGTTTTAACAGGATTAACTAGAATGATTCTCTAGGATTCTCGGCGACCCCCAGAATCTGAAAATATGGTCCATAATCATTTTAGAGCTAATTTTTCACACAAAACTTAAAATAACTCGCGAATGGACAGTTTGATTACTTAAAATCTTTTTAATTACGATATTGACGAGACAAATCCTATTACACAGTTCGACAAAATCCAACTTTTTTAAAAACCCGGCATGAGACCTTTAAATTATGATAAAAGGACCTCTGCTTACAGATGCTTACATCACCTCATACCCAGTTTTTCAAATAAAGCGTCGGTTCGCGTTTTATGGGTACTTTTGTACATGCAACACACAACGACAACAATTTTAACTTAGTTTTTAAGGGTTTAAGATAAAAATCTGGAAAACTCTGCAAATGTGGACAGGGTAATGGGGAACGCCATACAAAAAATTCATTTCAATCGTACAATTGGTTAAGGTATTTCCAGATGGAGTTAAACCTTAAATCTTGATTATCTTTAAAAGCGTACGGTAGATTTTTATTAATATCAACATTTCTGATGGTACAATGGACTATTGCATTTCCCTAAGAGATGGTACTCGACAGTGTAACGAAGTTCCGCCGGGGTGGTTCATTCAGTCAGTCCGAAGGTCATTTACAAGAATATTTGTAAATCGCGGGGACACCAATAGGGTAGAGGTGGCACACGTGGATTGTTGCCGGACGTGTGCTAATAATAATTTGCCTTCGACTATGTCGTTATCCTTGTTCGTTTCGTCAGTCTGGTCTCGCTACTACGAGACGTGTATGGTGTATGACAGTCAAAGGTCAGAACGACCGTGGTTAATACCCACGGGAGGAAAAGCAGGGTTGGTATGAGCGCGGTTAATACCCGCGTCAAAAAGGGGCGGAAAAGGGAGTGAGAAGTGACACTCGGTTGATACCCGATCGTCGAACGGGGGAATCTTCAGAAGGGTTAGGCTTAGGTCTCTCGGCAGTCGTTTTCCTGGGGTCTACGAGACGCACGCGGTCGGTACCACGAGTTCGTAGCGGTGCCCCGAAGTCCTAGGGTGAAGAGAAAATATGCGGGGAGTAGGTTCGGGGTCTACGAGGCGCACGTGGTCGTACCACGAGTTCGTAGCGGGGCCCAGAATTCCTAGGAGAGAAAATATACGGGAGAAAGGGGGTCGTAACGTTATAACGGGAAAGGTCGAGCATAACGATTGGAACGGCTAAAAATTACCAATGCGGGGACCACGGGTGGCTATTGCCTACACTGGGTGAGCAGGGGAGCAGGGGCGAATAGGAAACGAAAATGTGGTTAATGCCCACACGAGATAAGAAGGAAGGTAGGTAAGAACGTGGTTAATGCCCACGTAAGGGTTAACAGGAAGGTGAGAATAGGAGTGTGGTTAATTCCCACATGAGGTTGATAGGGAAAGAGGGAGGGGGGGAGCGAGGAAGTTAGGAAAAGAAAATACGGAGACGAAGTCGGGTTAAAGGTGCCGAAAATATTAGGATCAAGCTTGCCTACGACAAGTTGAACTTCGTGGTGTCACTTACCGAAGGCGGCCAAGGGGAGAGAGTATGAGAGTGTGTTACTCGGCTACTACGCAGCAGTTTAGCGATGCTGCCTTTCTTTTACCGCTACTCTCCCTGTCTCTGCCTCTCTGATCTCGTACGACGACGGCGCCGCGCCGTTGCTATGTGGCTGACGTTGCCGTTTTGCCGTTGTTAGTTTCTGTACTTTTTTTTCGCCCGCCAAAACTTGGGCGCGTGCCTGCCTACACTGGCGGGCGAAAAAAGTCGTCACACCCTAACGATCACAGTCGTAGGCCGTCCATTAACAAAAGGCGTATCTATAATGTGGATTAAGGGCGATCCTGTCGCTATTTTTATTTAACTCGCCGGACGGAAAGTAATTAAAACGCGTTGCGACCTGTTGGCTCCCAAACGATACTCCTTGTCCCCGTGGCGATATTTATAACGTACTTTCTTTGCCAGTTGAGCTTGCAAGCCCTGGACAACTTTCTGTAAAACGCTTGGAATCAGCTGGTCCGGTGTGTCGATTTCCCAAACACGTGGAGCTTGGACACACGAGGATTCATGGGACTCGGTTGCTCCTCCCTCGCTTCCGTGAATCCTGTTCAAATCATTGCAGACTTGGTCCAAGTCCCTGTCTTTGAAAATTTCCCTGGGTTCGCTTGAACTGCACTCTGGTGATCCGATTCCTTCTGGGAAAGTTAGGAAATGGGGGAGTACGTCGGTTGTTTCGTAAAGACTAGTTGACTCGCGTTGGGGTTCTCATCGTCTGCTGATGGTTTGGTTTTGAAATGCTTACTTGTTGGTCCACATGTACTTGGTTTTATGGTGTGTTCGGGGGGCTTCTGCTGAACGATCTTGAAATTCTGGCACGTCTCACAATTTCGGACATACCGCGCGATATCACGGAATATACCTGGCCAATAAAAACGTTGAGTGAGTCGCTTGGCAGTTTTACGAACGCCCTGGTGTCCCGTAATCGGAGTGTCGTGATATCGGGCTAGGATTCTTTGTCGATCGTTACCCGGCACACACAGCTTCTGAGGCATATAATCGCCACCGAGCCGACTCAATCGCCTATAAAGCTGTCCGTTTTCAACGACATAGTCGGGGAACTTCTCAGGTTCGTCCTTAATCTGCTGGCACCTTCGAGCAATCCATTTACATCCTATACTGTCGTCAGCCGTTCGGAGTAACGTATTCTGTGGCCGCCGCGATAGCGCGTCTGCCACGACGTTTGAATTCTCTCGCTGGTAACACACGTCAAACTGGTATTGTTGGTGCTCAGGGTCCGTTGTGCGTCTTGTAATCTTTTTCGTGGGTTCGTTGCGGTTTGCTGCCATCTCCTTCGGGTTTTCGAGAAATATAGTATTCATCGTAACCGAAATTCGGAACCTTCTACGTTGCGAGGTATCTTCTCAGCGGCTCGTTTTCGGGGAGGACACGTCGAAATGGCCTCTTCAATCGCTGTTTGTTGAATCTCCGTTTGAACTCTGGTTGGCTGCGTTTCGATGGGCGAATAACTCGGAGGAGTTCTTTGTAGGGGTAGGCGTAAATTTCCACACTGGATGACGGATCAATAGCACAGCAGCATGGAGGGCATCACCAACAACGGGACATGGGTTTGCTGAGATCCTAAACTTATGTCTGTCAATAATACTCGTCTGATGTCCCGTCGAGTACCGACCGCGAGACGTATACCCGTACAAGTTTCTCGTATGATGCCTACCTTTTCCATCCGTCCGATACAATCTTCACTTACGAAGCTGCGCGTCGACCCCTTGTCTAATGTCGCTTCGACCTGAATACAGCAGATTGTGATCCGAGCCACAATCCGCCCGTCTTTCACCTGAAGGGATTTCTTTAATGTTGGGGCTCGGCTTGGTTCGTCCCCACCCGAGCCGGTTGTGGTTGGGGACGGCCGTCGTTTCCGTGTGCGTCTGCAACACTCGGTCGTACGAATGCCTTCGCGCCCACAGTCCCAGCAAACTATCCGTTTAGGTTTCCGACATTCACGTGAGATATGACCTGCTTCGGCACAGTTGTAACATTGTCGACTGGCAGGTTCCTGCGAAATCATCCTGTTCGTGACTTGCCGTTTTTCGGACTCGAGACACTTTGGCTGGAAATTGACACTCTCCTCAGCTGGAGGTCTTCTGAATGGGTTCTGTGACCTGACCACCGACTGCGATGGAGTCTTGTCTGAATGATCGTTCGTTCTGTATACTGGTAGAGCCGTGTGGCTAAATCTGGTCAAATTGGTTTCGTGGGCGGTCGTCGAACTCAGCCTCTGCAAGTGTCTCCGTTGAATGTCCTCGAAGTCTACTGCTAACTGTATTAGTTGGGATAGCGAGGAGAAATCTGTCCGCCTGATATACAACTGATATTCAGGAGACATATTCTCATAGATACGTTCTAACTCTCGCCCAGGGTCGTAATTAGCATGACGCATGAGTACTCTCAACTCTATCACAAAATCCTTAAACTTCTCATCTTCCCTCTGATAACGGGTACGGATGTCGTCATCCAACCGTTGAAAATACCTGGGAGGCAAAAAGAATTCAAGGAATTCTTTTCGAAAATTGTCCCACTTAGCGACCTGACGTCGGCTGGTGCGGAACCACCGCGCTGCTCTGTCAGTAAGCAATTCTGTCATGACTCGAGGAAGACAATTAAGTTGGAGCCCATACGACAAAGCTCGTTCCTCTATCTCTTCCACAAAGGTGAGAGGGTCTGTTAGTCCATCGTAACGGATGTTCCACTTTCGAACTTTGTCCGCCACGGTGGAGGAGGATGGCAGAGACGCCTGCGCGTGATTCGAATTGGTAGAACTTTGGGTTGCTGTTTGGATCGAGGAAAGATTCTGGTTAGGGGGCGTGGGCGGGTCATTGCGGACAGGGGTATTCCCTGCTATAGTCCTGTACGTAGGCGGAATCTGTAGAGTGGCTGTTTCGAGTGTCGACTCGATAGAGGCGCTCTGTTCAAGTTTTGCGGGCGACTTTGACAAATCGGAATTCGATCCCGCCGCTGCTCGTCGAGCCTCATGTTCGGCCAACCGTGTCCAGACGGCTTGCGGAAACTCCTTCGCCTTGATAAGGCTCACGAAATTTTTCCTCAAATCGTCGACTCGACCTTCCGAATCGAATCCGAATTCTTCGGCAAACGCTAACAACTCTTCCTTACGGAGAGCGTACACCCAACTTATCCCGACACCTGGATTCTTAATAAGGGAGCCTGATAGAGACTCACCGGCGTTGAGTTTTGTCATTGCGGGTCTTATACGTGTGGAAAGATTAGACTTTAAGAGCTCACACTGGTCGGTTCGCCCAACTTAGGAACCGAATATTAACTCGCGGCTGTCGGATACCGACCGACTGCCTCGAAATCGAGTATAAGTCGTAGGGCAAAGATAATAGGAAGGAAATATTATGCGGGTCTTTACTCCGCTAGATGGAAAACCTCTGCCAAAGAAATGATTGGCTTTTCCCCAGGGTCCCTGCTCGGGCGCCACTTGTAACGAAGTTTTTCGGCCTGGGTGGTTCACTCAGTCTGGCCGAAGGTCATATACAAGAAAATTTGTAAATCGCGGGGACACCAATAGGGTAGAGGTGGCACACGTGGATTGTTTCCGGACGTGTGCTAATAATAATTTGCCTTCGACTATGTCGTTATCCTTGTTCGTTTCGTCAGTCTGTTCTCGCTACTACGAGACGTGTACGGTGTATGACAGTCAAAGGTCAGAACGACCGTGGTTAATACCCACGGGAGGAAAAGCAGGGTTGGTATGAGCGCGGTTAATACCCGCGTCAAAAAGGGGCGGAAAATGTGTCTTCGTCGGCTACTACGCAGCAGTTTAGCGATGCTGCCTTTCTTTTACCGCTACTCTCCCTGTCTCTGCCTCTCTGATCTCGTACGACGACGGCGCCGCGCCGTTGCTATGTGGCTGACGTTGCCGTTTTGCCGTTTTTAGTTTCTGTACTTTTTTTTCGCCCGCCAAAACTTGGGCGCGTGCCTGCCTACACTGGCGGGCGAAAAAAGTCGTCACACCCTAACGATCACAGTCGTAGGCCGTCCATTAACAAAAGGCGTATCTATAATGTGGATTAAGGGCGATCCCGTCGCTATTTTTATTAAACTCGATTGTGACATTTCGTCACAACAGGCAAAAAACCGCGAATTGGAGTACCAATTTTATCTCCACCCACGAGCCACTCCATGTGGACTATGACCTAGACGTAAAAATAGACCGAACTGTGTTTTCAGATTCACAAACGAAGCTTTGGTTCGCGGTCTATAGGCAATTTTGTACCAGCAATTGCCTTAGAACAACATTTTCCATTTAGGTTGAAACCAGCTGCACCAAAATTATGTAATAAATTTTATGAGTTAAGTGCTTCATCACCAGCAGGAAAACAGATTATATCATTAAAAAATATCTTTAGTGGACCTCCAATAAATCTAACAGTGTTATGCTAATTTTCCTTGATCTGAAGCATTCAAAGACTATTTCACTTAAATAGATCTCTGATTTCTGTAATAAGAACCTATTCAGTTTAAATAAATCGAATGGAGATGAGTAACTGAAGCCGTTGATTAATAAAATGCCATGATTGCTGGAAGACATTTATCGTTTCTTAACATTTTTAACTCAATAACATTTCGTTTTATGGCAAACAGAGTTGGCTGTCTCACAATTTTCAACTTGGTTCAAACAAGCAACCATTTTCGAAGCCCTTGATACATGAGTCTTCACAACCTCAATGTTATTTTTAACTGAATAGTCTTCTTCTTCTTCGACCAATGCCACGATCGATTAGTGGCCAGAGAGACTTTGGCATTGCTGGAAGGAACAAGGCGGCCATTTCGAATTTTGAAGAAGAAAGAAGTTTTGGAAAATATTCATTCGCTTTCATTTTATGACCAAAAAACCGTGTACCAAAACAATTGCGAGTAGTAGGTAGCTACGAAAATAAAAAATATGGCATTAAACTTTGTGTGTTTGGTGTTTTTGTGCTCATGCCACCTATATGAATCGGCTGGTGTGATTTTGTGCGGCAGCTTTTGGGTTTCTTGTTTAAGATGTAACATCTGGGAATTTATGATATTTTGCTACTTCAGCAAGCCGAAGTACGTAAACATGCTTGAGAAAAACATCTTTCAGCCGCCAGTGTGCGCGAGCTCTTAAATGTCTTCGCCATTTGCAGAGGTTCCCACAGTAGACAATCCGAAAACGATCAAAGCAAGTGATTAGGGAAATCAGAGGTGATATCAGAGGTAATGACTTCGGGAAAATAACGCGCCTAAATGTATCAAGGGCTTCGAAAATGGTTCGACAAAATCCAACTTTTTTTAAAAACCCGGCATGAGACCCTTAAATTATGATAAGCATCACCTCTGTAAGCATCACCTCATACCCAGTTTTTCAAATAAAGCCACGGTTCGCTTTTAATGGGTACTTTTGTACTTGCAACACACAACGACAACAATTTTATCTAAGCTTTTAAGGGCTTAAGATAAAAATCTGGAAAATTCAGCAAATGTGGACAGGGTCATTGGGAACGCAATACAAAAAATGGCGGAAAGCTAACTTCGGCTCGACCGAAGTTTATATACCCTTGCTGATTGTATAATTTATATAGTTTAAGGTTTTAAATGATTTTTTGTCGAACATTCTTAGCTGAGCTATTTTTCAAACTCAGCAACAGATGGCGCCACTACTTTGACCATTTGCTTGTCAGTTTGTTATATGGCAACTATACAATATATTCATCAGATTTTGACCAAATTTCTAAAAATTGTGTGGAAACCGATAATATTTATAACTGGAAAGTATAAAGACGCTACCATTGAAAACAAAAATGTTTTTCTCACTAAAACTACAGTGATCCGAGCCGGTTCCGACAAATGTCCAGCGTCTTTTTACCAAAAGACTTCGTGCAAAGTTTGGTTAAGAAAGCTATAAAACTGACATAGCATAGAAACAGACGGACAGACGGACGGACGGACGGACATGGCTATATCAACTTAGCTCATCATGCTGATCAAGAATATATATACTTTATGTGGTCGGAGATGCTTTCTTCTATGCGTCTAGATGTTTGTAATCTGGACAATTTTAATATACCCTACCCTATATACAAGGGTATAAGAATTGAAAATTTGTTTAATTTTAGGGCTATAAACTTTTAAATGATATCAAAAAACTAAAAGAGGAAAAGCGAACAGCAGCAAGAGTCGTCGCTTCATCATTTTTGATTTTAATTTCGATTCTGCATTTGTTCAGTGGCGTTGGCAGCGCAAGCGTGACAGAAGGCTCTCACATCTCTTTCAATCTTTTGCTTTTTGCAGGCCGCGGTTTTTCCTTCAGCACACACAACATAACATTTACATTTACATTTACTTGTCTCGGCTCGGTTAAAGGTAACAACAACAGGGCTCTGAAAATAAAACAAATGTCGTTGCGTTGCGTTAAATTTTGGTGGTCTTGATAATTCGGAGAAAAATTCGTGGCGACAGCGCTGCCGTTGACTTGCAGAAGCGAACACATGCTGATGCTTCGATTTACGCCACTGAACAAAAACAGAATCAGCTGCTTTCCACTGCGGCTTCTGTTTTTCTCAAAAGCAGTTGCAGAAACAAGACTTCATATTGATCAGTTGAAAAAAGTCGAAGCTGTAAAGTAAAAATTTTGGGGCTTTTTCTACTTCGACTAAATCAATTTAAGCACTGAATGTAATAGTCAATCTGCGAAGCCCATAGAAAAAATGTTCTAATGATAGCCTAAGATACAATAGCTTTAAGGTAGTGCAACCGGAAGAGCCTTTTCGCATGCGCTAGATTTTATCGAACCCCAGGGCCAGTCAGTCGTTTCTTACATTATTTGACACCTTACGACAGAAGTTTTGTTTTACATTTTAGCTCAACTATTTTTTCAAGTCAATTGCATTTCAATGGAATTTTTCCATTAATATTTACAATTAGTTGAAAATTCAAGCTTTAAGTCAATTATTAATGACACTTGAACCCAGTCAAGTGCCAGATGATATTTATTTCCCTTCCATTTACATTTTTTCTTGTGATATTTCTCTTCCATTAAATTTTCAATTGGGATTTTTCACACCAGCCAATTTTTAATTGGGAAATTTCACTTCAATTAAATTTTCAATTAGGATTTTTCATTAGCAGTAAATATTTAATAGAGAATTTTTTTATAAAAAACAAAAGCAAATCACAAGCCTTTTTCGAGCCTTCTATCCATTAAAAAATTTCAAATTTTTTTTCTGGTCAATGCTGGCACATGCCAGCATACATATACATATACACTCCCCAGAATAATTTTTCAGATTTTTGAAATGCGAAACGTTTCCTACAAAGTTCGCCGAAATTTTTAACACCATTTATTTAAGACTTCAAGTCTCGGTTCCACTTTCGTTTCTTACATGTCCAATTGTTATTCCAAGATACAGTTTCTGTGTTTTTTTTCACAATTTTAAAAGTGTTTAATAGCCTATTTCCACCAAAGAAATGAAGCTTCATTTCTTGAAATGACAAGAAATGAAGAAAATTATATCATTTCTTCCATACAAATTGTTGTTGCATTTTGCCCTTCATTTCTTTCATTTCTCAAAAATTATGACATTCCCCACGAAGGAATTTGGTATTTTTTTTAAAAGTACTCGCTACTCTCTGTCACTACTCGTTACTCTCTGGAAATAGAAAGTGTCATCACCAATAAACTGTTGATATGAATTTAAAAAGTAGGCGCAATTTTGTTTAAAATATAAAATAGTCAAAAAAAGTTGTCTATTTAGCTTTCGGCTGATAATTCAGGGCGTTAACAATGCGTTCGCCCAGGGTAATTGCTTTCCTGCCGGGTATGTCTTTTTTTGGGTAAATATTGCAAAAACTCCCCGTGAGTTTGAAAGTGGCGCCTGCTGTTTTTGTCAACGTGGCACTGCGAATATCAAAATGATGAAGATTTGTCAATAGAAACAGCATCATTTTTATACCCGTTACTCGTAGAGTAAAAGGGTATACTAAAGTCGTGCAAATGTATGTAACAGGCAGAAGGAATCATTTCCGACCATATAAAGTATATATATTCTTGATCAGCATCAACAGCCGAGTCGATATTGCCATGTCCGTCTGTCCGTCTGTCCGTCCGTCCGTCCGTCCGTCTGTCTGTATGAACACCTAGATCTCGGAGACTAGAAGAGCTAGAGCAACCAATTTTGAAATGTAGACTCCTATTGTCTGCACGCAGATCAAGTTTATGTCAAATTTTTGCCACGCCCACCCACGCCCCCACAATAGAAAATGATGAATACCTCCCACAATTTTTGAGATATCGATCTCAAATTCAAAACGTAGATTTATATTCGCAACATCTATAAGCCCTGAAATTTTCATCAAGATCGGATAATAAATAGCCGAGTTAAAAAATGTTGCATACTTTTCGGCTGACCCACCTCAGGCATACAGGAAGGCTATTTAACATTTGTTTCCATGAGTAACGGGTATATCGAAGTCGGTTAGAGCCGACTTTAACTTACGCTCTCGTTAGAAATGAAAATGATAAGAAATGAAGCCAGTGGAAATACGCTATAAGATTGAAAATATATGTTATCTAAAAGGTTTAAAAATATGAATTCCGGTACCTCCCCCTTTCATATAGAACCATTAGTTTACAAAAAAAAAAAAAAACAGACAGACAGAAAGAACGACAGACAGACAGACTGACAGACAGACAGACAGACAGACCGCCCGACCGATTTTACTTAAAACTGATTTAGTAAACTTCTATATAATTTCAAAATTCAATCTTTTACACGTAAATCGTCCCTGACTTCGGAATAAGACCGACTTTCCACTTATACTTGTTTAATTTTTTTAAATGTCTTTTTCTTTTTTTTAGATTAAGGACCATGGCAGCAGCTCATTTGTCGACAAAAATGGAGAACCAGCTCAAAGTGCAATCGATATTACTAATGAAAGTTTAGATATTAAGTTACTTACGACTCAAATAGAACAGTTTGTTAATATAAGAAACCAATCTTCCATTAGTGAAGATATGAAGCCAGACGAAGAATCAAGGAATTCAAATGTGTCGAATATTAATGCAGAAATTAACAGACCGCAGATTATTGATGATCGCCAAAATTCTTGCATTGCTGACTCAACTCTTTTACAGAATACAAGCTCTGTTAAAATGGAAAAAAAAAGAAATGATCTATCTCTTGATCGAGATATAGATGCAGGAACTTCTAAGAACGCAGCTATATGCAGTGATCAAAACAAAAATTTGTTATATATAGATGAAGATAGTAAATTCTGCATTGCTGATGAAGTTTTTTCAAAATCTCAAATTTCGCAAAACGAGAATAGAGGAAATAATACGGAAAAAATGGAAAAAACTTGTGAATCGTCAAATAGTACAGAAATCGATGGAACGGCTTGCGAGAAAACAATGCATGCATTCACAACTCGCATTAATACAAACAAGCTATGTATCACGGAAGCCTCGAAACTATTGAATTCTGATACAACAAGTAAAGCTATAATTTCTAGTCATGATATGGTACAGCCTTCCACAATTAAAACTGATTCCTCTGCAAGAAGTCCTGTCAATGTATTTGTTTCTAGTTTGGAGGATTCAGTTCGCTGTAACCAAGATATTACAGAGCCTACTTACTTAAAATCAGCTGTCTCATCTACACTTGAAAAACATCTTAATGAGGCGAAAATTGTTGCACCAAAATTATCGTGCAGTTTGCACATACAAGAGAACGGCAAGTTAGACGGGCTTGCAAAAACTGCCGAAAGACCAATTCACGGTATAGATAGAGTGTCAGCTCAAACTGTCGCGGAAAATCATAACGACGGCGCCAGCAAATTTGGAAAAAAAAAATCAGTGAGGGAGGTTATTGAATCTATAAACCGTAGTCAGCGCTTGCTAAATGAAAGTGCTGCAAAAGGCACAAAAATATATTCTACTCCTTTATATATCGAAACTGGTAGCGCACATTCCAATGAGTTAAACTGCTCAAACGTCAGGTCAACTCAAGAACTAGAATCAAAAAATATTTCAGTTGGCACTTTACACACAGATGAGTGCTTCCCTAAAGCTCAAACCGACAATTTTCACAAAAGCAAGATAAACAAAATGGTTTGTCAATATAGAGAGTCATCGCCTACAGCATCAAATTTAGATTGGAATCCTCTACCTAAACCAAAGAGAACTAATAATATGTCAATACGTTAGGGTTATTTTTAAAGAATATAAAATACATTGATTTATTGTAAATATATATATTTATATAAATAATAATAAAGTGCTGCGCGTTGCTACGAACATCTCTTCAAAAGAGCTGGACAGAATTGGTATTTCTGTTTTTATAGATATGTTTATAATTTTTGAATCTTGGGTAACCGTAGTACCGAAAGTCCATCGCTTTTTTACGAGTCTCCAAATAAAGCGGTAAAATTCCTGAGAATAATGAACACGAACTGCGGGTAAAAGTGTAAATCATATGCTATGGGATCAGATGCGCAACAGCAAGTGAAGGCTGCGGCAAAGCTTAATAATCGAAGTGCGAAAATATAAACAACTATGAGTGAGTGAACAAAATTGAATCGTTCTTTACACTGAACAAGTAAACATGTTCTTCTTCAATTGTTCGTTTTTGTTCAGCGAGTCTTGTTCAGTCTATCTTGTTCAATCTATCTTGTTCAGTCTGTCTTGCTCTGAGTTGTTCTTGAGTTATTCTCGAGTTGTATTAAGAGCTATTCAGTCCCTTTTGCTGAGAGAGTTGTTTTGCCGAATAGTAGGCAACATTTTTTTAACTCGGTTATTTATTATCCGATCTTTATTAAAATTTCAGGGCTTATAGATATCGCGAATATAAATGTAAGTTTGAGATCGATATCTTCAAAATTGTGGGAGTTATTGAAAAATTTGGAATAAACTTGATCTGCGTGCAGACAATAGGAGTCTTCATTTCCAATTTGGTTGCTCTAGCTTTTCTAGTCTAGTGTTCATACAGACGGACGGACAGACCGTCAGACGGACATGGCTATATCGACTCTGCTGTTGATGCTGATCAAGAATATATATTCTTTATATCAGCGATGTCCAAAATTATATATAGAGAGAGAATATGTGTATTCTATAAATAGAACGATCGGCAGCTTGTTCTCGTACGATGCGCGTGTTCGGCTGCATTTGCTCTCACGACTCATGTGTTCGGCTGAAGCTCAAAAGTCAAACGCGCAGTCATTCGCTATGCTGCATTCAATGAGGAAAGACCATAAAGCGCATGATTTTTACACTACACCGAAAAAAATGTTTGATCTCAATTGGGAAAATGAATTATTTTTCATTGAGAATATGGATGGTAACGCTCAATGTTTATTGTGCCATTACGTTGCATGTCGCTTTACCTTTGATGTTATTAAAAAGTATAAACGATCTGGCTTGGCTGTTGATTTCTCTAAATATTCAATAGCAAAATCCAACTTTACACTTTTTAACTCTGAGTGCTATAAGAATTATCTTGCCCGGTGCAAAATTCAATTTGCAGAGGACCCTAAACAATTCTATAGCTTAGTGAACTCTAAGCGTAGATCTTCATCACTACCTTCTTCTTTTTTTCTGGGTGACCAAAAGGCTGGCAATGATTCCGCTGCCGTCGACCTATTTGCAGACTTTTTTCAATCAACGTATTCCTCTGTCCACTTTACTAACACTTCTTATCCTTATACCATTCCTTCTTCTAACTCGATTTGTGTTCCCTCTATTAGTGAAACCTCCCTACTTTCGCATTTAAAATCTCTAAAATCCTCATACTCCCCTGGCCCTGACAACATTCCTAGTTGTGTTCTCAAAGAGTGCTGTAGTTCCTTATGCAAACCCTTGCTTAAGATTTTCAATCTATCACTCGATTCTTCAGTCTTTCCAACTCTTTGGAAAGAGTCCTATATCATTTCTCTTCATAAAAAAGGTGGGAAATCGGATATTTCCAATTACAGAGGCATAGCTAAGCTCTCCGCTATTCCTAAATTATTTGAAGAGATTATAACCTCCACCTTGCAGCATTATTGCAAATCGATTTTATCACCGTTCCAGCATGGGTTTATTAAGCGTCGGTCAACTATGACCAATTTGCTTAAATTTACTTCATTGGTTAATGATGGGCTCCTTAAGAAAAAGCAAACCGATGTCATTTACACCGACTTTAGTAAGGCTTTTGACTCTGTAAACCATGATCTTCTCCTCTATAAGCTTGATCGGTTAGGATTTCCCGCCTCTTTTCTGCTCTGGATTTCGTCCTATTTAAAAAATAGAACGTAGAAAGTTATATTACGTTCAGACACTTCAAAGCCCGTCTCTGTAACGTCCGGTGTACCGCAAGGTAGTCACCTTGGTCCTTTGTTTTTTACTCTTTTTATTAATGACCTACCCACAATACTATCTTATTCTCGGATACTTATGTATGCCGATGACGTTAAACTTATTTTATCTTTCAATGACCCGACACATTCCATTAGATTGCAAGATGATTTAAACTCCTTGC
The DNA here is from genome assembly GCA_037044535.1 of Lordiphosa magnipectinata. Taxonomy (NCBI): domain Eukaryota; kingdom Metazoa; phylum Arthropoda; class Insecta; order Diptera; family Drosophilidae; genus Lordiphosa; species Lordiphosa magnipectinata. Next base: position 532,117 of record JBAMBO010001951.1, read on the forward strand.
AGTCTTGGTGCTTGGTTAATCATTTATACCTTAATTGCTCCAAGTGCATGTTTATGACCTTCCATCGTTGCAAACCTTCGCTGGCTATTTATACGATTGGCAATGAACCCCTACAACGAATATCTACCGTCGTTGATCTTGGAATTCTTTTTGACCCCAAATTGAGTTTCAATCCTCATATCTCCTCTATTGTTAATAGGGCGAATGGTGTACTTGGATTCATTAAACGTTGGTCGAAGGAATTTAATGATCCATACACCACAAAGCTCCTGTATACTGCTCTAGTCCGTCCTGTACTTGAATACTGCTCGTCCGTCTGGTGTCCGCAATACAAATAGCATATCGATCGTATCGAATCAGTACAAAAGCAATTTTTGGTTTTTGCTCTTCGTGGACTAAATTGGGACCCTAACCTTCGTCTGCCATCGTACTCCAGCAGACTCTCGCTTATTAACCTTCCTTCGTTAGCTAATCGTAGAACAGTCCTAGGCGTTTCTTTTCTTCATAAGTTAATCATTAGTGATGTAGATTCCACCGAACTCTTAGGTCGCCTTAACTTTTCCGTTCCTTCTAGGCCAACTAGAAACTATTTACCTTTAATCTTGCCCAGATGCACAACTGATTATGCCCAGCACAATCGTTTTCGGGTCTTATGTCAAAATTACAATGATCTCTATCACCTGCTCTCAACAGATCTCTCTCTCTTCTCTCTAAAAACGTCTCTCTATAATTATCTCCGGGGAAATCTCTTACCACTCCCAGCTGTGAGTAGGGGCATAGCTTGCCGGACTGGCTAAAAATCCTCCCCCACCGGGTCAGAGATTTTCCGGTTATTTAGTTTTAAGTTTTACGTATACATTTTTTTTTTTTTTTTTAAAGATTTTTTTTAGATAGTTTTCTCTTTTTCTCTCTATCTCTGTTTTAGTTTAATTTCTTATATTATCTTATTTTTTCCTTTGCTCCTACATAACTATAGGTTTTGGTTTTTTCTCTCTCTCCCTTTTCTCGATCTCTATATTATTAAAGTTTTTGTTAGCTCTAATAACGCCTCTGACTACAATCGGCTGTGAATAGGGGCATAGCTGGCCGGACGGGCAAATAAAATACCCCCACCGTGTCGGAGTCGTTATTAGTTTATTTTGTAATTTTATTAGATTTTCTTCGATAGGCTTCCTTAGCTCATAAAATTTTTTTTGTAACGTATTTATACTTTTGTTGACAGCATTTGTTTGTCGACTCTAAATAAATAAATAAATAAAAGGCACTACCAATTTTGCCACGGGGGTTATAATGAAATAAAGGGGAGGGAGAGAGATTTAAAAATTTTAGAGATGCAGGCAAGACATTTTTTAATGTTTATAGCTGACAAGGAAGAATACATCCAACCTGACAACAATAAAATTGATAAAACTTCGCTAAACTTAGCATCTTATACAGTTGCTTTAGGTCTGGCCAGACAATGTCGCCCATTTAGTGATGGAACATTTTTTATGAATTTAACGACAGATGTGTTACAGTGCTTTGGAGAGCGGTGCCTGAAAGCCGTTGAAATTTGTAAAAGTATTCCCATATCACGTAATACTCTTGTACGCAGAACCGAAGATATAGGCCGCTTTATTTATTCCGAAGCAAGAAAGCGCCTGGAAAATTGCACATTTTTTTCGATATCGCTAGACGAGATTATCGACATCAATAACATTTGCCAGTTAATAATTTGTGTTAAAACAGTTGATGCTAATTTAAACTGCTTTGAAGAAGTTTTTGATGTTGTTTCTTTGCCCGGCAATGTAACAGGAAAAGTTTTATATGACGTTTTAGAATCCCGTGTCTTTTCAATTGTGAATAAAGAAAAAATGAGCGCTATGTGCACAGATGGTGCAAAAGTAATGAGAGGAAATAATAATGGTCTCGTGGGAATAATGCGAAAAACGGTCTGTCTTGTCCAACATTCCATGGCATTATTCACCAGCAAGCACTTTTCGCAAAGGAAATAAAAATGAAAAACGTTATGGACACGGCAATTAAAAATAAAACTGACCCACCGAAAATTTAAGAGTTTTTTAGAAGATTTGCATGCAGACTACGGAGATATTTTGCTGCATACAGAAGTGCGATGGCTCAGTCGCGGAAAGAGTTTGGAGCGTTTTTTTTAATTTAGGACAAGAAATTGTATTATTTTTTAAATCGTCAACAACACCGACTACCGATGAGTTTGTCATTGCATTGGAAGATAAGGAATTTAAACTGGACTTGGCGTTTTTATGCGACCTAACCGAAATGCTAAATGACCTGAACTTATCTCTTCAAGGCAAAAACACCAATATAATAACTCTTTTAACAATAATACACCATTTTACTAGAAAGCTGCGTTTACTAAAAGACCAACCCCCTTGTAGCTTGTATGATTTATATAAATTAGTAGACACAAATACGTACATTCGGCCAAATGTACACATTTTTGACAAGGCCTCCTATATACATTTTCTACACCCAAATTCTATGCCAGCTATACTATATAGTTGTCCTATCAAACTTGGTGGAACTATGTGAAAGATAAAAAGTTTTTATCACTAAAACAACATTTTCGGCCGATGGTTCCTATGGCAGCTATATGCTATAGTCATCCGATCCGGCCGGTTCCGACAAATGTGCAGCGTATTTGTACCAAAAGACTTCGTGCAAAGTTTGGTTAAGATAGCTTTAAAACTGACGGAAGAGATAGCATAGAAACAGACGGACGGACAGACGAACATGACTATATCAACTCAGCTCGTCATGCTGATCAAGAATATATATACTTTATGAGGTCGGAGATGCTTCCTTTTATGCGTTACAAACATCTCGACAATTTTAATATACCCTCTACAAGGGTATAAAAATTGTGGGAGTTATTCAACATTTTTTTATTGTGGGGGCGGGGGTGGGCGTGGCAAAAATTTTAAATAAACTTGATCCGCGTGCAGACAATAGGACTCTACAATTCAAATTTGGTTGCTCTAGCTCTTCTTGTCTCTGAGATCTAGGTGTTCATACAGACGGACGGACAGACGGACATGGCTAAGTCGAATCGGCTGTAGATGCTGATCAAGAATATAAATACTTTATATGATGGGAAATGATTGCTTCTGCCTGTTAAATACATTTGCAGGACTTTAGTAGATCCCTTTTACTACGAGTTACGGGTATAAAAAAGAGTGGGTGTCATGGGACGCACTGAATTCACAAATTGACCTAATGGCAGCCACCCTTCAATTAATATTCAATTCAAATTTGCTTTCCCCCTTTTCCCCACCCCTTTTCCCCCGCTCCGTCCACTCTTCACCGCCCCTTTCCACCCCCTCTTTCCCGAACACACACAACAACTGTATTATGTAGTTGTTATTGGTACTACTTGCAGAGCACGCACATTGATCATGAAAGTATTAGGGCAGAAGCGAGAAGATTTCAGAGCGGAACTGTTAATGTTTTGCGACTGTTACAGTTACAACGAAAATAGAGAGGGGTTAGCAGCGAGTGTATATTGTTGTTAGTGTTTGTACTCTCTGTTAGTTATGTACCCATGCAAACTTTTTTTTTTATTTTCACCCACTTCGCGGTCAAATTTTCCATATTTTCTTTCATAGTGCGCCTGCATAACTAAACGAAGGTCTATGCCAAATCTCAAATCTCTAGGATAAGCGGTATTGGCTGTGGGTTGATAATAAGTCAATTAGTCAGTCAGTCAGGCGTAGAGATTTATATGTATATATATTATATAAAATAAAGTAAATTAACTGAGATTTTTTTTTTTAAATTTCTTTATTGTTACATAAAAAACTGATATATACATACAAGAACTTTGGAACAACACGATACAGAAAGAAACATCTTAAGCCTGGGGGAGAGCCGCATGAGATTGCTTCGCAGATTTGATGACCCGGCGTTGCATCCGTCCAACGTTGCATATCCAGTCTCCGCTACCATAATCGTAGCTGCGAAATCACAAGTTGCCTCCCAGTTTTCCTTCGGCTATACCGCCGCCCATCTCCCTGTATAGTTCCGCCTGGAACCTTTTACACTCGAACAAGACCTGGCTGGCGTCTTTACAGAGCCTTCTTCGCAGCATCTTCCTAACAGCCGTGCCTACTAAGACGCTGAGTTAGGTGAAAGTTAATCTCGACATGTTTTCTAGACAGCCATGGCAATAACTTCGGGATTTGCTATGGATCCAGCGACCCTTAGTGGTCGCCAACTATGTTGCCACTTCTCAATGCTCCGCTGTCTCGCTTCCTGCTGCTGTACAGCCCTGTTAGTAGAGCTGCAAAACTATCGATGGTGATGCTATTCGATTTTTTCGATAGTTTTTAGACAAGAAGTCGATATTATCGATAATATCGGTTTCTTTACTTGCCATTAAATGAATAAAAAACAGAATAAACATACGTATAATTACAACAAACTACATTTATTTAAATAAGAACATAAAAGAAGAAACACAAAAGCTTAAATTAAATAACAATTTAATAAGATTAATTAATTAGAGCTTACAGACTCTAAATGTACTTTTTTTGTGAGTAATATAAATATGTATATGAGGTTTAGTGACCTGTTTTTGATTTTAGTCAAAGTTTTACATCTGTTTAGCTCAAGGTCTATGGTTGAGTATAATTCTTTATAAACAACACAACAGATATTAATTACAACATTTTGAAATAGCAATTGGGTATGTCCGTACAACGATCGCTGTTTTGAGAATAACCAAATTCTCTCATCAACGGACTTGTTTTTGCTTTTCACACTTCAAACAAACATACCAGTTCGCATTTAAGCCTCTTTCAATCGTCGAATAAAGACATTGGAATTCCAATGTTGTCAATTCGCAGCCCGAATTTTGGCTATGGTCTTTTTTGTTTGAAGGTGTTTGTTTACCAATTTGTTGTAATTAATTCTGTTGCTTATGGCTGCAGCTAGGTGGTTGGGCTATCCGTCCAACCATTTATTTTTTTTGGTTTTTATTACAAACATTATGGCGTACCGACCATTATTTATATGTACATGGGGTTTAGTGACCTGTTTTTGATTTTAGTCAACGTTTTACATTTGGCTAGCTCAAGTTCTATGGTTGAGTATAATTCTTTATAAACAACACAAATCAACAGATATTAATTACAAAATGTCCGTACAACGATCGCTGTTTCGAGAATAACTAAATTCTATATAATATTAACTTAAAGATTTCTTTACAAAATTTAATACCCCAATTATTTATGTAAGAATAATATAAACTTAAATTATGACGTCTTTTCATTAATTATTGAGATCTTTTAATTTCAAATTTTTGTTAACAAATAACAGCATGTCTACTTTTTTGGCTTTTAAGGAAGCTTCCAGCTTTGCTAACATCAGCATGTTTCTGTTGATGTGGCAGGCACGCGAAGAAAACGTGTGGCTTACAATTTTAAAGGGGTATCGGTTGGGAAGCACTGAAATTAAATATATATACATACGCATATCATATTAACTTCCATGTTCCATGGAATGTGCATATATAACATTATAATATAGACGCATAATTATGATGACATCTGATCGGTTGTTCCTAGTCTTTGTAGCTATATTCTGATCCATGAACTGGAACAGTGGTCCAAACGAGGCGGCTTTTTGAAAGGTGTTGGCGGCTCTGTATTTGTATGTAATTGTCTATAAAACTAAACCCTTCCCTCTTAAATCTGGGGTCCCCATTTGGGAATGGTGAGCTCCTCATACATCGATCTTTAACTATTTTTTATCGCTCCAGTTTGGCATAATAATGCTTCCTGACCCTCTGCAGTATTTCTGGGCACACTAATGTCAATAGCTTAAATCTGGTAATACCAAAAAAAGGGTTTGACATACACTTTTCATGTACGAGCGACATTTGTGTTTACCGTAAGTTGGAAAAATCAATTTGGCTTTAAAATGGAAATTTCGAGAGAAGCTTTTTCTTGGATTATATTTCACAACTTTCGACGTGGATTATCTAAAACAAAAGTGTGTCGGTGAACTCAGTTCTTTGTATGGCGATAAAGCACCATCAAAAACCACTGTATATCGTTGGTATAGTGAATTTAATTGAGGTCGTAGTTCGCTCAGCGACGAATTACGTGAAGGTCGTTTCATTTGGGTATCACAGACTTCCCCAAAATTATGTAATTAATCTTATGAGTAAAATTCGTCATTCCCGACAAGAAAAAGTAAAATTTCAATTAAAATTGTCTTTGGTGGAGAAACCGCGGTACGCTAAGATGCCCTGAACTAAAGTATATAAATGTTACGATCTATTTTCCTGCTGGTAATGAAGCACATTAATCATAAAACTTATTAAATAATTTTGGTGAATCTGATTTTACCCTAAGTGGTCAATGTTGTTCTAAGGCAATTGCTAGTACAAAAATGCCAATAAACCGCGAACCAAGGCTTCGTTGGTATAACTAAAAACGCAGTTCTGTCTATTCTTAGGTCTGGTTTATGGACTATATGAATTGGTTCGTGGGTAAATATAAAATTGGTACTCCAATTCGCGGATTTTTGGCTCTCCAGTACCATCTCTTATGGACATGCAATAGCCCATTATAACATCATAAAAAACGATTTTATTAAAAATCTACCGTGCGCTTTTAAAGATATTAAAGAATTAAGGTTTAACTCCTTCTGGAGGTACCTTAACCAATTGTACGATTGAAGTAAATTTTTAATATTGCGTTCCCAAAGACCCTGTCCACATTTGCTGAATTTTCCATATTTTTATCTTAAGCCCTTAAAATCTAAGATAAAATTGTTGTCGTTGTGTGTTGCAAGTACAAAAGTAACCATTAAACGCGAACCGAGGCTTTATTCTTAAAACAGGGTATGAGGTGATGCTTACAGAGGTCCTTTTTATCATAATTTTAGGGTCTTATACCGGGTTTTTAAAAAAAGTTGGATTTTGTCGAACTGTGTATTTAATTTTCTTAATCCGAGCCTTAAACCGATCTGCTTTCTCAACACTAGCGAAGAATGCCAAAGAATGAAAAAATTTCTGAACACTATCGATAGTAAAAACTATCATCGATAGTGTGACACAAAACCAATTATTCGATATATCGATAGTACTATCGATGTTTTTGCAGCTCTATTGTTAGGTTGAATTGCGCCACTCAACCGTGAAGCCCTGTACCTCTCATTTGCTTCTTTGGTCAACTCGCTAAGTGGAACCATCCCAGCAATGACCAAAGCAGTATCTTCTGACACCGTACGGTACGCAGAAGAGATCCTGAGCGCAACATGTCCAAGCACGGAGACTTGGGGAACACCTGCAGACACCTCATGGAGTTTATTTCCTTCTGCAGTACTCTACCACAGAAGAATGATGTAATTATTGCCTGGAGGTAATGCGGAACACCAAATTCACCTAAAGCGGTTAATATTCGGTTCCAATCAGCGCTGTCAAACACGGTTTTCACGTCTAGAGGGACCACCATACAGTACTCCTTGGATCCTCGTTTCCAGCTTGAGCCCTTAATAGCACTGCGTGCAATTGTGACCACTTTGTCAAGCGCATCCACCGTTGACTTTGCATTTTTAACGAACAGTCGGGCTTGACTGACTTTCTTACTTGTTGAAAAAGGCCATCCTAGCGACGGTAGCAACTACCGAGGAATCTCCTGCATAAACGCAATATCAAAAATAATATAATCGGTGCTTCTTTTCCGCCTTGAGAGATGGGTAATCAGACACAACAAACTAAGTAAATTTAAGTTTGGATTCAGACGAGACTACTCAACGGTGGGTAGGAAAAAAAATCAAAAAATGATTACGCTTGCAGTGGGACTCGAACTCACTCAACTGTCATTACGAGCCAGCTAATCTCGCTAATTAAACATTAAAACATGTAGCCAAATATATTACAAACCTGTATAAAAGAAAGCACGCTCTCTTGTTTTGTAAACGAAACTAGCAAACGTTTCAAGAAACAACGCAATAGCTTTTTGAATGCTTGCATTCCAAATCAACGGTGGGTTCTAGGCTCGCTCAAAATCTTCAAGCTTTTGCACTTAGAAAGTTCAGACTAAAAGCTTAATCATAGTGTTGGAGGAGAACACCTCTTTGAATTTGAATTTCTGTTTACCTTTGAATTTATATTTAAATCGATTACTACTCTCTAAGTTGCTCACTATCATTGTATGAATTTACCACAGGCTGGCAATGCCAGGCTTGCTCTCATTGTACTCTCTCTCTTTATCCTACGCATTACTCTCTCTACTTCATTAGACCTTTGTAAAATATCACTTAATCAGTAAGCATAGAACCGCCACAGAGCGAACATCGGCACGAAGCCACAAATAAAGAAACATTGTAACGTGAAGCGACGCATTTTCCTTCACACCTGACACCAACTCTGGAAGGTCAAGAATTTGAACGGATCAAGTGAAGATCCATCTATCTCAATTTACCTGGCCGAGAAAGCGGCCAACACATAGCACCAAAAAGTTAAAAGCATCATTGCTTGTCTATTTTTCATTTCATTGTTTATGCAGTTCCCAACTGATTAAGGCAATGATGGTAAGGAGCAGTTGGCAACCATGCATTCGTAAGCAGTAAGCCTATTGAAGATTCAGCCGGGAGGTTGATGAAACAGTACTGTATAGGCAACCAGCTCTTTTTTGGTATATAATGCATAAGTTGTTTATAGCTCTGAGCAAACACAACTTTTCCGGACCTCGAGCCAGCTGAACTCGCTAATAAGTCATTACGAATGATTAGGAAAAGTGACCTAATTTTTAACTTAACTGCTTAACCTTAATTCTAGGTTTCTCTTTTTTTGGGTGTATGTTTTGTGGATTTCAAAGCTACCTTTGATACAGTCAACAGAAGAAGCCGAATATATAAATTAAGCAAGCCTTAAAATATTTGTAGAAGCGCTTTATGACGGAACCGAATCAGCACTGTGGGGTGGCACACTGCTCTCCTGCTCTTTGAAAACCACTCTGGCGTAAAACTTTTAAGCAAGGCTGAAAACCTGTAAAATTTTTGTGAAGGTTCGTTACGGAGCTTCGAACCCGTGGTAAAGTGCAAGGTTCGGTTCGCGGTCCGGTTCCTGTACTAATCGCGCACAAGGTTTTGGCTCGAGTCTGGGTTCATAGATTTTTAGATAGTTCACCGACTTTTGCCTCAACTTTCGGTCAAACTTTAGACAGATATTTGATCAGGAGAACACGTCCAGATTATCCAGCAATTTATATGAGTCTTCAAGTCAACTGGACCACGATCCTTACTGTTATCATTCATAGGTGTTCTATAAAGTCTTTCAAAAGTGCTTGGTCTTTGAATTTTGGAAGCCTCACCTTCTACTTACATACCCAGCCAGCATTTTATGAAATTTCTGCTCACATTTGAGTCTTTTTTGAGTCCTCTGTCTGATTAAAAAAGAAATAAATGATTCTTTTGTCGGGAGAATATGGTGCCCAAGCCGAGACTCTTCTTAAAAATTCGCTTATATTTACAATCATTTGTTTGACTTTTTCTAGTCGTATTTCAATAAATCAAGTTTTGAGCATATCCATGAGTCATTTGAGTCACTTGACTTTAAATCGGACGTGAATTTAATCTTTTAAATATTCAAAAGAGCTTAAAAAGGAATCATCAGAGCGATTTTTGTTAAAATCCCTTTTCCGACTATACTTATGATTTCTTTCTTCTCGAAATCACAACATGGATTGGATTTCTAAAAAGCATTTTTAATTATCAACTCAAGCGATTCTGTACTATACTATGAAATAGTTTTTTTCGGTCATAATATTGAGAAAACTAGAAAAGATATTAAGAACTTGAATTAAATGATTGTTTGAACAAAACCTTATTTTTGTAAAATTCGGATTCAGGTTCGGGGGCTCAAATATTTGAATAGTTCGGTTCATGGTCCGGTTCGAGGAACCCGGAAACCCCGAACCGGTTCTTTGAGGTTTGGATCAGGACCGGTTTGCAGCCTTGCTTTGTTCACCTTATTTATCGATGATATTGCCAGCTTGATGAGGGGTTAAATCTTGGTAGCGGTCGTCAGAGCAAAAGTCCCAATGCACTATGGGGAATAAGTCAAAAATTTTGGCATAAATATAATTTTTTTTGTGTTAGATATTTTAAAACTGTTTTAATTTTTTGATTCCTTCATAACAAGATAAGATAATAATAATTTTAGAACATTTTTACGGAGTACCCTTAATTATTTGCGCGCTTTCAATGTCAGCTGATTCAGTGGTGCTTTGAATTGTCAAAAAGAGCGGGAAATATTACTCAACTTGCAGCTTCGATGGTAACTCTATTCCAAATATAAACTTAAAGTGTAAATATGGAAAAAGCAGGTCAAGGTATGTAAATTAATAGTTAATAAATGTTTTTCGACAGTTATGTGTTGATATTGAATTGTCCTATGTTTTCTTCGTGTGTATTTTTAGGTGTATACTAACAAACGTATCTGTGTTTTGTGGAATATTACTTTTATATAGCAAAACGAATCACCAAGGTTCTAGTTAAATGTTGTTTACAAGTTAATACAGCATTAAAAAGTATTAAAGCTTTTGACCAGTTTTGCCCCCTTTTCGGAAAACTCTCTTTGCAGGTGTTTATGAGTTCACTCATGCAGCTCTGGCTGAGGTTTGGAGCAACAACAAACGCGAAGGAGACGCAGTAAAAAGTTATATTTTGGAAAATATTGATGAGCACTTTCTGACTGAATACCAAACGACTGCAATTTCAAAAGAAAGTGGACCAATTTATTGCTTATTTACACAAGCACTTACTAACCGTGGTTCGACTCGACATGCATGCGATCTAGAGACTTGGTTTTTGATCTATTAAGACACTACAGAATGGACAACACACAAGACTCAAAAACGAAATACCTCCAAGCAAATAAGGAATATAAGGCCCTGTGTTATAGCAAAAAAATGAATACTATTTAAATCTGGAAGTAGATCTCCTCAACGCACACAATTCAAAAACTTACTGGACAATTCTTAAGTCTATAAATAGAAACCCAACCATCAGGAAAATCCAAGTTGACGCACCGTCCTTAGCTCAGCATTTTAAGCAACTACTGTGGAATTCAAACTCGGAAAAACAAATACTATATGCTTTGCCAAACACGGTTTCAACTGACCTAGACAGGTGCATCTCAACATCGGAAGTTAACGAGGCCATTGGCAACTTGAAAATTAACAAAGCGCCGGGGGATGACAGAATATCTGCTTAATTTTTTAAGAACGCGACGCCAAACTTTATGGAACTGCTAACACAAGCCTACAATCACATGTACAATGAAGGGACCTTCCCAGACTCGTTTAAGAGTTGCATTATCTTCCCAATCTATAAAAAGGGAGACCCATCTAACGACAGCAACTTCAGAGGAATATCTTGCTTTAATGTCAAGTTGAAAATTCTATCCGAAGTGCTACTGTCCCGCTTGACTGAATGGGTTAACAAGATAAATCTACTAAGTGAAATTCAGGATGGATTTCGAAACGGCTATTTTACTGTCGATAGCATCTTTGTCCTAACATCAATTGCTCAGTCTTATCTCCAGTCCAAAAAAAAGTTAAATTAATTTTTTATTGACTTTAAAGCAGCGTTTGATACAGTGAACAGAAGAAGCCTGTTCTACAAACTGAGCAACATCGGTCTATCTACTAAAATGATCAAGGCAATAGTTCAGCTGTACGACAATAACACAGCATCGGTTTGGGACGGTTCCAGACTTTCTGACTGGCTTAACACTAACTGTGGAGTCACGAAGGGGTGCATTCTAAGTCCCCACGCACAAATCATTGCCAAAATCTATGAAGTAGAAAGGGACGGATTTATTGCGCAAGCAAATAGGAGCATAGAGAGGACTCTGGATCTCAACCTCGGAGCAAAAAATACTTCAATGACAGTCTCGGTGTGGAGAGGATAAACGCTATTTTCAGGGCGAGCCTCTAAGCCTTCTAAGCCTCAATTTTCAACCTCACAGGAGTAACACTCGGCAAGATTGTACCTTCTGCAATATGTGTACCATGGAAGATGTGGCTCACTTTGTCGGAATCTGCCCTATTTTAAAGAGATACGTATTGTAGTATTGGTCGGGCGTGGCGTCCCAGTTGTATGTGTGGCTGCTGGTGCGGGAGGTTTGTGGGTTCGATCCCGCCTCGGACCATCTAATAGAAAAAGTTTTTTCTTGCTTTAGAAAAAAGCGTTTACACACCCTCATCACCTTCACCAGCTACTGGCGCCAGCTGTGAAGTTAACTACCCATGAAAAAGCAAAAATTCTCTAACTATTGCCGTTCGGATTCGGCGTTAAACTGTGGGGTCCCTTTTTCTTGTGCCAAAAATTATAATCACACACGCCAAGAGATTGAGAGAAGCTTGGCCCTGGCCCTCCTGGAGGTGCTGTTTGAGACAATTTTTCTTTTTACGTATTGTAGTAGCATGTAAGCACCCTGTATATACAGCTCTAGCCTCAAACAATTGTAAATAGCTGTAACTCTAATATGTCAATGTATATGGGAGAGCGAAGGTGCTCTCGCACACTCGCTCTCTCTCTCTCCTTCTTGTGCAATGAGCATCAACCCTTTTGCGAGCAGTAATAAAGTGATTGGCGTTTGGTCCGAACGTGTTCTTGTGACTTCTTTTTGAGTTACCACAATTCAGAAGTGGGATGGCCCAAGCCACAAAATTTAAATTTTTCTGACCATTCGGTGCGTCCTAAAATTTAAACCTAAATCTACAAACAATTATAGTGAGTGACGAATTTGACATTAAAATGTAAAGTGCGTCTGCATTGCGAAATTGGGCTCGTGAATTAAGTCTGGCGACAAGTGGCACTAAGGCACAACTTGCCATGCGTATCAACAGCGTGCCCGCCCAGGAAAGGGGATCTTGTCCAGATACACAATCGGTGGCCCAACTGGAGATAATTGCAGAAGAAATCGCAGACGATAATAGCGGCAACACCAACGATAGCCAAGCGTCGGCAAAAAATTCTCAACAAACGCAGCGCGCCGACATAGCGACGCCAAAAAAGAAGAAAAGCGACGAAAACAACGGAAAGACAACCAGCAACAATGATGGCGGCGAAAATGGAGAGACAGATGAGAGTGAGTGCGACGACAACAACGATAGCTGTAAGGAAGAAGTAGACGGTGAAAATATCGACAGAGTTGCCACCTTATGCCAAAAGGTTGTGCAGCTGCAAAAGAAAAATAAAAAATAAAAACAACAAGAAAAGAGTGATTCTTCAGTTGGCTACAAATATTTTATGAACGCAATCTCTGAAGCAACAGTGGAATACGACGGAAACGGACCCCCAGACATCTGGATCAAAGAACTAAAAAACGTTTCATCTGTTTTTGGTTTTGACGAAAATTTAGTGAGAGTTCTGCTGCTATGTAACCTAAAAGGAAAAGCGCATCTGTGGGTTCATGCCAGCCCAGAGCGGCTGACATTATCTGTGGACGAGCTGCTCCTACAACTGCAAGTGGAATTCAGCCCAAAGGAGAAAAAGTCAAAATTGCGTGAAAAGTTCGAGCTACGTAAATGGCACACCAATGAGAGTTTTGCTGACTATTCCAAATCGACGAGGAAGAGATTCTTGAGTGTATTAATGATGGCATCCCTGATCCTCAACAGCGCCTTCAAGTAAATATCCACGGCTGGACATCTAAGGAGCAACTTCTGGGTGCCTTATCTAATGTTCGCTTGAAGCCAGATAATGTGAGTAGTACTACGCGCTCGATGGTGCGCACCTCGACGCGTCATTCAGCACGTTCTCCAGCGCGTGCAACTGGGCGCATCCCAATGCTTCAAGTGGTACGTTCTCCAATACGTCAAGGTGTGCGCTCTCCGGCGCGTCATTTCGGGCGCCAGCGTGTGCGTTCTCCTGGACACACCATGGTGCGTAACCCAGAGGATCCAGACAAAAGTTTGGGTGCTACTGGAAGAGACATTGGGCGCTGTTACAACTGTAATTCAATTGGGCACTTGGCTGCGCAGTGTCAAAAACCCAAACGGGAATATGGAGCCTGCTATGGATGTGGCAGCATCGAGCATCAAGTTAAAGATTGTCCGGAAAGAAAAGAGATGACCCGTAGACACCACCACCGTAAGCAGGGTAATGAATATATAAGATTCTTTAAGATATTTATTAGCGATGGTTCTAATAATTTTTTTCTTTAGAATGCCTAATCGTGAAGCAGCTAATTGTGAAGCAGTCAGCATTACCAAAAGACACCAAATATGAAATTTGCGAAAATAATTCTTATGTTGGTATAAATAAAATCACATAAAAGGTGTTTGGCCCAATTCAATGTTATGTTTTACTAAATGGTGAAAAAATAGATTTCACATTGCTGATCGTGGCTGAAGATAAAACGAATTATAATGTAATATTGGGTAGAGATTTTCACGGGGCAGGTAAAATCGAACTTAGACAGAATAACATTACGTTGAATGAAAAAACAACTGATATGCAAGAAGAAAATGATATATTTAAGAGCGATTTGACAAATCCTGAGAAAGAAAATTATAATATCGATGATGACGTTAGTCATCAGGTTAAATTAAGATTTGACAAACTTTTTAGAGAAAAATACGTGAAGCCCAAACGTCCTGAAGTACCTGCTATAAGATGAGAAAAATACAGTTCAGAAAATAATTGATGAAGGATGTGTGTCGATTATAGGCCAATAAATAAGAATACAATGAAAGATAATTATCCCATTCCACTGATTGATGACTTGATTGACAAATTGGCAAACAAGATGTTTTTCACGAAGCTCGACTTGAAGAGTGGATATTTTTATGTGTTTATGCACGAGGATTCCATTAAATACACTTCTTTCACATCCCCTTTAGGACAGTCCGAGTTTTTGAGAATGCCTTTTGTCTTAACGAATGCCTCGTCAGTATTTCACATATTTGTCAATAAAGTGTTTGCGGACATGATAAGACAGGATAAGGTTGTTTTATACCTTGACGACATAATGATAGCCACCGACAAAAAAAGAGCATTTTGACATATTAACGGACATATTTCAAAGGCTAGTGGAAAAAAGCTCTAACTAAGACTGGATAAGTGTTATCTTTTTTTTCGTCAGTCGTTAAATACTTGGGATACATAAGTGGCGAGGGTATACGGGCAGACGATAAAGGATTGCAAGGAGTGAGAGATTTCCCTATACCACAAAAAGTTCATGAAGTTGAAACCTTTTTGGGTTTATGTTCCTATTTTCGAATATTTGTTAAAATTTTTTCGACGATAGCTAAACCCTTATATGATTTGACAAAAAGGGATAGAAAATTTGAATTCGGAGAGGAGCAGTTAGTCTTTCGAGATATTAAAGAGTAAATTGCTGGCGGATCCAGTTCTTGCTTTGTACAGTCAAAACGATTCTACAGAATTGCTCTGTGACGCAAGATCTCTTGGCTTTGGAGCTATTTTGATGCAGAAAAAGCGAGATGGAAAGTTACATCCTATCTTCTACTTTTCCAAAAGAACTACTGATGCCGAATCGAGGTATCATAGTTTCGAGCTGGAAACGTTGGCAATTATTTATGCCCTTCAAAGATTTCGATTGGCTGTCTAAAGGACTACTTCAGGGCCTATAGTCGCCCAACAACGATTGTATCTGACAGAGGTAGTTGCTTCACATCAAATGACCTTAAGGAATTCCCGAAAGCAAATGATGTGAAACATATAAAGATCGCTACAGCTTCACCTCAAGCGAATGGACAAGTCGAAGGAGTGAACAGGAGTCTCGGTCCAATGATAGTCAAGTTAGTGGAACCAGAAAGAGGGTTGCTTTGGAATGAGGTCATAGAAACTGTCGAATATGCTTTAAACAATACACAACAAAGAAGCATACAGCAGCATCCTAGTAAAATGCTCTTTGGGGTTCAGCAGAAGGGCAAGGTAATAGACGAGCTGAAAGAAAAGTTAATAGAACTGACCAGCAAAGCAAAAGATAGAAACTTACCAAAGATTAAAAATACAGCAGAAAAGCACCAAGAAACAGTTCAAACTTATAATAAGAAACACACGGATAGTAAGCGAAGAGTGGCACGGGAGTACAAAATATGAGCATTCGTAATGATAAAGAACTTTGACTCGACTGCAGGAGTATCAAGAAAGTTGGTACCGAAATTAAGGGACCTTATCAAATAACAAAAGTATTGTAGAATGATCGGTATGAATTAGAAGATGTGGAAAATTTAAAATAGTCGAGGGTGCCTTACAAAGGCCTTTGGGCTGTAGGAAATATAAAACCTTGTATGGAAAAAGATAGCAAAAGAAGATTAAAAGATAGTAACACTAATGTAAAGAAAAATCCATTTAAAGATTCGACTGAAATCCTGCATGTAAATAAACAAGTAAAGAATAAACAAGGATATCACAAAGATGTTAGAATACAAAAGATCGGGAGATCTTTTCGGGTCAGGATGGCCGATTGTAGTAGCATGTAAGCAGCCTGTATATACAACTCTAGCCTTAAGCAATTGTAAATAGCTGTAACTCTAATATGACTCTCTCTCTTTCTTGTGCAATGAGCATCAACCTTTTTGCGAGCAGTAATAAAGTGATCGGCGTTTGGTGCGGACGTGTTCCTGTGTCTTCTTTTTGAGTTACCACAGTATGTTACACTTTCAGCGTCTATATCTATCGAAAAACGAACTTCACGAACTGCTCAACGGAGTAAATTGGATAGCCCTTGCAGCGTTCATCAATGACGCTATGCAATATCGCAACAGCATCATAAGCGAATTGTTGTAGGCCCTACCTACCTATAACAGGCATCATTCAGCAGCTACATTATGCTAATTTCAACGGACGTTTTTTATATAACCATGTTGAAAACAAGACAGAATAAATTAGACTGAAAAACATTGTATTTTTTATACCCTGTTCCCATTAAAAATGGGAAAAGGGGATCATGAAGTTGTGCAAATGTATGTAACAGCCAGAAGGAAGCTTCTCCGACCCTATAAAGTATATATATTCTTGATCAGCATCAACAGCCGTGTCGATATAGCCATGTCCGTCTGTCTGTCTGTCTGTCTGTCTGTATGAACGCGTCGATCTCAGAGACTAGAAGAGCTAGAGACACAAATTTTGGCATGCACATAGGTGTATACCGTACCCAGATGAAGTTTGTTTCAGATTTTGAATATATCCCCCCCCTCCCCCCTTAAACCGCAAAAAACTGTCTGATTTAAACAATTAACAATAAGGGGGGGGGCGGTATGCAGTCAGCAGGCCGCATGTGAGAGCGTGTGTGTCTGTGTGTCCGCACGTGTGTGTGTGTGTATGCGAGTGTGTTTGTATGTGTTTCTCAATTGAGCAGGGTATTTTGTAGTCGGGAAACTCGACTACAGCGCTCTTACTTGTTAATTACTTTTTACAATTGTAATCAGGTTAGTCAGCTATTGTTTAAGATTTACTTGTACAGTAATATAAGTAAAAACCACTACTACTACTACAAGCACTTACCGAAATGCAATCACATGTTGGAGCGATTCAGATCAAAACACTCACGGTGGCTTGCATCTAACACTGCTGTTGCTATTGAGAAGCAAGAAACGACACACTACAAAGGTGGTCGAAAACAGTTAAGCTATGAAGATGCAGGACCTCGCCTTAAAAGGAAATTAGCATTTGAGCTGGCTTCAGAACGTGGACATTCAACATCACTCCTTGTACATGCTTCTGCAGTTTCGACAAAAAAATCGAAGGAACCAGAAGTGGCCTTTGTATTAAAGAAAACAATGAGCAGTGACAACTTAAGTGATGTAAAAAAAAAAATTGAGACGAATGATCCGATTCCAATAAGTGGTGATAACGCATTGGCATTCTTGATTGAAAATGGATTGACAAAGCAGCAATATATTAATATCAAAGCACTCAATAAGCAGCAAGGATGTGATATTTTAACTTCTTATCTTCAAATTGCCGAATCAAAATTTTAACTTCTTATCTTCAAGTTGCCGAATCAAAATTTAAATGCAGAAGTTTCATTACAATTTTTGCTAGATCATACAGTTGGCCGTATACTTGCAATGCAGGAGGAAGTTTTAGACATTTGCTCAGACGCGACAAAGTGCATTTTAATTGTGAGCTATGGCTTCGACGGATCTACAGGACAGAGCACATGCAAGCGACGCTTTCAATCGAACGAAAGTGTCGCCTTAGATCACTCGCTTTTTGTTACTACAATTTATTCCGTTGAAACTGATAGATCAGCTGAATCGAGTTATTTGGATTAATAGAACTCCACAATCAGTGAGATTTTGCCGCCCTTTGAAAATTGAATTTGTGAAAGAAAGCCCCGCCCTTATAATAAAAGAAAAAAGAAGTCTGGATTAGGATATAGAAAATCTTAAGACATTTTTCTACACATACATAAACAAAATAATATTTGTAATACCGTTGTTCCACTGGCACATTCAAGAGGTCATCTGGATGATCTAAATGACTTCATTCTTTCTGTATATTTCCTCATAAGAGATGAATGTCCATTCGGGAGATCATCCGCGACGGATGATCAAGTCACTGTCATGGATGATCTAGCTACTGTCACGACATATAGCTATTTTCCGCTAAAAGGCTAGTTTTTTTTAATCGATATACTATCGGACTGCTTAAGAGGAACAGCTGCTCTGTCAATGGCGTTGCCATGGTCAGAGAGGGTTTTAGCACAGTGGGTGGGAGTTTGGCACAGCGGCAGAACTGTATGGAGCCCCTTTATTGAAAACCGACTATGCCCATGAGTTTTACATGGCCAAGGCAAGCAGCAATTGTTCCATTCTTTGTTGTAGAATGTTAAAATGCAGTAATATTTCTTATGTATGAATCCCGCAAACTACCTTTATCGTGCTGGGACTACCAGGTAGGCATGATGCTTGACAAGTGGATGGCGAACATTGATTTACAATTACAGACAGCAATTCAATCAGCTGTTCTTTGTTGACGTTAGTGTGGCCGTGAACCACATTCGTCAGTGGAACAATGAAAATTCACTTTTCGAGAATGTGATTGAATGTTCGCCAGTGGAACAAGGGTATCAATACCAAACTCATATGACGCTTATTGACGGTAAAGTTTTAAACGTTGTAACCGGAACCAATTCATGACAGTCATGTTCATTATGTGGAGGAAAGCCGATTCAGTTGCTAAAAACCACAGACTTTAACTCTCCGATTTTTAATGTAAAATCTGAGAATCTAAAATTCGGAGTAAGTCCGCTTCATGCATTGATTCGATTTTTGTAGTTTGTGTTAAGAATTTCTTAAAGGGTTGAGCTAAAGAAATGGTGCGTCAAGGAGATGAAAAGCTCATCGTATCATTGCGTAAAAAACGTGTCCAAGAGAAGTTGGGGTCTGAGCTAGGCCTTAATGTAGATTCGCCCCAACAACAAAACAAAAACATTCACAGTTTTTATATCATTTTAAATGCACTTTCTTCTGCGCACATAATTGATTCCGAAAAGTTCAAATCTTTATGTAACCATACTTTTCATTTATACATGGAACACTATTCTTGGTACCCAATCTCCCCAGCTGTGCCAAAATATTGGTACATGGATACCAAATTATGAACCGTTTCATTGTTCCTGTTGGTATCCTTGGAACAAATTATATAAGAGCGAAAGAAAATCTTGTGCCAGGAAATGTAGTCGATTGGCAAATATTACAGATGTATTCAATAGAGCATTGGACTCCTCCGATCCGTTGCTTTCAAGTCTTTGTTTGAAAGAAAGAAATAAACTGAACAAAAAGAAAAACCACTCAAAAGAAGTTATGGATCTTCTTGAATTTCCGGATGCAGAATTTCAAAAATCCGCAGATCAGTATGATGATGGAGAAGAAGAGGATTACGAATTCACTTGTCTAAATAACATTTCTTTAGATGAGAAAAGTAAAGAATATTGAGCAAATAAGTAAAATCAAACTTACAATTCTTGTATATAAACATAAAATATAATAAAACGAGAGCGTAAGTTAAAGTCGGCTCTAACCGACTTCGATATAACCGTTACTCTTGGAAAGAAATATTTAATAACCTTCCTATGTGCCTGAGGTGTAACAGCCGAAAAGTATGCAACATTTTTTAACTCGGCTATTTATCATCCGATCTTGATTTCTGGGCTTATAGATATTGCGAATATAAATGAAAGTTTTAAATTTGAGATCGATATCTTAAAAATTTTGGGAGTTATTCAACATTTTTATTGTGGGGGCGGGGGTGGCCGTGCAAAAACTTGAAATAAACTTTGTGAGGACATATAGAATGTGACCTCCCAAATATTTTATAATAATAATCTACTTATATTACGATCCCTCGCCACGAAGGCAATAAAATATATTATCATAAAGTTCTTAGCGTTTATTTAGATTAGGTTCCGGAACTGGATCCACCCAACAAACGCGCATCACTGGCAGCGGCGGCAATAGACCAGCACTGGCCGGCTTCATGATCAAAGGGGGAGGGGGGAAGGAAATTGCGCTCAGAGAGAGAGAGAGAGAAAGAGCCACGGAATCTTCTGGGAGAGAAGAAGGCGCTCAGAGAGTGCCCCGGTCCGCAGCAGCAGCAGAGAGGGCAGATCAATGGACGATAAGAGCCAGCGCCCACGCCATGTGTAAGAGGAAAGAGAAGGCGATAGGTACGCGACGCCGGCAGAGGCACGCGCCCATGCCAAGCGTAGGAGAAAAAGATAAGCAAATAGACTTGCGTCGCCGGCAACCGCGGCCGACGGCTTAGCCAGGCGCGAGCAGAGCTAGGTTCGCCTTGGTGGGAAAGCCGAAGGGAGAGGCAGTAAAGTTTTGATCGCGAAGTTTGCCAGACGTGCCCCGGAAGAACGCCAGGTATGGCACGCGCGCGGTGAAGCCGCAGTACAAGGAAAAACACCCCATCGTGCCACGCAAAGAAAACCACCGATCCTCACCAGCAAGCCCTCGATCCTCACCAAAGAGTCATCGATCCTCGCCAGGAGAACCAGCCCGAGCTACGCGTCCTCATTGGGGTGGTCGCCCACCGTTTGCCAAGGCCGCGCACGTTTGTCGAAGGGAACCAGATGAGCTGGCCAAAGGGCTCAAAACATCCCAAAAGAATAGGAGAAACAAAACAAAAGTGCGGTTAGGAGTGTAAGAAAAATTAGGACAAAACTGTGGAATAAAGGTTTATAACGTTTTAAACAAAATTTGGAATCATTGGGGAGAAACTGGAGCTTAGTTGGCCAGACTTTCCTCAACCCCGCGACGGAGAGGAACTTACTTTGGCGGCAAGCGGCCCCCAACTACATCGTCGGCACATTTTCGAGGATTTTGCTCTGTGTGGGGCGGTGTAGTTGGACCCAAGCCGTAGAAGCAGGGGCATCTTCGTCACGGGATTTCCGCGGCGGTCCACTGACTTTTGTCTGGCGTTTGTTGTCTCTCTCTCCCTCTTTGGCGGGCTTGGGGTGCGTGGCCGGCGTGACCTCGTTGTCGGCAAAGATCAAGCGGAGTAGGATTCGGCTAACAAGTCTCTGTCCCAGTTGTCCCAGCACTCTACAAATATTTTGTAGGTGGCCCTGGTCAGACCAAGCGCACCTCAGCCCTCCCAGAGCTTCCTTATATGGCGCCCGAGCAGGGACTGCTGGGAAAAGAATAGCAGTATAGGAAAATAAAGATAAAAATGACACTGCATATACTTTCGGTGGAATCTACTCTAATGGCCCAATGAACAATTTTTTTGAATAATAACTGGGAATCGTGTCGGTAGGCCTAAGAAATCTGGAATTTTTATCCTGACCACATCTTGGCGGAATTTGGAGAAATAAATCGTAGGTCACACAGGTCCGTCGGAATGTCATCCCAAATACCAATCAGATACATATCGAGAAAGTGTCGTCTCTAGGATCGATTATAGGGATGGGAAAAATTTGAAAGAAAATAAATAAACTAAACACGAAAATTTTGTTTAAGAAAAAAGGGGACCTTGGGCTAGGTATACTAAGGTATACTGGCCCTCCGGTCCTCGCATTCGTAGTTAGTTTCGAATATTCCCAAGGTGATCCGAGCTCCTAAGCTAGCTTACCGAAAATCTCCCATCGGAAAAGCCTACAACGCCACCTATACCAACTAACATATATTATCTCAGCCGGCAGCGCAGCCGAGCGCAGCGGCGCAGCTCAGCGCGAGAGCTATTTAATTGGTGGCCGACGCTACCACTTGACAGTAGTACCATAGCAGAGAACCATTGCACATCTGCGAAGAAAGAAAATATTCTCCGGGACAAAAAAAAATGAGATCCTTCGGAAACCGAACGTTAATCCTTCGAAAATTTTTAATATCCTTCGGTATCATCAATCGTTATCCTCCCGGGGATCCAAAATATTTTATCCGGGACCAACGCGTACAAGTACATGCAGACCATAGCCACCGAATTTGGGTTGGGTACCACCGGCACAGTGGAGGGGCTACGAGGCAGAGTGTCCGCTTTTATATCTCACGGCGAGCATTCTGAAATCATTAAACAGCGGCTCTCAGAACTGGAGGCTATCTACCCCGAAGCTCCGACGGCCACGGATACAATGCCCAGGCCCACCTACCCGGCACCAGACCACCACTCGGTGCCCAGCTTACCACACTCAAGGTACCGGACCTAGAAGCGAGTACAACGGCACCCATAGCAGCGCGGGATAACATTTCCTCAGCCGTACTTGCGGAGAAACTTCGTAACTGGGGCATCCTCTTCGACGGCCAGGGTGACCCGCTCAGTATCCTCGAACGGTTGGAGGAGCGCGCTGGAGCCTACCGAGTAGACGTCGCATACATGCTCCGAGCAATCTCTGGATTACTGTCCGGTCGGTCCGAAAGCTGGTTTTGCACGTTTCGCGTGCAGGATATTCCCTGGGAGGGTTTCAAGACACAATTTCTGGATTTTTTCTTACCCCTCAGATACTTTCAACGGTTAGAAGACAATATCCGCCGACGTGACCAACGCCCAGAGGAACCATTCAAAAACTACCTCGTCGATCTTAGACTGATGATGCAGCGAGCGAAGTACACCCCTGAGGGGGAGCTGGAGAGACTATACGACAACCTTCTGCCAGACTACCAGCTATTTATTCGGTGGCACGAGTTCAAAACTCTAGCAACGTTGACCCAGTTGGCAACCGCCTTCGAGTTAGCATGGGATCGGGACCCCGCGCGCCACGCAGCCATGATACCGGCCCCTGGACGTTCATTCGGCATGGTTAGTACCCATCCCGCCCCAAACCGGGCCCTGGGCTCTGTTAGCCAAGCTCCAGCGGGAAATGTCTCGCCACCCACTGTGGCCAACGGATGGTCTCGCACGGAACGGAGCGTTCTATAGACCCCAAGCGGGCATGCCAAAGATGCGCAGAAACGGGACATTTTGCGAAGAATGCCCAAACCAACCGGTTATCTTCTGCTGGGAGTGCGGCCGCAACGGGATCCGTACGGTTAACTGTTGTCGGGCAAAAAAATTCGGGAAACGATCAGGCCCTCCGTCCGGCAGGGGACCGGCTCGCGACCCCGGATTTCTCAGCCAAATTACAACTGCAAACGGACGCCAGTGACTACGGGCTCGGAGCAGTACTGACCCAGCGGATAAAGGAAGAGGAACGGCTCAAGGCCGAGGAGAACTACTCGGCGACAGAGAATAAATGCCTCGCCATCGTCTGGGCAATTCGAAAGATGCGCTGCTACCTAGAAGGATATTCCATGAACAACCCGACTGGTCGTATAGCTCGCTGGGCCCTGGAATTGCAGCAATTCCAATTTGACGTGCATTACCGTCGGGGAAACCAGAATGTGGTCGCAGACGCGTTATCCCGGCAGCCCTTGGAGACGTTGCAGCAGATAAAGGAGGAAACACGGAGGTGCAAGTGGACCGAGAAGAAAATCCAGCAGATCGAGAGCAATCCGGAGAAATTTCCGGATTTCAGACAAGAAAACGGTCAGCTGTACAGACACTTAGGGAATCGTCCGGAGGAGGAAGACTGTATTCCTTGGAAACTTTGTGTTCCGGGCGAGCGCTGACGGCGAGTGTTAGAGGAATGCCACGACCACCCTACGGCTGGACACTTAGGAATAAGAAAGACTACGAACCGTGTTTCGCAACGTTACTTTTGGCCGGGTTTGTTCCGAGACTTCGCCCGATATTTATTTATTTATTTATTTAGAGTTGACAAAAAAAGGCTGTCAGCGAAAATGTATATACGTTACAAAAATTTTTATGAGCTAATGAAGCCTATCAAAGAAAATCTAATAAAATTACAAAATAAACTAATAACGACTCCGACACGGTGGGGGAATTTTATTTGCCCTATTCACAGCCAATTGTAGTCAAAGATATTAAAGCTAACAAAAACTTTAATAATAAAGAGATCGAGAAGAGGGAGAGAGAGAGAGAAAAATACCAAAACCGACGACGGCAGAGGCACACGCTCATGCCAAGCGTAGGAGGAAAGAGAAGGCGATAGGCACGCGACGCCGGCAGAGGCACGCGCCCACGCCAAGCGTAGGAGGAAAAGAGAAGAAAATAGACTTGCGTCGCCAGCAACCGCGGCCGACAGCTTAGCCGAGCACGAGCAGAGCCAGGTTCGCCTTGGTGGGAAAGCCGAAGAGAGAGGCAGTTAAGTTTTGATCGCGAAGTTTGCCAGACGTGCCCCGGAAGAACGCCAGGTATGGCACGCGCGCGGTGAAGCCGCAGTACAAGGAAAAACACCCCATCGTGCCACGCAAAGAAAACCACCGATCCTCACCAGCAAGCCCTCGATCCTCACCAAACAGTCATCGATCCTCGCCAGGAGAACCAGCCCGAGCCACGCGTCCTCATTGGGGAGGTCGCCCACCGTTTGCCAAGGCCGCGCACGTTTGTCGAAGGGAACCAGTTGAGCTGGCCAAAGGGCTCAAAACATCCCAAAAGAATAGGAGAAAAAAAACAAAAGTGCGGTTAGGAGTGTAAGAAAAATTAGGACAAAACTGTGGAATAAAGGTTTATAACGTTTTAAACAAAATTTGGAATCATTGGGGAGAAACTGGAGCTTAGTTGGCCAGACCTTCCTCAACCCCGCGACGGAGAGGGACTTACAGGGGCGCCAAGCGGCCCCCAATTACATC
This sequence comes from Lordiphosa magnipectinata, assembly GCA_037044535.1. Lineage (NCBI taxonomy): Eukaryota > Metazoa > Arthropoda > Insecta > Diptera > Drosophilidae > Lordiphosa > Lordiphosa magnipectinata. The sequence continues at coordinate 557,265 of JBAMBO010001951.1, forward strand.
GTCGCCACATTTTCGAGGATTTTGCTCTGTATGGGGCGGTGTAGTTGGACCCAAGCCGTAGAAGCAGGGGCATCTTCGTCACGGGACTTCCGCGGCGGTCCACTGACTTTTGTCTGGCGTTTGCTGTCTCTCTCTCTCTTTGGCGGGCTTGGGGTGCGTGGCCGGCATGACCTCGTTGTCGGCAAAGATCAAGCGGAGTAGGATTCGGCTAACAAGTCTCTGTCCCAGTTGTCCCAGCACTCAACAAATATTTTGTAGGTGGCCCTGGTCAGACCGAGCGCACCTCAGCCCTCCCAGAGCTTCCTTACAACTTGATCTGCGTGCAGACAATAGGAGTCTTCAATTCAAATTTGGTTGCTCTAGCTCTTCTAGTCTCTGAGATCTAGGTGTTCATACAGACAGACGGACAGACGGACGGACGGACAGACGGACGGACGGACGGACGGACGGACGGACAGACGGACACGGCTATATCCACTCGGCTGTTGATGCTGATCAAGAAAATATGTACTTTACATGATCGGAAATGATTCCTTCTGCCTGTTACATACATTTGCACGACTTTAGTATACCCTTTTACTCTACAAGTAAAGGGTATAAAAATATAGAAAAGCTAACTTCGGCTCGACCGAAGTTTATATACCCTTGTACCTTGTATAATTTATATAAATAAGTAGCCTGATTCCACTGACCCAAATATGTACATTCGGCCAAATGTACATATTTTTGACAAGGCCTCCTATATACATTTTCTACACCCAATTTCTATGGCAGCTATAATATATAGTTGTCCTATCAAACTTGGCGGAAAATGCAAAAGCATAGAAAACTTATAAATACGAGGTTTGGAGACGTTTGCGTTGAAGACAAAAAAGTTTTTCTTACTAAAACTACTTTTTCGACCGATGGTTCCTATGGCAGCTATATGATATTGTAATTGTGCCAAAGTTTGGTTAAGATAGCCTTAAAACTGACGAAGGAGATAGCATAGAAACAGACGGACAGACGGACGGACAGACGGACATGGCTATATCAACTCAGCTCGTCATGCTGATCAAGAATATATATACTTTATGTGGTCGGAGATGCTTCCTTCCATGCGTTACAAACATCTCGACAATTTTAATATACCCTCTACAAGGCTATAAATATATGTTTTTTTAAGTTCTAGTACTTTTTAAAGTATTATTAGCATAATATATAATTTAAACAAAGGAGGGGAAGGAGGGAGTGGTCGCCTAAATTTTTTTTCGAAATTTTAGTTTAGTCTAACGAACATTTGTGCAAATTTTCAGTTTATGCCAAAATTACCGACTTTTTTGCCACAGTGCAATGAACGAATATTATCTAGTCTTGTTGCCTGAATCACCGCGGATGCCGCAAAACATGCTGGAAAATCTTTACTCCTACTGTAGCTTACGGGGGCTAACTGGTCAACACGGATAAAACGGAAGTCATTCCAATAAGACAAAATAGGGTCAATAGAAACTTATCTCCAGCTGAAACTTCGAGATGCTATCAAGGCCATCAACTGTATCTGGAATACGCTGCTGGGAAAACAAAATGTACTACCAGGTGTGAAATATAGAATGTTTGAAGCCACTGCCCGGTCAATAATGTTATATGCTGCAAAGGCTTGGGGTTCCGTTGAATATGACGAAGTGGAAAAACTTCTTCGATTTTTTCTAAGGAAAATTTTTAGGTTGCCAAACAATACTCCGAACTATGCTCTTTTTGTAGAAACTGGTCTTTCGACCGGCTACACTCAAAAAAATGTATATCTAGATTTTAGGAAACGGTATGCCTTAAATGCAAATATGGATTATAATTGAATTATTTAGGTAATTTTTTACCTAAACAGCTGAAAAATATACATGACCGCTGGCATTACATTTCTCTTACATAAGAAAAATTTTTCAAAAGCCTGTTGTGGCCAAATTCCTGCTGTTTAGTCGATCCCAATGCTTTGAAAGATGGAGAACACTAGCAGAGGAACATAAATCATATTTGGAGTTGAATAACGAGAATACGTGGTCGTTTTACTTTATTGCAGTTTGCCATTATTACAGGAAATTAGAAAGGTGTTTTGGCAGCAAGCAGAATAAAGCAAACAGCGAGACAGAAATTTTAATCGGAGAAAATTTAAGTAGTCTGTTCAAATTTCTAACAACATCATCATCAACACAACTTAATGTCAGAAGATTTTTCAATATATCACAATGTGACTGTTTTAGTGACTTTTTGATTATTAATCTTAGAACTTTTTAGCAGGCCCTAGGTCAATAAGTTATGATTTTCATCATAACGTTTCTAAATTGAGACACGCACATCACCACAAAGGAGGCTGGTTGATCGTATAGCTATTTCATAAACTTCCAACAGTTCAATCATCATCGATCTTTTGCCCAACTTCAATGAGTTGGCAGAGGCTACCTCGTGTCAGAACTGATAAGACCGCTTGGGAATCCCAAGTCAGACTTGTAGCAAAAATTCTGACAAACAGTAGCAAACGCCAAGGCACAAAAGCTTTTTATTTGTGTTTGTGTATGTCCCGTAATCGGCCCTTCTGTTGTTAGTGGGGGAAATTCCCTCCCCGCAGTTAACACAGGCGCCAATTGTTTGAATAGCCGAAATGCAATTAAACAGGGGATTTTTTTGTTTTTTAAATGAAAATATATTTTGCCGACGCCTTTTATCACAATGTGACTGTTTTAGTGACCTTTGGATTATTAAGCTTAGAACTTTATAGTGTCTTGTTTTAGAAACGTTATGATGAATCTCATAAATTATTGACCTAGAGGCAGCAAAAAAGTTCTAAGGATTTTTAATATATTCTTAAAATTTAAAACCAAACAAATTGTATTACAAATAGTTTATCGCAACAGCTGACGGCTTTAAGCCAAAGCTGAGCTTATGTTATTTTATTCCAATCAATAACCCACCTTAGTCACAACCTTAGAACAATCCGGTCTCTCGAGACGAGCGGGGAATCCGAGTATAGTATGAGTGTGCGGCTATAGGGATTCACCTACTAATGTACATTTACATTATGTTCATTTTGAAACCAATTTTGTGAATTAAATAAACCACTACTACTAAGTACAACTACTAAGTACTACTACTAAGTACTACTACCCACCCGACAAATAAATGTATGTAATCGGACCTACGACATTTACGATAGTTTCACTTAACAACGAAATCCGAGTTTCTTAAGAAAATCGGGTTTCAACCGGATTTTCAATTTTTTCTCGGTTTGTGACAGCTAGTCATTGGTTGCCACCTCATTTGTTGATAAATTTAGAACGAAAAAATTTCTTCGGTGTCCAAGCTATGCGAGGAATACTTTTCTGCCCGACATGCACATATTTTCGGAGAGGTTAGAAAAATAGGGTTGAAAAGGAGAATTCTAATTAGGACTTATTTAATTTTCCAGCTGCGCTTTGTTGGAGGTCTGGATCGAGAGCACAGCGTTCTTTAAGCTCTTCCAATTGCTGGCCTACAGACGTGGGAAACACGAGCTGGTGGAGAATCATTTTGCTGGCATTGAGAATGAGCGCTTGCGCCAATTCTTAGCCTCCTTGATATATGTATATCTATTCGATGAGGGAAGAGTTGGCAGCTGAGAAAAAGGATTCGGCCAGGTGATGGTCTCTTTTAATCACTACTGTGGTCACCTCCTGCATATTTGGATGGACACAGTCGAATACCAGAATGGCCGCCCTGCAACTGTTGCAAAAGTTGGCCAAATATATTATCTTCGAGACTATATTGGATCGCATTTTGCAGTATATTGTGAGTACTTTAAGGGCTTTTCAAATCTTCATCTAAATCTCTCTTTCTCTCTCTGTCTTTAGCTGAATCTGGCCCAAAAATCTGGCGTCAAGGTGCAACATAGTTAAGAATATACTAAGCAGCAAAGCCAGTGTCTTTCCTAATTATATACTGCCCTATATCATGGATTTGGCCAGTGAACTATCGTGCGTGTGGCCATTGCCCGGAATATTGCCGCTTTGGCGAAGACAGCTGTTTACTTTCTGGAGGAGACACAGCGCAATGCCCCGAATCAGATGCCCCCACCACGCTATGAGGAGCAAATGAATGCTTTGCATGACAATATTCCGCAGATTTTAACCATTTTTTAATGCTCCTGTTAGAAGAGTTAGCGGAGAGAATGCAAACTATTGTTTTTGGTAGTAACTGTTATTTTTGTGCCAAAAATTCGATATAATTTAAAAAAACTGAATTAATTCATATAAATAAAGAAACAAAACTAACAAGAAGTACATATTTTTAAATGGGAAACAAAATGGAATGAAACACAACATTCTTATCAATTATCGCGAAAGTAAACGTTTGCAACACGTTTTCGAATTCGGTTGCGACACTTTCTCGATAGCGAAAACGTATTGGAAACGATTCAGTTTTCGATCCGTTTTCGCTATCGAGAAAGTGTCGAGAACGGACTCGAAAAAGTATCGTGAACGGACTCGAAAAAGTGTCGATAACTGACTCTAAATCGACACTTTCTCGACATCGAAAACCGATCGAAAACTGAACCGTTTCAAATACGTTTTCGCTATCGAGAAAGTGTCGCGAACGGATCCGAAAACGTGTATCGAGAACTTACGGTTTGCTGCCACAAACTGAGCGACAGGTAATACTTTTTCGGACCGAAAACGGAACACATTCTTGATAGTTTTGTTAGAGAAAACTTCGAGAAAACATCGAAAGCGGATCCGTTTTCATTAAGGATTGTCGGGTGGGTACTACTACTACTACTACTACCACTACTACTAAGTACTACTACTAAGTACTACTACTACTACTACTAAGTACTACTACTAAGTACTACTACTAAGTACTACTACTAAGTACTACTACTAAGTACTACTACTACTACTACTACTACTAAGTACTACTACTAAGTACTACTACTAAGTACTACTACTAAGTACTACTACTACTACTACTACTACTAAGTACTACTACTAAGTACTACACTATACTACTACTATACTACTACTAAGTACTACTACTACTACTACTATTACTAAGTACTACTACTACTACTACTACTACTAAGTACTACAACTAAGTACTAATACTACTACTACTACTACTACTAAGTTCTACTACTAAGTACTACTACTAAGTACTTCTACTACTACTACTAAGTTCTACTACTAAGTACTACTACTAAGTACTTCTACTACTACTACTACTACTAAGTACT
>JBAMBO010001951.1:570000-577500 GCA_037044535.1 Lordiphosa magnipectinata
CGGAGATAACTTTCTACATCGTCATCTTCTGAAATAGATAATGACAAAGCCAAATTCGGAACCTCAACACTGTTTAAGCTTTGAAGTCTATGAAAAATATTACCAATGTGTTGTTTGGCTTCTAGCTTTTGCGAATCACTTAATAGACTTTGGAATCGAGGATCTAGAAACACAGAGGCTAGTATGGGTGGAGATTTTATGACAAATTCGGAACGTCTTTCTAGAATTTTTAACAAAATGGCATTAAACCTGCCTGGTGATTTTGAGACTCTGTCGGACAACATCGACCAGATACCAAAAAAGTCGCTATTCAGGAGATCAGATTAGTGAAGTTTTAAGGAAGCGTCATACAGTGGACGTAGTACTGAAAAAACGGCATCTACTTTTTGCCATTCTGCTTGGCTTAAATGTAACGATTTTATAATTAATTATAATTAAGCGTATGCGCTGCACAACGTATTGTAGTTAACTGATTATCCTGTAAATTCATATCTACCATACTGAGTGCGTCGCAACTGCATTCACCCTCAGCATCATCCAGTTCAGCTTTGCAAATGTTTTCCATTATATCGCACACATGAACCATGTTGGCTCCGTTGTCAGCTGTATAGGTGTACACCTGACGCATAGATACATTGTAGGACTGTAAGACGTCGACTATAATTGATGTGAGATTGGCGCTCGTGTGCTGGTTATGGACTTCCTTCATTGCTAGTGTATAGATCTTCAGTTCGCCCTCTAAAATAATTTGCACATTTATGCCAATTATCGACCGGTCTAAACGACTAACACAATCGGCTTTGATGGATATCAATCTGAAATAACACAGAAAATATTATGCTTTATTGATTGTCAATTCATTTATTGGCTTTCAAATACTACATACATATATATCACGAGTACATCACACCCGAAAAAATATATACATACACATGAATGCATAAACATGTACGTCGATTTTCGGCATATGTACATACATATGTATCAGCAGTGAGAATTTAGATATTTTTCCCACCAGATATCGACTGTTGAATAGCTAAACAATGTCAAATAATTAGCTAGGATTGCAGGCTCCAGTTTTCGAGCTTACAAAATAGCTATGTCTGGTGGGAAAAATAGCTAAATTGGCAATTCTGGTATGTACAAACATATATACATATTTATATATGCAAGTGAATTCATACATACAAATATTTAGCTAGCCATGTATGTATGCATGAATGTAGATATTTATGTACAGACATATTTTTTCTGAACTTACCGATTCTGCAAAACATTGATTATGCTTTCTCGTATGCATTGAGCTTTTAATGCAATTACATCTCTAATGTTTTGCCTGTTTATAGCAAGTGGCGGCTCAAAGGCATTGCACAAAGGCGCAATGATTTTACGGAAGCCGGAATCCTCTAGAATCTTCAAAGGCCGACCATTCTTTCTTATAAGCTCTACACAAGCATCCGATATAGCTTCTTTGGAGATTTTCACTTTGATTTCACTCACCCTTGCTTCGAGATTTTTTTTCGGCAATTGGCGCCAGTCAGTCTCATAATAATCTGCGTCGCAAATTAACTCGCTTGGAATTGTGCACAAAAACAACAAATAGCCCGCGCGCATACGAAAAACGCGGCCATATACAAGCACGGCATTATACAAAACAAAAACAGTTTCATATGCGTGCTCCCCTCTCTTTCTTTCCGAACGAAGGTTTTGTTGTTGGCGCCTGCAGACCTGCAACAACAACATTATATGTTACTCTCTTCTCTCTCTCTTATGTCTCGCAAATTAAAAAGCAACAACAATGTTGCCTGAGCGCTCGCACGCGTTTGATTGAGACAGCAATGACCACACGCACATTCACACAAACAAACAAAAATAAGTTTCCTCTTTACATTGAATTTGTATATTACAAATTAATATGTTTGACTGGAAGTAAGAGCAAAGTATGTATTTCATAGTCGGGTTTGACCGACTTTCAGTATTATTATATTTCTAATTGTCGACTCTGTTGTGGCGTACATGCAAGCGTACCCAAATAAATTTAATGTCAATAATTTTTTTTTTTAACCGAACTAAAAGCTTGGGTTCTGAACGGGTTCGGGTTTAACTATTTTCGTCCCCGTTGTTCGGTTCACGGTTTGGTTCACAGTAAAAAAAAAGCCGGAATTCCGGGTTCGAACCGGTTCGGTTCAAAACCGGTTTGCAGCCCTGATTTATTTACGGTTTGTATCCAAACAATCAGGAATTCGGCATATTACGCTTCAAAGAGAACAGTTCCCTCTATGCATCTAAATTTTTACTCGCATTATTCCGTTTATGATGACTTTTTAAAGCATTTTTGAAAACTGCCTTTATTGGCACTTGGCACTTGACGTGCTAAAAAAATTTGGAAAATTTACTTGTATTCTGGTCGAAAACCTCCGTTATACAGTATATATCGCTAAGATTGCGATAAATAGCACGTGGAAACCATTTATGGGCATGAAAAATATAAGTATGAGAGTAAAATTCAAAATGTTTCTTGACACAGCCAGAGCAATAATGTGCTACGCAGCGCAGGTGTGGGCATACGCCAGTTACGAGGAGGTGGAGAAGCTTCTCTACTTTTTCGCGAAAGAATTATTCTTCTTTCCACGGAACACGCCAAACTATGCGATACATCTTGAGACAGGTTTGCCCACTCTCTACACGTAAACACTAGAGTTACACTTTGATTACCTCGTAAAGGTGATGAAAATGCCCCAATCAAGACTGCCTCTAATTGAGGCAACGTATCTGTTGGAGTCCAAAACGCAATTTTTCGCAGGGTGGGTGCAACTGGCTACGCAGCAGGGCCTTGAGCACAACTTGAATGCAATAGACACGTGGGAACACCATAATATCAACCTTCTGCAAAAGCTAGATCAACACTCACGAGATCTCTTCGAGTCCCAGGCACGCCAAAGTCAGTCTAGATATACGTATATTGTATTGGAGTATAATCTTAATGAATGAAATAATAAAATTAATCAGTTTGACGCGTCAACAATTGCAATGCTATTTAAGGCGCGAATGGAACTCCTTTACCTAAATTACACTCCATAAAGCACAAGAACCAATGACCAATGCGAGCTGTGCAACCTACGCGAGAGGGAAGATGTACTTCATTTTGTCGCTCGGTGCCCCATTCTTGCAGAATTCAGGCGGCTTCACTTCGGCAGGCATCCTCTGGAGATAGGGGACTGTATTGCGCTGCTTAATGGGCCAAATTGGCGACCCCTTGCAATATTCTTGCGGGAACGTATGCGGTACCGTCCGGACATCTTGCTTGACTACGGAGATCTTTAGTATTAAGTCAAGAAGACATGCGGCAACAGCGTGGTCTCTCGGTATCTCTCTGGTATCTCGGAAAGACCGGGGAAGCTGTGTGTAGTACTCTAAGGCAGAGGACAGCTTAGCCCAATACTCGAGCATAAAACACTGGAGAACGCAAGGCAAAGGGCTCTTAAGCCAAGCCTTTTTTAACTCTATTTAAATTTCTTTGGAATTTGTATTTTAATATTTTCCTGCTAAATTAGTGATAAATGTACTTATAAAAGAATAACACATGAAAAATTAAATAAAGAGAATACTACTACTACACTATATATTTTATTCCCCAGCCCGCGAGAGTCCAATATTTGTTGAACTGTGTAACTAGTTTATAACACTGTGAAAGTTTCTTTAAAAAAAAAAGACATGCCCGAACTCAACGGTTTCCATCATCATTACTTTTTTGAGTTATCACGACGCCTTTATACGATTTTTGTTTCTTCTTAGGTTTTTCATCAACTTTACCATTTTTAAGGGAATGAAACATTTTTTGACAGTCCTAGCTTGAACAGTGTTAGTTTTTTTGGTAAACTTCTTCAGCAAAGTTTCTGGGAATGCTCCAGGCTAAAAGTTTTTGGAACACCTCAATCCCCGATATTGGGGTTTTGGGGGTCTTTTGAGTCGATATGACGGAAAAATCGAATAAAAACCTACTTTTTTCGATATTTCGCTCATGTTTCTCCAGTATTCAATTTTTCGTATCCAATGATTATGCACAAATCTGGATCTTGTTAAACCATGTAGCTTTCCCTGTATATATCATGATGATAAAGTCTAGAATTAAATAAATATACAGTTAACCAAAATTAATATTTTTATATTTTTCAAAACATTTTTATAGCAACTATATCTTTGTGTACATATGTAATGTGTTTATATTGTGAGACATATTAACGAGTGTTACGTATTTATGTACGATGTTTTATATATTGTTCATAACATTCGTTCATCAAATTCCAACATAAGTCAGCAAGCAACGAGTCAAGCTTTCCCACTGTATCCAATACAGGGCTGTGCATTTAAATGGGTTTCGGCATCTCAATGATTTGGATAGACCCACAGAAACATAGTTCTGGAAACTGCTACGCATGCGCGAACAAATTTGCACAAATTCAGCAATATCAGCACAGTCTACAAAAGTATTCAACCTGCTCAGCTACCAGTACCCCACTCAGACAACATTCCGGTTCCAAGATGTCCAACTTCAACTGAGAGATATATTCCACCAACATTTGTTACCGGTCCTGAAACTCTAGTCTCGATTTATGAGTCAACTGAGACTGAATATCCTTGTCACCACATAGAGATATCTCAAGCTCGTTTGAATACGATGGTGCGACAGCTTAAATTGTCGCAAAGGCAATCGATCTGTTTGGCACATCATCTTCGATCGGTGAACATATTGTCAATAGACAGTAGTAGTAGTAGTTAAGTACATAGTACTAGTAGTAGTAGTAGTAGTACATATTAGAAGTAGTAGTACATAGTAGTAGTAGTAGTAGTAGTGGTAGTAGAAGTACATATCAGTAGCAGTAGTTGTAGTAGTAGTACATAGTAGTAGTAGTAGTTGTAGTAGTAGTACATAGTAGTAGTAGTAGTAGTAGTGGTAGTAGAAGTACTTATCAGTAGTAGTACTTGTAGTAGTAGTACATAGTAGTAGTAGTAGTACATAGTAGTAGTAGTAGTAGTAGTGGTAGTAGAAGTACATATCAGTAGTAGTAGTTGTAGTAGTAGTACATAGTAGTAGTAGTAGTAGTAGTAGTAGTAGTGGTAGTAGAAGTACATATCAGTAGTAGTAGTTGTAGTAGTAGTACATAGTAGTAGTAGTACATAGTAGTAGTAGTAGTAGTAGTAGTAGTAGTAGTATTAGTAGTAGTACATAGTAGTAGTAGTAGTACATAGTAGTAGTAGTAGTAGTAGTAGTAGTAGTAGTATTAGTAGTAGTACATAGTAGTAGTAGTAGTAGTAGTAGTAGTAGTAGTATTAGTAGTAGTACATAGTAGTAGTAGTAGTAGTAGTATTAGTAGTACATAGTAGTAGTAGAAGTACATAGTAGTAGTAGTAGTACATAGTAGTAGTAGTGGTAGTAGTAGTAGTAGTAGTAGTAGTACATAGTAGTAGTAGAAGTACATAGTAGTAGTAGTAGTAGTAGTAGTACATAGTAGTAATAGAAGTACATAGTAGTAGTAGTGGTACATAGTAGTAGTAGAAGTACATAGTAGTAGTATTACATAGTAGTAGTAGTAGTAGTACATAGTAGTAGTACATAGTAGTAGTAGTAGTAGTTCATAGTAGTAGTAGTAGTAGTACATAGTAGTAGTAGTAGTAGTTCATAGTAGTACTACATAGTAGTAGTAGTACATAGTAGTAGTAGTAGTAGTAGAAGTACATAGTAGTAGTAGTACATAGTAGTAGTAGTAGTAGTACATAGAAGTAGTAGTAGTAGTTCATAGTAGTACTACATAGTAGTAGTAGTAGTAGTAGAAGTACATAGTAGTAGTAGTACATAGTAGTAGTAGTAGTACATAGTAGTAGTAGTAGTAGTAGTAGTAGTAGTAGTATTAGTAGTAGTACATAGTAGTAGAAGTAGTAGTAGTATTAGTAGTACATAGTAGTAGTAGAAGTACATAGTAGTAGTAGTAGTACATAGTAGTAGTAGTAGTACATAGTAGTAGTAGTAGTAGTAGTAGTAGTAGTAGTATTAGTAGTAGTACATAGTAGTAGAAGTAGTAGTAGTATTAGTAGTACATAGTAGTAGTAGAAGTACATAGTAGTAGTAGTAGTACATAGTAGTAGTAGTGGTAGTAGTAGTAGTAGTAGTAGTAGTACATAGTAGTAGTAGAAGTACATAGTAGTAGTAGTAGTAGTAGTAGTACATAGTAGTAATAGAAGTACATAGTAGTAGTAGTGGTACATAGTAGTAGTAGAAGTACATAGTAGTAGTATTACATAGTAGTAGTAGTAGTAGTACATAGTAGTAGTACATAGTAGTAGTAGTAGTAGTTCATAGTAGTAGTAAATAGTAGTAGTAGTAGTAGTACATAGTAGTAGTAGTAGTAGTTCATAGTAGTACTACATAGTAGTAGTAGTACATAGTAGTAGTAGTACATAGTAGTAGTAGTAGTAGTAGTATATAGTAGTAGTAGAAGTACATAGTAGTAGTATTACATAGTAGTAGTGGTAGTAGTACATAGAAGTAGTAGTAGTACATAGTAGCAGGGTTCGTAAAATGCTCAAAAGATTTTTTTCTGCCATGATAATTAACATCAATGAAAAAAATTTTTATTTTCACACGTGTTACTAACAATTTTTTTCATGAGAAAAAAAAAATTTTTTTCGTGTTATTAACACGAAAATTTTTTTCACTCGTGTTACTAACACGCGTGTAAATAATTTTTGCTAACTTCTGTAAAAAAAAAATGCCACAAAATTTTTTACACAAAATTTTTTACACTCGTGTAAAAAATTTTCAGTTTTTTTTTTCATTTCATTTGTATTGGTGTGTACGTGAGACGCGCTGCGGCCGCAGGCCACAGGCCGAGTATGTTTACAAACGGGGGTGGATATGCACACACTCTTTGCTAGGGCCAAAGAAATGTGCGATCGGCGATATTCGCAATGATCTGCTTCCAATCAATGAGCTGCCTGGAGCTGCAATAAGCAGCTGTCACCGCAAATATTAGCAATGGTGTCGACAAGGAATATCCCTTTGTATGAAAGCAATAAAAAATTTGCAGTCCGTTGTTTTTGCAACGACCTGCTAATCATCAATGGGCTGTGAGTCCAAATAGGTAAAAGTTAACCCTTTTTAAAAAGGGACAAATCCATATTCTACAGGTACTTATGCGTATTTCGGGAGTCGTATTTTATATTGACCTGATTGATGTATTTTCTAGTGACGCCGAGCAAATTGTTATTTAATTTTTTGCCATCCACTTACCCAAACCTGGTATCTTCTTGAGATTATATTTAATACATGTTTCAAATAATTATTTATAAATTTTATTCGTAATTAATAGAGTTTAATACTTTTTCATTAAGCTTAACAATTAAAATATTTTCTAGCGTATCTGGATTCAGTCTAGTTCTTAGCCTTGTAAATAAATATGGCAATGCACTAAATGCTCTCTCCACAGACACTTGGGTTGCTGG
>JBAMBO010001951.1:582500-585000 GCA_037044535.1 Lordiphosa magnipectinata
CCTGTTGCTTTACCCACGGTTGTTGTATCGGATTATTCTGCTGCCGCCCCAGCTATGGCCGCCTTTGCGGCATCCGCTCCGGCACCTGTCGGCACATGGGCTGCCGCTCCGGTTGGTGCTGCCTCTGTCTTCGCCTTTCCGCCAGTGGGAGCTTCCTCTGACCAATGCGCTGCCGCCCCAAATATGGCCGCCGTTGCTGCCTCCTGTATCGCCGCACCTGTTGGCGCCTCCTCCGCCATCGCCTCTCTGGCTATGGTAACCGATCAATCTGCTGCTGCCCCAACTATGGCCGCCGTTGTGGCCTCTGCTCCTGCGCCTTTAGTTGCTGCTCCGGTTGGTGGTCCCTCTGCTTTCGCCTCTCCTGCTGAGGTAACCAATCAATCCGCTGTCGCAACTACTACGGCCGCTGTCGCTGCCTCAGCTCCTGCACCTGTCATCACGGCACCTGACGTCACAGCACCTGTAGGCAATGTTCTCGCAAGTGTACCGCCGAGACCATCAAAGGAATCCGCTCGCGCAATACCCACATATGGCACTTTAGGTGCTGTACCTCCTAAAAAATCTATTTTCGTTTCTCGTCTTGTGGCATCGGCTACGGAAGATCTTGTGAGACATCATCTTTGTTCAAAGCTAAATATTCTCGATCTATCTCAAGTAGAAGTCAGAAAATTCCGATTTAATAAAATACGTGATATATCGACTTTTAAAATCACGCTGCCCGATTTATATGTTGACAGAGCACTTCAGTCGGACACCTGGCCTGAGTTTACATTCGCGCGCCCTTTCTCTATTCGCGCCAATCCTTCGGCCCGTGCTGACCCACAATCTTCTGTTCCGGTCTCAAAAAACTAAAATCTTCCTTCTCACTTGGCTACCAAAATGTAAACAGCTTGCGCGGTAAGCTGAGCGCGCTGTTTATTAATAGTGCATCTTTTGTACAAGATGTCATAGCTTTCTGTGAGACTTCCCTTCATGCTGGTATTTCCAATTTTGAGATCCTTAGTGACAAGTATGTTATATATAGGTGCGATCGCCCAACTCGTCGTGGCGGTGGGGTTCTCTTCGCTGTTGATGCAATCTGGCCATCTCAGCTAATTCCCTGTGAATCATCTCTTGACATTGAATTTGTTGCTGTTGAAATTCAAACACACGACTCCAAATTATTTATCACTTGTTCGTATATCCCTCCCGCATCTGAGCTCGCGGTTTATCTAACTCACGCTGAACGAATTCGACACATCGCATCTCTATTAAATGACCGTGATCGTTTAGCTGTCGTTGGGGACTTTAATATTCCTCACATATCCTGGTCATCTTTTGATAATTTCGACGAACTTTTTCCATCTATCCAACACGAATTTGCCGATTTAATGTCCGAGCTGTCTCTTGAACAGAAAAATTCTATCATGAATAGCATGAGCAGGATACTTGATCTTGTATTTGTCAGTGACATCTCCAACTCTGCTGTATCGAGGGTACCACCATTTTCTCAACCGGAGGATGTTTATCACCCTACTATTGAGCTTAGCTTTGAACTTGAAACGCCTAACTGCGCTGAGATCTCAACCCAGCGAAGTCAATCTTACTGCTTTCGTAATGTAAATTTTACATCCCTGAACGTTGCACTGTCAACGTGCGATTGGTCCTTCCTTGATACATGCCGACATATTGAGGAAGCCACCAAGTCATTCTATGAGGCTATTTATAATGTATTCAAAATTCATGTACCAGTTTCGTACACTACCTCTCGCACGCGCTCTTCCCCATGGTTTACGAAAAGCTTGTCTAATTTGAAAAATATAAAATCTCGCTTGTATAAAAAATTTAAGAAATCCGGTTCTCAGTTAGATTTCTCTAGATATTCAGTGGCCCGTTCAAAGTTTTTGCTGCATAATTCAGAATGCTACAATAATTATCTGCTTAGCTGCAAGATAAGCTTTCAGCAAAACCCCAACAAGTTCTATAACTTCGTTAACTCCAAACGCAAATCTTCTCAGTTTCCTCCATCGCTTTCGCTCGATAACGTGACTGCTAGTAATGATGCTGACATCGCCAATTTATTCGCAGCATTTTTTCAGCGTTGCTATTCCGTTTCATCGACTAGTTTTGGTACCATTAATCCGTATCCCTATCCTATTACCCACTCTAACAGCATCCATCCACCTGTTTTGGACTTAGAGAGTCTGCTTTCGGGTATTCGCTCGATAAAAACATCATATTCTCCTGGACCTGACAATGTTCCAAGCTGTGTACTTAAAAATTGTGCAAATTCTTTATGCTTCCCGCTTTTAAGGTTGTTTAACTTATCTCTTGAGCTAGGTGAGATTCCCAACGATTGGAAGGAATCTTTTGTCATTCCTATTCATAAAAAAGGATCTAAATCGTCAGTAACAAATTACAGATGTATCTCAAAACTATCTGACATTCCTAAACTTTTTGAAATGCTCATAACATCTCAAATACAGTACTCTTGTCGCTCAATTATTTCGCAATCTCAGCA